>VZTQ01003819.1:332763-462521 GCA_013400755.1 Pelecanoides urinatrix | reverse complement strand
GTTCGGGACACGCGGTCGGCGGTCGGTGAGCAGTTGCACTGTGCATCGTCTGCTTTGTGTATTCTGTTATTGCTGTTGTTCCCATTTGCTATTGTTGCTGTTCTACTTCTGTTTCATTTCAATTATTAAACTGTTCTTATCTCAACCCGGGAGCTTTCCTGCTTGTGCCCTCCCGATTCTTTCCCTCATTCCACCGGTGGAGGGGGTGAGCAGCTGCGTGGCGTTTATTTTCTGCTGGCTGGGGTTAAACCACAACACATATTTTTTTATATATATAAAAAGCCATATGTATGTGTTTGTGTGCAGGTGTGTACATGCACGTAGCAGAGGGGGTGAAGGGGTGGTACTGAGCTGCACAGTACCTCAGCACCCAGAGGGTATCGAGGGGAAGCCGTCCCGGCGGGCAGGGATTACCCCTCATCGGGGGTGGCGGAGCCCTCGCAGCCCTCCCCTCGAAAGCAGGCTCAGCCTTTGCATTCCCGCAGTACGGTTTCCTGCGTTTATTAGAGCAGAAATAATGAAAACCTAAAACGCGATTAAGTTTAATAAGTTTTTTTTCTTTCATGAGAGCTTGCAGACACGTTAACTGCCAAACTATAGATTCATTCTGTTCATTGAGCTGCAAACGTTTTGGCAGAAATAAAATCTGTCCTTCGCAAAGAAGGGAGAATTCTTCTTCCAACAGGTAACTTAGTCATGGTAATACAAAATTAATTTAGCTTAATGGTCTGGAACTGCCGCCTTTTAGGGGCTCTGCTGGTCCTGCAGACCACGTGCTTCTGGCGCAGGATGGGTCCATCCGTGTGCAGGCTGGGGGTGCTCAGGGGGAAAGAAATTCTGCTTTTTTTGTTCTTGAGGCTGTCTTTCCCTTACCGACTCGGGCTCCCAGCGGGCCCGGGGCAGAGGCAGGAGCAAGGAGGAATTTGCTCTCAGAAGGGAACAAATCTGATCAACGCGAGTGCCTGAACTGCTGAGGAAAATGCTGGCATTGCTTGTCCTCGAGCCAGGGAGCCCAGAGGCGGCACAGCGGGCGGTTTGCTCCTGGCTGCATCCTGCAGCAGGTTGGAGCATTAGAGACAGTTTAAGCATTTTACAGAAAGAACTTTGAGTGCAGAAACCGTGGACCCAACGCAGGGCATGGCACAGTCCCCTCCGGCACCATCCTGCTGCCTGGTTCTGCGCTTGCAGAATATCCCTTGCAAAGGAGAAAAGCAGGAACACATCTGTTCCAGGGCTGCAGATGTGTCCTACGGGAAAAGCCCCTGTCCTGTTTCGGCTGGGATAGAGTTAAATTTCTTCCCAGTGCTGTGTTTTGGCTTTAGTATGAGAAGAATGTTGATAACACCCTGATGTTTTCAGTTGTTGCTAAATACCCTGCTAGTCAAGGACATGCAGCTTCCATGCTCTGGAAGAGGCTGGGAAGGAGCATAACAGCTGGCCCAGCTGGCCAATGAGATATTCCATACTGTGTGACGTCATGCTCAGTATATGAACAGTAGGCGTGGTCCAGGAAGTAGCGATCGCTACTTGGTTATCGGTCAGTGCGAGTGGTGAGCAATTGCTCGCTCATTTTGTATATTCTATCATGATTATGATTATTTTCTTTTCTGTTCTATTAAACTGTCTTTATCTCAACCCACCAGTTTTTCTCACTCTTACCCTTCCGATTCTCTCCCCGTCCCACCCAGGTGGGGGGGGGAGGGGGGCGAGCGGCTGCGTGGGGTTTGGCTGCCTGCCGGGTTAAACCACGACAGCCGCCCATCACCGGGGAGGTGTGAGCGGAGCTGGGGTGGCTGCCATGCGTCTGTGAGAGGGCGGAGGGGCTGGGAATGTCCAGGGATGTGCAGCTCCACCGACATCAGGCACCTGCATCCGCCAGACACAGGCACGTGCTCCTCACACAGCCCTCTCCTGGTTAATCGGGTAATTTGCTTTGCTTACTGAAACTATCCCTAAGTTCTTAATGTATTTATAGCAAGCAAACCATAAATACTGAAAAAAAAAATCTACCATTTAAGAAAGTCTTTCTATCTTTTATTCAACTAATTGATTATTTTATTTTATGCAGATTTCCTTCATCCCCTGTATACATCTAGGTTGCTTCCTACACCCCCTATATACATTTAGGTTGATCAATTCCTGTGGGACATATCGTCTCTCTAACACAGCCATTATTTCCCAGGCCTGTTCCCCTGCAGCTCTCTGAGCACGCCAAGCCCGGCACGGCCGCTGTGCTGCTGGGGAGGCTGCGGGAGCCATCCACCTTCCTCAGGCACTGACACGTCTTTTGCCCTATTAAAAACCAATATGGCAGTTGGAAAAAAATGATACAGCAGGGCCTGCTGCCGCCGCCGCTATATTTAGATTCTCCTGCTGCTGTTTCCATTGTGCCAGGTTGAATCTATTTCTACTAAATAACCATTAAATTGATCTGTTTGGACAGAAGCGGCATTGTGGTGTTTTAAATAAACCTTTATTGCATTTGTTCAACCTGTAAACGTTGCGTTGAAGGCAGCCGTACCATCCAGCACCTGCAAGCACCTAGTCACGTAAAAACGCAGGAACACAGACGATCTTTCCTTTAAAAATTATACTCCCACATCACCGCGGGAGCCCTCCCCTGCGCTGCCCGGAGCTGATCAGCTCTGGGGTCGGGTTTTCTTTCTTTCCTTTCCTTTTTCTCCCTAGCAGTATTGTTGCCCTGACCCTCAGCATTCTAAATTGCATTTACAGATAAAAAAATGTATCATCTACTTCCTTGGAGTGTGCCGCGAGCAAGCCAGGCTCATCTGGCCCTGGGAGGGACAGGACTGAAAGGGACTTACTGCCGGTTTCCTCATCACCACAGCAGAGGCGACGCCACCAGGTAACAAGAAAAGTTAATAATATTTTTAAAGCCACACGTTGCTTTGTTAGCTTATCGCACTGCGATCCTCACACAGCGCAGATGGCTCCTGTTCTTGCCAAAGAATGTCATTATTTGGAAAACGAACAAAAGTTGGAGCCTGATGTTCTGTAGATGAAATCTGAAGTCCTCACTTGGACAAAAATTCACGTTAGCTTAAAGAAACTTGTGTGAGCGAAGGCCACTGACTGGGTCGTACACCTGCGGGTAAGAATTCTGGTTATATACACTCTGAAATACATTATTTACTGAAACAAAAAGGGACACAGCATGTACTGAAACTCATTAAATTGTAGCAGTGTATCTAACCCAGATCAAAGTGTTTAAGATTAAACACGGCCTCCATGTGATTTCACGCCGCCTCCCGGGCCCGTGGGCTGCTGCCGTTGCCGTGCCCTGGTCAGGATGATGGGCTGCATGAGCGAGACGGAGGCAAAACAAACGGGGAAAGGATCCGGCTGAGGAACTGAGGGAGAGAAGGGAAAAAAGGGATGGTTGTGTGATCGCCTTGGGGTGGGTTGTGTCACTTGGAGACTAAAGATAGGATGATGAATAAATGGGGTGCTGGCTGCACCCCAAACGCCACTTGGGACCCGGCACCAGAGCGGGAGATCAAGTCCCAGGGCTGCTATCCCAAAAAAATGACTTTGGGAGTTCCGAGGGGCAAAGAAACCCTACGGCATGAGCTAACACATGGGCCCCTCACTACAAGAAGGACATTGAGGTGCTGGAGCGTGTCCAGAGAAGGGCAACGGAGCTGGGGAAAGGCCTGGAGAACAAGCCTTATGAGGAGCGGCTGAGGGAGCTGGGATTGTTTAGTCTGGAGAAGAGGAGGCTGAGGGGAGACCTCATCGCGCTCTACAACTATCTGAAGGGAAGTTGTAGTGAGGTGGGGGTTGGTCTCTTCTCCCAAGTAACCAGCGATAGGACGAGAGGAAATGGCCTCAAGTTGCGCCAAGGGAGGTTTAGGCTGGACATTAGGAAAAAATTCTTTACTGAAAGAGTGGTCAGGCCTTGGCACAGGCTGCCCAGGGCAGTGGTGGAATCACCATCCCTGGAGGGATTTAAAAGACGTATAGATGAGGTGCTCAAGGACATGGTTTAGTGGGCATAGGGGGTGTTGGGTTGACGGTTGGACTCGATGACCTTAGAGGTCTTTTCCAACCTTAATGATTCTATGATTCTATGATTCTAACACGAGCCACTGCCCGGGCAAAGGAGCGGTGAGCAGGCGAGGGAAGGTTATCACCCTACGGGGACCTGCAGGAAAGCGGGAGTGGAAACGTATTTGCAATTCAAGTAGTTGCATGTGTACACAAAATGTAGGCAAGCCGTAAGATGGCCCGTGCTGCTGCTCCGAGCAGGCGCGTGGCACCAGAAGGGTGCTGGGCAGCTGCTCCACGGCCGGGAGGGACCAGCACCCCCCGTCGACTCTGCAAGCTCTTTGGGCCCGTTTGCAGGCGTTTGTGCACGGGCGTATACACACGGGCTCTCCCTCCCCTTCAACCAAACCCACGTTTTGTCGTTTACAAAAAGCGCTCCGAAGATTGCATTATTCATATTCTCCAAATAAGCAACAGCAAAAAACTATAATTTTCAACGAATCTTGTGATTTCCATTCAACACATGCCTTCAAATCTCCCCAGAGCACACCGCAGCCCTTATCTCCTGCCTCTTACCCTAAGTTACAGTGACAATAGCTTTCTCACTCGTACTTTTTTTTTTTTTTTGATTGTGCCATTTCCAACAGCCGGCTCCTACAGAGTCCTTCCTCCTGAAGTGGCATAATCAAGAATTCGAAACACATAGAATTTTATTTTTTGTTTTCCTCCTCCCAAACTTACTGATATAAAGGTCAAAAATAACGAAGCCACTCCTGACGTATAAAATTTCCATGGGAGAGCTCTCCTTTTTGGTTCCGTCTCTCTCTCTTGCACAAAAGGCTTCCTTTAAAGCTGCTTTAGCTGCGTTAGGGCAGGAGCAGGCGAGCGGGGAAGGGGCACCACGGTGGGGCACAGGCAGTGGGGCGGGAGGCAAAACCTGTCCAGCCCCTTTCCTCCTTTACCCTCCTCCCTCTGACCTCCCAAAATTCCTTATGAAGTTTGTTACCATAAACTCCTTAGGAATTTTGCCACGACTTGAAAGGACCCGAACGGGGCTGAGGAGCCGAGTGGGACCGTCCGTGCCAGTGCAGATGCTGCTCCGGCAGCAGAAGACGGAAAAAACGCTCTTTAACAATTCATGCCAGTCAATTAGGAATTGAAAGAGGTGGAAGAAGCGGAGAGGTTAGCTCAGGCTTCTCCCGAGGAGGTTGTGTGGTGAGGATGGATGGTTCAGAGGAGCATGAATAGACGGTCTGACACGGAGAGTATGGCTGGATACGCCTGGCGTGCAGAACCACGCGGGCGCACGTCCTCGAGGGGCACGGACGCAGCTGAGAAAAGAGCTGAGGGCAGTAACCGGGCTTGTTCTTAGCTCTGAACCGCTTTTTCACCATTCTCCATCCCCTTCCCCCCTAAACACCAGTGACCATCCCTTTGGTCCTGCTGGGAAGGTGGCAGGGCCATGGGGACCGCCCGGTGCGGTGGCACAGCCGGACACCGCGGTCTCAGGGCGGCGAGCTCAGCCTGAGCTGATGGAGAGGCAGACCCCAGACCAGACAGCAGACAAGGTCTGCTTGATTCATCCCCAGATTTTAATTGGATTCTTTGCAGATTCACGTCTTAATTGAGCTGAGTGATAAATGCCTCGTATTGCTTAATTGGATTATATCTTGTGCTAAACACACGCAGACGGGTCTGAAGCCGTGGAACGCGATGGCCGGGAAGCAGCAGAGCCGGCCGCGGCGCAGGGCACCTTCCCCCAGCCCACCGTGCGCCCGCCTCAAAAACCACTGCAAGAAATATCGATAGGGAAGAGGTCAAGGCTTGCTGCCAGGGAACGCGCTGGCCACCCGCTGTAACGAGATTGTGACTTCGTTCTGTACATCAACTAAATCGTGAAAACTTGGTTTTGCTCTTTATTTACTCTGCGGGGCTCAGAAGGACACCAAGTCCGCTCCCCACAGCCGGGCTGGGTGCAGCCCTGTGTTACAAGGAAACACGTATATAGCTGTATGTACAAACCCACTGGGACAAAGTATTTCCTGGTAAAGGTTCCATTTCCTAATTAAGTGGAATATGTGGTCCAGCTGTAATAGAAGCAATTTAACCTAAATGTCTGAATATGCCAAGGCATATCCAGTATTGATCAGAATAGGCACTAATTGCACCCAACGCTGAGCACAGGAAGGAAGCAGCCACATTTCTGCTGAAAAGACTTTTTCTTGCCATTATCATTACCTAATGCAGTTCAGACGCCTGCTTTTGCAAATCTATTCAGCATAAGAAATGACCTGGCTGCCTTCTACCGCCTTTCGCTCTCTGCAAACTCCTGAAGAGCTCCCTGTGCAGTTTGACCCCTCTGCATCTCCCCCGGCCAGCTCAGGCGCGGCTGTGGATATCCAGACAGAGCCGGGGCGCAAATCCCAAAGCCACGCACAGTTGCCAACCCAGGGAAGTGGAAATTCAGGCGTAGATGCAAATTTTAACTTTGCACGGGGCATTGGTTTTACCCTCATAGCAAATGCAAAGGGATTAGGTGCTCTCGGGCAGGAGGAGACCTCTCTGGGACGTTCCTCTTTTGCCCTTTTGGTACGTGTTTTAATACAGTTTCAATGTATCGCGTGCATGTGCGAGCAATGAAAGTATTTCACCATTACTGTCACATAAAAACCTTCACTGTGCTTAAGGTATGAGTTACTTCAGTGAAAATAGGGTGCCCTTTAAAAATGGTAACTGAAGAAAAAACCATAGTGAGTTAACCAGTGGTGGTGCCTTTAAAAGCATAAAATTCCACTCCACTATATCAAAATACAATCATGCAACACTGATAGGTCTTCTGAAATATAACCACTTAGGGTTGAAAAATTAAAATATTGGGTCTTTAAGTTCCTTTTATTCTTCTCATAGCTTAAAAGCAGCAGTTCGTTGTGCTCTTATTGTAAGGGAGCAAAAATTAATGTAAGGTTCCCACGTGCAAACCCGTACAGACACAAGATGATATTCCTTGCAGCAAGTTTCATACTGAAATTTGAGCATAAGCTTCAGAGGAGCCTAGAAAGCCGGTATTTGTGGATTAGGGAAAGAAACCTCCTCAATAAACCCTAAAAATGTTTCCCTGGGTGGGTACCAGCGGGAGATGGGGCCCCGGGCTGCGCCGCTGGTGCTGCTGGGGGGAACCTCACCCCGGGGTAGACGTTTGGAAGCGTCACTGCAGCGTTGCTTTAATGACGTCGTGGGCCTGCGAAAGCCCCCCCGTAGCTTTCTGCCTCCTTCTCTGGAGCTGCTGTTCCTCCGCTCCACGGTCCATGCCCGCGCTTATGAGGCGGCGGTGCCGTCGGATGGTTGTAGCTGCACGTGGTCCTTGACAGACCAGCACCAGCCCCTGCAAACCCATCCACACTGTTTCGGCACATAAAGGCATGGCAGAAACACGCCTGAAATAAGCCTAAATTGGTATTTGACGTTTTGTCACTCCAGCTTGCCAGACCAGCACTGGGCTTTGCAAGAGAACGATACATCCCACTGACAGAACAGCAGCTCCCCGTCGATGTGCTCGTTAGTTTTCAACAAGGCTGCAAACACAGCCATGGAATTTCTCAAGGAAAGCAAAATATTCCCGGTACTGCCAGCACACCATCAGAGCAAGCTTAGCCGCAGTCGACGATTTGGGCGATGGGACAGGAGCAGCCCCGCGTGGACTTGCCCGCCTCTGGTTGTGCAGCGGTCCCAGAGGTACCTCAATAACTGCTGGTTTAATCACGACGGGAGGCGTGGAGGAAGGCTCCTCGTGGCCCCGCGCCGGTGCTCTCAGCTGCCCAGCATCCCTGATTCCCTGAGCCCCTTCCCTCCCTCCGCCCCCGCTTCGAGCGGCCAGACCTGGACCCCAGCAGAGCAGAACAGAACGACGGCGGGCAGAGAGCCAAAGAGCTTATTCTCCAAAATGTTAGTTTAACGAAGCTTCTCAAGGGCTTGTTTCCTACCCAGCAGGAGCATAGGCTTGGCCTCGAGGGAGCCCTTACAAACCTGGCGGGCGCTCGCTCGCCTTCCCCCCTCAGGCGTTTCCATGACAGGTTTCCTTCTCTATTCAACGGCTTTTGACCCGGCGTAGGAACGCAAGGTTTGAGCAGAGGAAGGAGTTAATTGTGGGTTTTCTGTGAGTCATATTTGGAGTGTGGAGGAATAACTGGGAATTGACCCTGTTGGCTGGAATAGAACGTATTTGTTGGAAATACATATACTTTTCCTAGCTAAGAGGTTTCTCTCCACCCTTTCCCCAGGACATCTGAATTACTTTAGTTCTCAGGGCAGAACAGGCATCGGGCTCGTCGCCAACCCCGGCGCAGCTGAGTGTCGCAAGGGAACTTGAGCACAATTCCTCAATAAAAACAAATTTAAAGGATCTTTATTGCTAAAAGTAGGTCTGTTACCTAGAAAGGTCAAGACTTAAGATTTTGTCATAGATACTTTATGAGCTGGAATTTCCTGCCTGTGGCCCGATACAGCCTCCTTTGGGAACCCAAGTGAGCTTGGTGGGATCTCTGTCATGGCCGGTGCCCCGGCTCACGTCTGCAATAAATATTCAAACTGTGATATACGTTTGGAGTTCTCACTACCAGCTGCAAAGGCCTCTGTTGTGAATTTTATTTCCGTTCATTTACAGGGCATATTAATATCTATTATCCCCTATTTTTATTTGCTGGATACGACAGAATCCAAATTTTTGGGGAGGGTCTATACATTTTGGTAGAAATAATAATTACTAAACCAGCCTATTAGAAGACTTGCTTATCTTTATCTTTTTCCTTTACCTATTTCCTTTTCTCTAAGGAGCTATGAGGAGTAAAGCTGACATTAACCACTCGTCTTTTTCCTTCTACCAGTAATGGGTCATTGAAGAACTCGACTCCACGAGAACCATCACTTCGAAGGATGATCTTAATCTTCTGGTTTATTGGTCATTTGCATCTACTCTGCCTGCTCCAGTTGCACCAATTCTATCTAATTGAAAGAATTTTATGAAGCTATTTATATGGTAATGTCTGGAATATTAAAAGGTGCTAATGTATATGAGGCCAAAACCTATTTACTTGTCATTTCAAGCTCTACTAGAAGCATACAAATAATATTTGTTTCCTTCAGGGAAGGCAGTGTTCGTCTGCAAATTCTAACGGAGCCTGCAAGTGTCAAACAAAAATTGAGTGCTTCCTTTTAAAATACATATTTGAAAATTTAATTTAGAAAGGAAAGCTCTGGCCTCCATGAGAGATGTAGAGAGAAATTCATTCACGTCTGAAGTTGCCATTAAATTCTAGATGAGAGAAACAGGCGCAAATTACTTGCATAGGAGACTCTCTCCGCCATTGAGACGGATGCAAAAGAAATCCCATTAACATCCTTGTTTTCTGTGTGTGTATATATATATATATTCAGAAAAAGCTTTATTTTTAAAAAGAAGAAAATCTTGCTTTGACTACAATGAGTTGACCGCATTTTTATTGTTAGGCTATCATGCCAGAAGAGGAGATAGCTCTGGCTTCGGCAGTCTCGGAAGTTTCTGTTGAAGTTCTGCTTGAAACAGAGGATGCAGAAAAATCTGCAGGATGCCCAGTCAAAGGAAACCACAGCCATCGTAAGGACTGTGGGGAAAACCAGCAGAGAGGACAGTAATTAGAGTATAAAACTAACCGCCAGCATTTCCCTTGATGACCCTCGCAGTCAGACAGCCCCGGCTGACGGCTGGTGAGGGGCCCCTGGGCCACCAGAATTACACGCTCGCAATTAAGAGCCCAGCTTGAATTTAAGGCTATTTAGGAATCTGCTCTAAGGCAGAGTTCATGCCATTTTGCCTATACTAACCTGTGTTTAAATGCATTATACATACAAGGAAAGGGCCTCCCGTTTGTGTAGTCTTTATGGGGGTAACTGCAAGCGTTTTTTAAAAAATCTGAGCATACAAAGGAGGTGGCAACTGAAGAGCAGCATCTTCCCCAAAATAGACTGGGATGTCAGAAGAAGCAAATCTTTAATTCCCTGAAGACGGCAATGCACCAAAGTATTTGAGAGGAAGCAAAATACCCAAGTCCTGCTGTCTCAGCTTACAAAGCCAGAAGCACTTGCCCAGAGTCATTTCAGGCTGGAACTGCCAAAATTTGAAGGAGATGCCACGTGGTGGAAGTCCAGAGCAGGACTTTAGTCCAAAGACTGGTATTTTGGAAATGATTTTGAAAAACTCAGTCTCTTCATTTTATAACAAACTGAAGACAGTTTAACAAACTACATTATGTTATCTTTGATTTATACTATCATCACCATCACCCCCAGAGAAATTTTATAGGGTCTGCAAACAAAATCCCAGCACATGTAATAAAGCGCACAAAGCCCATTACGAAAGTGTGAGGAACAAGGTATTCTCCAGAGAACAACAAAAAAAAAAAATCTAAAGAGGTGTTAATGTTTTCTGTGACAGCCAAGAAAACAATTGGCCAATAAGAAATCTGTTTATCATGGAAATGTCTGGGTTTTTTTTTAATGGAAAAACCCCATTCAGTACCATGTAGTAAAATATAAATAAAATAGGAATTAAAATTCAGATATCAAAGAGTGAAATCAAGAAAGGTAAACACGTTACAGCTGCCAGATGCACTAGTCCCTTCTGAAGCGATGCCTTCACTGCACCGACGGTGCGCGCAAACTCTGCTGAGAGCATCGGAGTTCCTTAATAACCAACGTGGTTAGTGCTGTGTTCACTTAAACACTGATTTCTGTCTAGCCTTTAGCTAATCAGCGTAGGAGCCAACTCTGGAGATCTCCACAAATACCGGGCAGGGAAGGAGAGGACATCTGGGCAACTTTCAACATCTATTTCAGAGGCGGAGGCTTCCCAGCCTGGGGGTGACAAACGGGACGTGAGATCCTCTGGCCACCACGCGTCTTCTCGGGAGGGGTGTTATTTGACACAATCCTACCACGCACAGTGACGAGCTAGCGCACGCGTCTATGAATAAAACCGCCTCCTGTTACACGAATGTTCAGTCATTCGAGAAGGAAGAGGCTTTTATACCCAGGACTTGTGCTGAGCTGCTGAGCTAGAGCCGTCGTGGAAATTAGACCAGCTCAACCACGGCACTGCAGAAATCGGTGTGGTGCTGGTGGTGAGCTGTCCTGGTTCCAGCTGGGACAGGGTTAACTTCCCCCCCCCCAGCTTGNTCCTGCTTGTGCCCTCCCCGATTCTCTCCCTCATTCCACCGGGGGGAGGGGGGGCGGCTGCATGGCGTTTATTTTCTGCTGGCTGGGGTTAAACCACGACATGAGCCTAATCCACTGGAGCTTGCCAGCGAATCAGGAAGAAAAACTGGGAGTATTAACCATTAGCAACTACTTCTACATTAAAATATAAAACCAAAGTGTATAAAATTTAAAAACCCTGGAATATTCAACACCAGACAGAAGCAATTACAGGCTATGCCTCAGCAGGTTTGCACCACAAAGTCTAAGCGAGTCTCAAAGAGGTTACAAAGAAAAACAGGATTATGGCAGTCATTAATAGAGAATGAGATGAGATTTTTGAAATGAAATAGTTTGCAGGTTTTTTGGCTTATAGCAAAAGATGATGTATCTAAAGGGGTGCCAGAAGGAAGCCACCAGAATGACTTTTAAGCTTAGAAAAACCAGCTTTGTTGTGAAAGCCTCCCAGATTTCTGCCAAGGGAAGGCAGGGAGCTCAGGGGAGGCAGAAAGGCTCTGCAGTTCTCTAGACAAGAACAAGGCGATGCAATGGCTGTGAGCTAGATAATTTCAGGGCTAAAATACAGATGCAAGTTTGATAGCAAAGGTAGTTTTCACTTGGTAAGTTGCTCTGATAGATGCATACGAGAGAAGAAATTTCATGTCAAAATTGCGGGCAGGCAGATCGAGGGGGGTCGGTGCCAGGGGGGCCTTCAGCCCCCGCAGAACAGGCTCCGATGGGCACGTCATCAGCTCCCATCCCCGGAATAATAACGGTAATTCGAGAAATAGCTCAGACCAGGTACTTTCAGACTGCTGCGTACGTGCCGTTCAGAGCCCTACAAGGTCGGGAAGGCTTTGGATTTCCTTGACTTGCTATTTTCTGAATTATCTCTAGACTTCTCTAGAAATTTCTAAAAAAACCACTCAGAAGCAATATGATGGGTGGGATTTTTTTCCCATTTCTAGCTGGAATATTTATTTTCCCAGTTTACTCTCATCAATAAATACAGGGATGATGTTTTTTTTCCTTTTCACCTCCCCAGAAGCGTTTTGGGAAAGCGGGCCATCAGGACAAGGCGGTGGGCAGGCACACGGGCTGGCGCGGTCACTCCGGGGTGAAAGGCGGCACCGGCTCCTCACAGTCTGGTAGAGCCAAAACTAAAGACAAACGACAGTTTCTATCTCTTGCCCCAGGAAAGATGAAGTGTTTCTGCTCCCGCGAGGTATTTTGGACGGGACCTGTTTCTAACTGAAGAACCCAGCGAGAACAAGGCACTTGCATCACTCCAAACAAAACAGACCTGACGACAGAACTTTAGGGTGAAATTACTTTCTAGAGTGAACTTTGTATGAATGCTTTAAGTATTTACCACCTGCTTTATTTTAGACGTTATTGTCAATAACGTGAAGTCTTCTGATGAGAAGACCTTGCTTTCTGCAAAAGACAATGTAGCACATAAAGATTTTTAAAAATTAGCCATTTGCAGCAGTAAAAACATCATATTTTTTATTTCACTTTTCATCGTGCCTTTAAAGAGATCGCTACTGTTTCTGTAAAACAACTGCCTACGCAGCACCTACTAATGTCATAGCTAGAATAGTGCATTCATTTATTTTTCCAGAGTATTTTGAAAGTATAGACTGTACAAGCATTTATTAGAATTTCTATTACTTGCTAAAAGTATGCCTTAAAAAAAAACAGATAAATCTAAACCAAGATGTAACCAACTCACCCTTTTGGATAATTTCCTAGGGACTTAAACCAAAGAAATGTATATTTATATGGCATCTGCTCACAGAGGAAGAATAAATGAGGTACTAGTCAAGTATTTTCCAAGGAGATACAACCGCCACGTGGAATCACGGCTGCTGCCGCGCTGGGGACGGTGAGAGCGGCAGGGACAGCCCCGCAGGTCCCACGAGGATGGAGCCCCGCGGGTCCCCAGCCCTCGCGGGTCTCCCCCTCCAGCCTCCCCTTGCAGAGCCGGGGGGATGCTCCAGGGCTGACCCAACGGCCAGGGTGGTTTAACTCAGTTTCGCAAGGAAAAGAAGTGTTGGGTACGCGCTCCCCCCGCACGAAGGGACGTCTGTGTGGGAATGAACTACAGCACTTGCTGGGAATTGGGCAGGAAATCTGCAACTGATAGTACTCCAAACAATACAGGTATAACAGGGGAGAGGATTTAACCAAAGAAACATTGAACTATTGTCTTCAGAGAAGGGAAAACACTGACAGCTGGGAGATAAATCTGTCAGTGACTGGAACTCCGAGAACAACTTATTTATTTTCCATTACATTTTGGTTATTTGAGGTGGCCACTGTTGGTTGAAAAGTCATTTAAATATTTCCATTCTTTCATGTGTATTAAAATGCTGATGAAATATATAAAACCCACCGTAATTTTTCTTCCCCTTCCCCGCTCCATTAGGGTAAAACATTCCCTTAATTCATTGATTTGAGATCTTCATAACCGATCATTCCCTATTCCTCATTATATCTTCCCCCCACCTTCAAATTTCAGAACATTTATTGAATGAAACACTTAAGAAATTACTGCAGAAAACCCCCGAATCTGTTTCTATAGAGACAGGTCTGTCTTGATTCAGTAAGAGGTTTGTAGAAAGAGAAAAAAAGAGGGACAAAGCATCAGGACAACGGGCAACATTAAATATGCTGGATAATTGTAATCCACCGAGATTTGGGGCTTACAGATGGGTCTAGTCAGTGACTAAATGTGAAGAGATTGCACAACCTAATAATGGCTTTGCCACTGGACTCCCGCTTCTCCGGGCAGAGCCGGGTACCACATCCCACGTACACCCTCCCGCTGCTCCTCGCCCCGCGAGGCGACCGGGGACCGGCTTCACCAGTACCGCAGCCAAGGGATGGAGCAGCTTTCATTTAACCGGAGAGCAGCGCTGACTGCCACTGCTAGTGGAAACGCATTTGCCCCAAAAAATCAAAGTACCCAAACCGCCCAAAAAACCTTTACATCTGGCATTAAAGAGAAAAAAAAACCACCCAAAGACAAGCTCCACCTCTGGCACCCAAGCCACACTGCAGTTAGCACGAATAATTTGAGCAAAAAACTGGCACAGAAGCTGAGGTGTATACGAACACACTTTGAACTTTGCCAGTGGTGTGAAAGCTCCCTGCTCCAGGAGGCACTTAAATCACGCTATTTGGGAAAGATTTATTTGCCCTGTTTTTTTTTCAGATCACAGACTGAGTCTCATTAGATATTTGCAGGTAATTCACATTCCATTTCAAGACCATAAACTATTCACCAATAGGGAAAACCGGTTATAGTTACACACCGTGCATATTCTTCAGCCCTTTGAGAAAGGGGAGCAGTGATTTCTCAAAGCATCGCTCCACTTCTATAATTTCTTGTTACGGATGTGCTGTATTTTATACGCAGCACTTCAGTAATCCTGATTAAAGTATATTTCAAAAGCTACAGAAAGTAGGGAAGGATCTTTTTTCTGTTGCAAACTTTTCAGAAGGAAGAGTTGTGGTATACGTATTTTGTACCATTATTGTGAAGACAGTGATGAAGAGGCACAATGCACTTGGGACAGCAGTTGGTGCCATTGTGGCAGTGTTACACCCCCAAGACCTCATTAAATACTCTTTCTGTAACAGACAATAAAATGATACAGTTTTGCACTTGCTGCCCATCATGGATACCGCACTCACTAATTAGTTCAGTCCAATCATCAGGACCTTTTATGCCATTTAATAAGCATTTCTATTTTTCCCTTTTGAATGATGACCAGCAGCTCCAAGTCCAGCGCTGTCACCTGCAGTCTACAGACATTTTCAAGCTATTTTGGATCAGTCTGTAGACTGCAGGTGACCAGCAGCTCCAAGTCCAGCGCTGTCACCTGCAGTCTACAGACATTTTCAAGCTATTTTGGATCAGTCTTGGAAACAAAAGCAAAACCACACGGCAAACAGCGGGGAACACACAAGGATACCGCGAGCGGTTGGGCCTTGCTTTGTTTATATGAGCTTAGGGCACTTTGAAGGCACATGGGCCGTGATGGGCAGAGCGGTTGAGGTCTCCAGCCGGAGGGACTGGGGCTTGCTGGCACCAGAGGAAGGGGTGGATCATGGCAAGGTGCAGTGGAGACCTCAAACACACGACTAACCATCAGCCCGCGGTGGGACTGCAAGTTTTTACATCTCACTCTGTGAAAGACTGAATTGTAGAACTTTTGTCTCAAAGACTGCTTATCAGGGCGAGGATTCCTTCGGCTGCTGAATGTGATAAGATCAGCTGCAAGGTGTGGAAGATCTGGGCGAGGGCTCCTTTGGCTGCTGAATATAAGAATGGCTGCAAGGCTGCAGAGATCTCCACTGCAAGGTGTGCAAGATCTCCGGCTGGCACGTGCTTGGACGGTCAAGACTCAGGAATGCGGAGACGTGGCATTGCCATGGAAACTGCAGCCCTCGAATGAGAATAAAAGGGAGTGCCAAGAGGACCCCAATGCGAAATTTCGCCCCCACTGAAAGACCGCGGACCCCGGAGTGACCGCCCACCGCCGGAACGCCGAGAGACCTGGACCCCCGGGACGCCGTGGATCCATGCTGGTGACTATTCTTGCAAGTCTATCCTGTATTCTTGCTTGACTTCTGTCTTTTTACTCTATTCTATCCCATCGCCACTAATTTTCTACTTTTGATATTAAAAGTTGCTGGTTTGGGTATACGGCATTTGACCTCGTTTGTGTCTTAATCTCATTCTTGGGATCATATCGAAACCTCCCCCGACATTGGATCAGGACATTCCTGATACCGGATCGGGACACATTCCCCTCCAAATATTGCACCGTTCTCTCACGAGCAAACGGGCAGAACGCAGGCACCTGCGTAAGGCTGCAAGAAAGAGGAAAGGTCTGGAGCTCCAGGGCTGTCACCACCCCTTGCACCCTCTGCAACTCGCTGCCTATCTAAATGGGAAGAGGAAGAGAAGAGAATTCCCACCATCGGTGCACGGAGCAGAGACACGCCGGGTCCCAGCTATCGTGTCCAGTTGCCATAGAAACAACCTTGCTTAAAAAGGACAATGTTTAACGTTCCATTAATGTGAAGTGCTGCAGTGAATTGTGCGCATTTATAAAGGGGCATGTTTTGCACGTGATGTAATTCCTGTATTTGTGCACTTCATCAGATTCCAGATCATCGTTTGGGAAGCTGTTCATCACACCACCTAGCCCAGAGGCCGGCTGGGGAGCCTGCCTGCAATGACATTTCTATGGCAGGGATTTCTGCTCCCTCTGGCCCAGCCTTGCGCCAGACCTGAGTGCTATGGATTAAAACAAGGCATGACTGGGACACTGGTATGAAAATAAATGGTCGAGTTTGCATGGTCAAAATATTTAGCAAAAGCAAAGCGCTCCTCAGCCTTCTGCAGCCATTCCTTCATAGAATCATAGAATCACAGAATCATAAAGGTTGGAAAAGACCTCTAAGGTCATCGAGTCCAACCGTCAACCCAACCCCCCCATGCCCACTAAACCATGTCCCCAAGCGCCTCATCTCCACGTCTTTTAAATCCCTCCAGGGATGGGGACTCCACCACGGCCCTGGGCAGCCTGTGCCAAGGCCTGGCCCCTCTTGCAGGAAAGAATTTTTTCCTAACGTCCAACCTAAACCTCCCTTGGCACAACTTCAGGCCATGGCAGTGGGCAGCCCTTGGGGCAGCCCGAGGGGCTGGGGACCACCCCCACCCCCCCCACCTTTGGGGCGAGAGGCGGGAAGAGGCCACGTGCATGAAAACACACAGCACTGGGGCAGGAGAAAGAAAGAACAGCTCCAAAAATATCAGCAGTAATACCTCTTATTCAAGATACAGGCCATGCATTGAAGTTACTCAGGCTTGCTAGTAAAGCAAAACGTAAGAGGTCCACGTCTGATCCTGCATGCCGGAGATCTGGCACACGCAGCTCAGCGCATCTCCTCGGACTCCTTCAATGTTCACGTTTTGCACTTTCTGCTGGGCCATGTATGTAGCAATGCAACATTCTGATCTTTTTTCCGTCAACAGTTAAAATTTGTTTAATGAATAATCATAAGCCCGGGAAACAAAGAAGAAAAATTATGTTAGTCTATTAGCACCAGTGAAAATAAGCGTTAAAGCAGCAGTCAATACTGCTCTCGGTTACAGCCTCAGCCGATGTGCATGTTTTTCCCAAAAACGTGATTACCTTTTTTCTTTCTAATTATGACTACCATGTAACATCAGCAGGGCCTTCCCAAGAGGAAGGTCCCAAGAGGAAAGGAATACCGGGGACACGTATAAACCATGAAGTGAGCTCCCTGCATCTGTCCTGCAAGGGCATCTCCACACTTGCCCCTTTCTTCCCTCCCGAGCCATCCCCCACCGTTGCAGAGGGCTCCCCAAGGGCTCCCCAAGGGCTCCCGCATCACTTCAAGTGGCACCAACCACACCGTGTCGTCCCAGGGAGCTTATCCACACTCTATTTACAGTTAGTTGTGTGCTTTTGCTGAAAGCGTTCCACCCCCGGAGCATATTTCCAACCCAAGTTTGGCCTTTGAGAAAGTAAATAAAAAACTAGAATCAAGTCAAATGCCACAGCTTTTGTTCTCCTCTGTACATAAAGCCAACTAAAGGTTTACTTTCCATTGGCCCTCCCCAAATATTCACCCTGCCGCTGCCCCAAGAGCTTCACCAGGAGCTCGAATACTGAGGCTGAACAACCTCAGTTTGTCCACTTTTTATTTATTTATTTTAAATCATTTATAAAATTTTGCTTTCAAACCAATCTGCTGGGGCAATGAGTTTTGCAACTCCATTATAGAGGATGAAAGAACTTATTCTTCCTCTGCATCTTCCCTTGGGTTTTATATGAATTTTACGTCTCCTATTTGTCATATTACTGCCTTCTTGGTGACACTGACCATTTTATAAATCCTGCTCATTCATTTCAGGTGCCTTTTCTGTCATTTTCTCAACTGAAGCAGCATAGTCTACTTACTTTTCCCTGTAGAAATCACTCCATAGTCTAACAAATTAGAGAAAAATGACAGCAATTATCTCTCCTACAGTCTTTTAGACCCTGGATAGGGGGAAGGGGTGTCAGAATAACACTTAAAATATAGATACACCATCAATTTACCTATTAGAAAAAGAAAAAACAAAGAAATACTCTATTGCTCTTTTGACTTACTGTCCTGCCCGCCTCCAGCACAGAGCTCCTGGGGGCTGCGAGGGACCCCCGCCTTCAGCCTGTGCCAAACCAGTACAGCGCCCAAGGGTATTGGAAATATCACCCTCTTTCCTACTGGTCTGGAGCCTGGGAGCCGCCTCAGCAAGTGCAGAATAGCCCAAGGTCTGAATGCAGCCACCAAACCCTCACAGCTCCCCACTGAGATTTTTATTAAAATACTTCTGCGTATTGTCTGTGGAAAGAGGAATAAAAAAGAGGAAGAAAATGTGAATAAAGATGAAATTGTGTTTATTCTCTACATGGGAGCGTAACACAGCTTTGGGATACGTCGCTATGCGTTTCCTACAGCCTGAACATGGTTGGCTTTGCCCACCGGTTTGACTCACCGTGCTGGGACATCACCTGGGTGGGGACGGGGCACAGCCCCGCGGCTCGGCTCGGGAGGATGGGGGGCACCAGCCCCCCCACGCCCTCACCTCCCAGTGCAGGCAGCCCCCGCATGCCATTTCCAACGGGACAGGCAGAGCCATGGTTGGTTTTTTTTTTTTCCTTTGTCCCCAAAACTTATTTATCTTAAGAAATAAAAAGGCTGCAGTGACACCCTGTCGCTTCCTCGCTGCCCATTCCCTTCCATTCGGGGAAGGGAGACCCGGTCACCTCGTGACGCAGAGGCGATTCCAGATGCTTCTCCCTCTGCCTGCGATGCTCGGGGCGTTGCATTGCGGGGTCCCAGGGAGGCAGGGGCACGGACGGGATGGCTACGCGCTTCACCTCGACAAATAAATCAACGTAGGGGGCTTTGCTAGGAGTTACCTGCTAACGTCAACCTGCGCCTGCCGCAGTGCCGCGTTTTATAGCTGAACTTCTGAGGACCTCAGGATTGGGAGCAATTTCTTAATTCATTTTATTATTTACGTAGTTATTGTAATTATTATATTTTTTACTGGAAGAGTGGTCAGGCCTTGGCCCAGGCTGCCCAGGGCAGTGGTGGAGTCCCCATCCCTGGAGGGATTTAAAAGACGTGGAGATGAGGCGCTTGGGGACATGGTTTAGTGGGCATGGGGGGGTTGGGTTGACGGTTGGACTCGATGACCTTAGAGGTCTTTTCCAACCTAAGTGATTCTGTGATTTTCAAAACTAAAATATGTAATCCTTACTCTTTGATGATAATACTTGTTTTCCTTCAGAAGCACTGCTCCTGCATACATGCTAAATTACACCAATTTGAAGTCCAAGAGTTGCTACTTTAGTTTCCTGGGGACTTTGTTTTGCATAAGGGTATTTCTGCATCAAATTCAGGATCAGCAGCGGGCGGTCAAAACCCCTCCCGTGAGAACATAAACACTTCATAATCCTGAAGAAGCAAATGCTCAGAGGTGAGAACAGGTGAAATATGAACGCAGCGGTCGCTACACAATAATTTACAGGCTGGAAGTACGGTCCCTGGAAGTTTGCATGGCCTGTGGGAGAGGGCTCAGATGCATTGAGGAGTACTTGAGAATAACCTTCAAACTCTGAAAAATGGCTCCGAGTCTCACTGCAAGCAGCCATATGACCCCTTCGGCTTTGCATATTTTGTTAGCAAAATACTACAGCTAAACCCTACCTCCGTTTTACATGCAAAGACTCACTACCTGTACCAAGTTGCAGGATTCCCAGTCTCATTCAACGCAATCATTTGGTTAAACTTTTGCCATAAGAAAATGATATGTTCTCTAAAAAAAACCCCAAAAGCCTTACTCTTATACTCAAAAGCAAATAACTCACTCAAATTTATGGGATAATTCTCAAACACTAAGTACAATCCCACGGCAGAGAAAGGAACAGAAATTGGGAGCTGGGCCAGGTTTTCCCCAGGGGCAGCCTCAGCTTTCCAGCGGCCCCGGAGCACACGTGGCCGTGCCGCGGCAGGCTCACGGCTGCGCTTTTGGGGATGTTTGGTCCCACGGGGCTTTCTGCAGCCGCAGTCGGCCGCAAATCCTGAAGAGCTGGCATCAAATAAAGCCAACGCGCCCAAACCAGTTCAGGAACAGAACATTAAACGAGCTCAAGAACCCCAAAACACGATTGTCCTTCAAAATTGTGCTGGAATGGCTTCCAGCAACACCTGTCTGAATGCAGCAGCGCTCTCAGACAGGAATACTGTGCGCTCGCAGTGTATAATACGTATATTCCGTATTACTCCCCCATTTGCAAACGTGTGGTTAACGCACGTGGGTGGCTCTGCTTTCACCCCCTCTTGCTGGTCACCACCCGCCCGGCCACGAGCATCTGCTGCCGGGTCTGTGGCTGCGCGAGGGCTCTACCTGACGCACAAGGTTTAATTAACAGTCTTTTGTTCGCAAAGTCGCACGCTGTGAAGCAGGTGGGGAAAAAAAAAAAAGGGAAGAAAGGGGACATGGACCCGTAGGGGGCCGGCTGACGCAGATCTTTGCTGGCGCAGAGGCAGAAAGCGTTTGCACTCAGCAGCCCCCAGCTCCCTCTGCATCACCGGGGTAAACGCCCGCCAAGAGCAAAGCGGGAGAGCTATAGCATCGCGTGTTATACTGGGCTGGCCCCCACTCACACCCATCTTCATTATTTGTGGTATTCTTTTAATACAGAAAATAGTAGTCTAATGCAAATAATTCAGTAAACTTTTAAGAGTCAGAAGATAAATTTAAGAGGGGAACACACACAAGCTTAAGTACTGTCCAGTCAGCTCGAAGACCAAGGGAAGATTTTTAGTAGATGATCTTCTTCCCTACAGGAAGGATTCAGGTGTTTGTATTTTCTAGGGAAAAAAATCCTCACATTTGGTAATTCTTAATAACACATTTCTATAAAAGTTACATCAGTGTTGGCAACTGGAAATAGAAAAACATCAAAAAGCTATTCTTACAGTGCAGGGATGAGTCACTTCTCCTTCGGGGAGCGACCGCCCAGCAGTATTCTCGGACTGGGGAGGAGATATTTTGGTCATCACAATTGCTTCCCCGGTGCAATTAGAGACATCCGAAAGGGGCCAGCTCTCCCAAACAAGTCCCCTAATCACCAGGCTTTGTCAGGCAAAATGTCAAGTTCGGCATTAGGACTATTGTTGGGAGATGGGAATAGCTCTTTCCATCACGGGAGAAACATCCGAGGCGAAACCTTCGCACCAACCAGCAGCTCGGCGGGTGCGAAGGCTGCAGCCCCCGCCAAGGCGGCCGCCCCTCTGGGGCCACCGACCTCCCAGGCATCCCCAGTTCCCCAATTATTTCTTGCCTTCAAATTCACCCAGCTTAGAAATGGTTGTTTTTCTCAACACTAAGTGATATCACATCAGATTTCACTTTATTCCAGCAGAAATCCACGGGGGAGAAATGACAAATGCGCAGACTCCCCACCTAGACTGGCTTGGGGCAGATGGCACTTGGTAACAGATAATAAGAAATAATTCACATTTATGAAAAAACTTAGAAACACTGTCAGTGTTAGGGATGTGCAGAGATTAAGGGGGGGCAGAATTCATGAGCTGCCCATGAGTTAAAGCATTCTGAGCACTGCTGTAGGTGGAACTTTAGTTTAACCAACATTTTTGCATTTGAAAGGCAGAAAAGCAAGACACTGAACATGTTCGTATTTCCTTCAAACCATCTGAAGCCTCGAACTCTGATGGAAAATGGTAGAATTATCTTTTTCTGTGGGAAACAGTTTTTTTCCCCAACCTACAGTGCTAGGCATAATTCCACGTTATACACTATATTACTTTAATATGACCAAGTATTACCTTATTCAAATGCAACGTAACAGCAAGCACTGCTGAAGCTCTGCTGCTTCAAAGTGCAGGAGTTATTCTGCTAAGGGAAAACTGCTGTGGAATTTGCAAGCTGGTAACCTTCTGTGGCCATTTCTCAGTTAAAAATATTGGTCCAAATAAATTGTATTTATTTGTTGCTGGTTGGGGTTATTTTGTTGTTGTTTTTAGGAAAAAAAAAAACTTTCTTTAATCCTGTAGACAGATGAAGAAGTTCATCTCTGCTACCCCTTGATGGAGAGCTCCAGAAGTTGTCACTATGTAGGCTTGGCTGCCAACACCCTGAGGAAACACTGTAGTTAGTAAAAAGTTATAAAAATCACCCTTAGATCTTAGCTCAAGAATTTGCCAAACGAGTACCACAGCGGTACAGAGGGAATACAAGGTGCAACAGATTTTTACAAAAAACATCTTGAGAGCAGCAATAATGCCTTTAGTGACTCCTGCTTCAAAACTGAAGATTAACTGATATTTTTGAAGTAGCTTTTCTTGGGTTTTATTTTGCTATGAAAAAAAGTTTCCTGAAGAGGGAGGAGAGCAGGAAAAAGCAGAGTCACAGAAACCTCCATTCTTGTTTGTGAAGACTGAAACGCCACTTTGNGAGGGGCCCAACACTGAACCCAGGATTCGAGGTGCAGATAGCAGTTCCCAAAAACGCTCTCGTGGAAGATTCAACTTTTATAAAAGTTACTGAAAACTGCCTAGAAATAGACTTCACATTTATTCCAAAAATGTCAACCTGCTGAAGTTTATTGGAACTTCAACTTTTTATCCGTGTCCATACATTCCCAGAGCTTGGCATTCCCTAATAAAGGGCAGAAAACGAGGCTGCGTTACCAGAGGCACAGAGGAGAGGTGGAACATGCTCCCTACGAGCCTTTTCCAGCTCGCCTGTGCCGAGCCCTGGCAGCATCCCCGGGGACGGGGACCGGAGGGCGGCCAAACCCCTGAGCCGCAGGGAGCCGGCGCGGTGCCGGAGCCTGGCTTTGGCTCGCCGCTTGCTTTACGAGCATTAAATTAACTCCAGAACGAGCGGCTTTGGGCAGCAGAGGCTCCATCCACAACGCATGGGCTGCGACCTGGCTGTGCACCAGTGCAATTAAACAATCAGTTTATGATTTTGTTAATTTGGGCAGAGAGAAGTAAGCAAATGTTCTTTCTCATTATACCTTTTATAACAGTTTTCCCACTACACACCTAACATAAACTAACCAGAGATTATTTGAGGTCAAGTTAAAACCATAATAAGATTTTTGGAAATATGAGGGCTAGACAGTATTATCCAAAATCTTCACAATGTTTCTCCAGTGGGAACATAGATTGTTTGTGGAAATAATAGCATAATTAACAAAGACGATGAACTATGCTACTAGGAGGTTTAACCTGCCTTTAAATAGGTTAGAATAGTCTGTTTTGGAGGTCTATTGTTCAGGGTTCTTTAGAAAATGCAAAGTTTCTTCCTTCCAGTTGAGAGAACACTTTCCAGCTCTGGATCCTACTGTCCATAGCATCACCTCTTAAGATTTTGAATTCTTGCACAAAGTACCGGTGAGCGTGGACCAGGGGCCGGGGGCCTTCCATTCACACGTGCGCTCCCGGCTACCCTCACACCGTAAGAGCGTTCGCCAACATTTGTGCTAACGAAGGGAGAGATGTCATCATCGCTGCAGTCAGCACTCCTTAAATTTTCGCTTTCCAGGCTGTTTCCCTGCAGTTAACCCCAACACTTGCTTTAATCCCTTCTGGCACTAAAGAGCTATCCTGTTGGCTCCAGCGCTCCTCTGGTGTCTCCACCCTCCACCCCATAGGCGGGTATGAAGCACATACACATCCTATACAAGGCACATACAGAGCTGTCATCACCACCTCCACAATTCATATGCAGCAAGAAGCCAAGTACCCCAGGTCCTGAAATCCAACTGTTTCAGGCTCAACCCTGGGTCCATTTTATCAAAAACTAGCCCATCACCAGTTTACTAAAGCAAGTGCTTTTTGTCTAGCCCATACAAAGTTACATCTGTATTGTGAAGCTACAGCATTTTTCCAGATGTCCATGTCGCACGTGTCACGTTGGTGCCCGTGCACCATGGCTCTCACCACAGACATCCTCCCGTTTGGCACTTCTTTGGTTCTTGGTCTCAAAACTCCCTGCTACTGGTTTCAGTTTGTTTGCTCAGTCTCCTCCCTGCCCCATCTCCTCGCTCAGGAAGATCCAAAGTTTCTAGATTTACTCTAGATTTACTCTAGATTCATTCTAGTAGTACATTCGTGTACTTCAAAGCTTTTCCCTAACACTTGGAGGCTTTAGGCATCTAAGCATGATTCAGTGGTATGGAAGTGTCAGAGCTCTTATGATGAGCAACTTCTGCAGTTAGGGTTTGTAAGGAAATTGCTGTTACCACAGTTTGTGTTAAAGACCTTAATAACTATATATGTTTTTAAGAATTTATGTCTAGGAGAAGATGGCTGCTTAGAAAAGAATAAACAGAGGAAGAAGGAGGGTTGGGACCATCAGGAACAGCATAAGTAAAAGGCAGGACTGAGGCTGACCAGACAAGCTTAACCACAAGCGCCAGCGGCCATGGAGAAGCCCAAATCATTGAGCCACTGAGCTTTGGTTCAGGGTTAAGCAAGGACAGAGACAAATGAGTTGCAATCCAGACTTGAAGTCAATAACTGCACATGCTGATTTACACCAAAGAAGATTTTTACTGTTTTATGCAAGAAAGATAATTATCTGCTTGACCACAAAATTACATGCTATTAGGAATAATTTCGTTCATTTAATAATTAGAAGATTAACCAAAGCTCTCTATATAGCGGTAGAGAGAGTTCATCTTGCACATTGTGTGGGATATAGTTCATTAGTTGCACCTAGCTGGTCTTAATCTAAAGGATAATAGCCCTTTACATCCAGCAAAAATTACAATAAGGTCTATTAGCTTCAGCCGATAACTACCAGCCTATTACCTTCATTTTGTAGATGCCAAGCTGCCTATAAACAGAGTCAATAATAGCAGGCTACATCAAGTTTCTTGGTATTTTAACCAAGTGCTTCTGAAGACACATGCCTGGTTCCTCTGAGCTTCCCACGCTCGCTGCTTTTGTACCCAACCCTTTATGCTCAGCGCAGAATAAAAGCGGTGCGGAGCTCAGGTGCCGCCTTTGACCACGCATGGAAAATACAGCATCAAGATGGGGGCAGAAGGGGAGGAAATGGGAAATTGAAAACATTGCCTTAGTACTTGCTAACGAGCGCTGTCTTTGCCCCAGCTGCAGCACATCTCACTTCCATCCGTTTTTTAGCAGAGTGGAGCAGTCCGGGGCTCCGAGGTCCCCTGCTGCTGCGCATCCTCCCAGTTCACCTTCCAGATAAGGATCCACGTCTGCAGAAGCAGGGAAATCTGCCACAGGGGAAGAGACGCTGCTGACTGATTTCCTGAAAGCTTTCTCAAAAGTACAAAACTATTCAGCTGGAAATGAAACCGAATCCAAATTAAAGAAGGTTAACAAAGAAAAACACCTCACAGCTTAGCACAGATCACACAAAGGTTTTTCACCAAGTTTAAAATAAACCACCTTGCATTAGTGCAACTTTTCCAAGAGTCAAACTATGCTATCTTTTGAATAATGATTTCAGGTTTGTTGATGATTTTTTTTTTTTTTAATTAAAGGGGGCGCAGGCAAGAAGTTTCCAAAGACATGGAGATGGAGAGATCAACATCTACATGTATATATGTAGACTGTATTTAAGAAGTCTGCTCCAACATCCAGCTGCATTTCTCCATCCCCACCGTGATGGTTTCATGGTCTGAGAGCAGCCGTAGTGCCTCGCCGTGTCCTCTGCTGCTGGAGGGGAGGGCAGGGGAAGACGGGGCCAGACCCCTCCCGAGGTGCATGGTGAGGGGAAGCAGGAAAATCTGGGCATGGGAGACTGATTAGATATTAGAGGAAAAAAAACCCCACAACCTCTGGCCAAGGGGATGGCCAAAAGCCAGGACAGAGGGTGCTCTCCATCCTTGCAGAGCAGCCTGGTCCTGCTGGCCTGGCCCCGAGAGGGAGGTCAGATCAACCATCCCAGGGGTCCTGCCCAAGATGGGTGATTCTAAGGGGGTTTGTTTGGTTGGTTTTGTTTGTTTTTATTCAAGCAGTTAATGAGCTGATTTTTACTGGCAAAATCAGCCACCTGCACAGGACTAAGGTAAGCTCCCGAGATCTGCAGCTCCCGCTCAGACCCATGCATGTCAAAACATAAAATAACATTTTTCACATGAATACACACATAATAAACCAGAAAATCCATTAGTATAAAAGGCATTTCATCCTTGTTTAAGTGACTAGACATCAATCCACGTATCATCCTGCGCATTGAAAAGGGAGACTTACGGGCACGGCTAATGTCAGGTTTAGGTTACAGGGGCAGCTCCCTCGAAATCAGCCCCAGAGCTCACTGGGAACCCTCAGTCCCCCTGTGCTCTCGCTGGCGGTGGAGCTCACCGAAAAGGGTTTCACTGCAATTAACCCCAACACTTGCTTTAATCCCTTCTGGCACTAACGAGCTATCCTGTTTGCTCCAGCGCTGCTCCCGTTTGTACAGGAGATGTTCACCAGGAATCGTCATCCGCTGAATCAAAGGGCTATTCTAACAAACAGACTCTAATTACTCTGCTGATTAGCATGTAGTTCTTCAACATGGACCCTTCCTGCATTTTCCAGGCTAATCTGATTAGTGATGTTCTGCAGCAACAGTTGTGTACATGTGTTGGGTGCCTTCGTTACCCGTTTGCGATAGTTGAGTACAAGATCGGGGCCGAGCTGATGCTCCGAGTATTTGTAAGCAACATTCGTTGTCCAGAGTTAATCACAAGGGGAAAATTCTCATTACAGAAGCTGCCGACAGGGGATTTGAAGGTGAGGAGCACATCCTTATTCTGCTTGTCTCATGACAACGTGGCAGCTGGAGAACACGGCAGGGCAGAGGCAACGCGGGGAAGCCCCTCTCCGGGGACCCGACGCGGCAGCTCGGGCAAGCGAGAGGCTCCGAGGCAAGACCCCAGCATCCTCACACCAAACGGTTACTAGAACCATAGAAAAGTAACTTCACCATGAAAACATGCAATCCAGCTTATATTTATTTCCATAACGGGTGTGAAGAGCACTGAACCCGAAAAGAGGGAGAGCATATGTAGGTTTGCATTTAAAAATAGAGATTTTAAAGTAGTTTGCAAACCATTTTAAGACCCAAGACATCTCCAAGTATAGTTTACCCAGTGTTGCTAACAAACCTCAACACTGGCTAAACTAATGATCTGCCCATTTTGTTACTCTGAGTAGCCTAGAGCACAGAAATAAGTTACATTGGTAAACACGAGAGGATGTGGATCTCTTAACACTGGGATAGTTAATTATTTTAACTATTAGTTAACTATTTTAAATACTTAACTATCTCAGTTATTTTCTCAACAGTCATGTTAACCCAACCCACAAACCCAGAAGAATCCGACAATAGCTAGGCCTCCGGTCTAGGTATGCCTGTCTTTTTTTAAGCCTTGTTAGCGTGTATGTCCAAATAGTGGGGAAAGTGGAATAAACCGGCCGTGAATGATGGGCAACACACTTGTAGTCATTCATTTTAGAAGTGAAGGTTTATCTAAAACCAAAGTCTCTGTTCTTGACAGTGCATCTTCAGATCAAGGGACCAAAGATCAAATACTGGTACAGAAATAGAAAAATCACTCCATAATTCCCATTCTAGTATTCAGAAAAATACCTATATGCATATACGGATATTTCACAAGTAGCCTGCCTTTACAGTGAAGGGTTACAGTCCTTCTAGGCTGAAGTAATTACCGTCCAAGTAGATTCTGGACTCTTTTAGAAATAGTAAATGCTGAAGCACACAGGACAGAAAACTTATGATTTTCCATAGAGATGAAGGAGGAGGAAGGTTCTTCTGTTCGCTTTTAAAACCTGTAAACTGTCCAAAGCGCTTTTATTCAGGCTCCCAGGGTATATCCAACTGTATTTGCATTGCCTAGAAATTAAGCCTACAATCAACCCCCTTCTCCCTGCTTTCTCACCCCTCCCAATTAAGTTATACTGACTGCATTCATTTTAGATTAAATGAAGGTGACCAAGACAGTAAGCTCCATCAGAGCAGGAAAAACACTTGTATAAAATAATCAGAGGTCCTCAAGAGGTCCTGAATATTGCCTCCAGAGATTCTTACAGACTAGGATATTCTAGGCAGCTAATAAGTCTGTACAAGGGGCTTCAAATCAAAACAATTGCAGAAAGAGAGATGACAACATCCAGGTCTGCATGCAAATACAGCTTTATCTGCAATGCAGAGAGCTATTTAGCATCAGATGGAGATTGAAATGTACTTCAACAGATGAATCTCCTCTAGCCTAAACAGTGTTTTCATTTTTTACACGAAGCTGGTAATTATGTTTTCCACTTATACCTGGAAATTTCAGCAAATATTCTAGACAAGCTATTTTTGATTGGAATGATTCCATATGCTACAAAATAATGAGATTTTTCAATTTTTTTTAGGAGCTGTATGTGTGAAGATTAAGCAATTCTTCAATGCACGTTCGGGAAGTTATATGAACAGACACATTTATCTAGTACCAGAGGTTGAAACTGCTCAAGGTTTTGGAAACATACGCTTCACACGCACCCTCCCGGTCCGGACAACAGGCAAAAAGTCAGCCAAGCTGCCATAGGGTTTATACGGAAGCATCTACGTGAACGTTTTAACCCCAGCCAGGAGCTGATGAAACCAAACCAGTAGCAGACCCTGCAGCCAAGGGGCCCGTGGGGTGGGAAGGGCACCAGGGTAACATCCCCTCCAGCAGCTGCTCTACCCCATATCCCAGCCTGCGGCTCCCAAAACTGCAGCACACCCTCAGCCGAGTCACCCCCAAACCTGCCTCCCCTCTGCGAACAGGCGGGCTGGGGTTCAAAGCCGAATTTCTGCCACCTGGAGCCGTTACACAGCTCTTACGGATTTCCTTAATGTCACGAAGCCTTTTTAAGAGAGCAGCACTTCTTGTAATCCTGCTCAAACATCTGGGTGGCGATCCCGTTGTTCGTAAAGAGAGCAGGGACCTGCGCACCACGGGCAGTCAGTCCCTCAAGCTGCAGGAGCGGAGCGGCACCCGCGGCCGTGCTGCTCCTGCCTGTGAGCCTGCTTGCCTTAAAATTAAGAGTTTCGAGGGAAAGCAGTGTTCAACGTGGTTTGGAAGAAAAGCAGGTCAAGTACATTTGGTGTAACTTGACGTATACAGGTATTTCATACCCAGATACTTGAACACATTAAGAAAAAGCATTTTCAATCTTTCCTTTTATTTTTAAATAAAAAAAAAACCACCAACAAAGAAAAAAAAAACCCCAATAACTCACACCCTCACAAAGCTGAGAATTTCAATTTTATGTTTCCTGACATAAACAGATTAATTATGCTGGCAGCACCTTCCACTCTCTCAGGCTTTCCTCCCGCCATCGCTTTGCTCAAACTCGTAGCAAAACCGACCAAAAGGCAGCGCCGTGCTCCAGCACGTGCCACGGGCAGCACCAGGCTGGACACCCGCTCCCAGCCCTGCCTCCTCTCCAGAGGACTAGAGCTAAGGGATGTCACCGCAACTCAAGGAGTTTCTTGCTCTCCTCTTGCACCCCCACCAGCACCCTCAGGAACCAGCCATCCGCGCTGCACAGGCCTCATCTCCCGGCCCATCTCCTCACCCAACTGCCAACTCCTCTGCAACGGCAGAGCACCGTTAGCGGAGCTCGCTCCGTTTGCAACACAGCTCCAGTTATAGAATCATAGAATCATAGAATCATTAAGGTTGGAAAAGACATCTAAGGTCATCGAGTCCAACCGTCAACCCAACCCCCCCATGCCCACTAAACCATGTCCCCAAGCGCCTCATCTCCACGTCTTTTAAATCCCTCCAGGGATGGGGACTCCACCACTGCCCTGGGCAGCCTGGGCCAAGGCCTGACCACTCTGTCAGGAAAGAATTTTTTCCTCATGTCCAACCTAAACCTCCCCTGGCACAACTTGAGGCCGTTCCCTCTCGTCCTATCGCTGTTCCTTGGGAGAAGAGACCGACCCCCACCTCACTACAACCTCCCTTCAGGCAGTTGCAGAGCGCGATGAGGTCTCCCCTCAGCCTCCTCTTCTCCAGACTAAACAATCCCAGCTCCCTCAGCCGCTCCTCATATGGTCATGACAATACAAATCACCACAAAAAAATACATTCGATGGGGTGGTGAAGCAGGTCTGCAAAGTCAACGCTAAAGCTTTGGCAAGCTACGTGTAAAGCTGCGAGTCTCTCTTAGCTGTAACACGACTTTTCACGTGGGGTGCAGTTTCCTGAGCACTTCCAAGTACCAGCGAGGCACACGGCGCTTTTTCTAGTAGCAGAAAACCATTAAAGGGATTTTGTCCCAAACATGAGAAAATCCACCAGAGCAGAGCTTTAGATCCAGAAGGGAATTGCATGCACATGGCATTCTGTCAGCATGGGGGTCACCTCCTCGCATGGAGCTAAGCTCGCAGCACCTTCGTTGTCACCCAGGCAGACACAGAGCCCCGAGGAGCACAGCCCCCACCCAGGGACACTTCTCCCCAGCCTTGGGGGGGCTGTCCCTTCACTCGCCAGCACAGACGAGTCCCCCGGGACCGGGCTAGCTGCATGGGGACCACCATCAGCCACCACCTCCCAGCACCACCAGCTCCAAGGCCACACCAAACAGAACTGGCCCCACCTCCAGCCACTCAAACCCCTTCCCAAAAGCCCATTGCCACCTCCCCACATCCCACGGGCACCACACACCTACCTGTTCCCCGCTCCAGCAGCAAGGACGTGCCTGAATGAAGCCCAGCTGTCCCAGCCCTTACAGACTGCCCCTTCCAAGGCAGCCCCCACCCCTGGCCCTGGTTTTGAACAGGGGCATGTGCTCCTAATTAGCATTTGAGCTAATTAGCTAATTAGCAGCAACCCTTTCATGGCCTCCCAGGAGCTGGCAGCAGGCAGCTGATGCTCCGGTGTCTGCTCTTGCTGCAGACTTTGCCCGATGCCTGCGGTGCTGCGGGGGTTAATGCTGCAGCTCCGACATGACCTACCCGGGCAGTTTTCACAATATCCAGCCATGCTTTTCCTTTGCGCCGCTTTCCTTCTGTATCCCACATAGCCAGGATGCACTAATTTAACCCCGAGGGTAGGTGTGCGGGGAGCTTGGCACAGGCACGTGTTCTCCAAACAGATGGGAAACGGATTGAGCTGATCTGGAACAGAAGGCAAAAAGGGAGATGTTTCGAGGTGTTAGTAGCTGAGCCGGGGGGGTTAGTGCGGCAGGGCCAGACCAGGCGCGGTGGCTGCGAGCGTCCCGCAGCAGCACCAGCAGAATCACAGAATCAATCACTATGGTTGGAAAAGACCTCTAAGGTCATCGAGTCCAACCGTCAACCCAACCCCCCCATGCCCACTAAACCATGTCCCCAAGCGCCTCATCTCCACGTCTTTTAAATCCCTCCAGGGATGGGGACTCCACCACTGCCCTGGGCAGCCTGGACCAAGGCCTGACCACCATGTCGGTGAAGAAATTTCTCCTCATGTCCAACCTAAACCTCCCCTGGCACAACTTGAGGCCGTTTCCTCTCGTCCCATCGCTGTTACTTGGCAGAAGAGACCGACCCCCCCTCGCTACAACCTCCCTTCACGCAGTTGCACAGCGCAACGAGGTCTCCCCTCAGCCTCCTCTTCTCCAGGCTGAACACCCCCAGTTCCCTCAGCCGCTCCCCATCAGCCTTGTGCTCCAGGCCCTTCCCTAGCTCCGTTGCCCTTCTCTGGACACGCTCCAGCCCCTCCATGTCCTTCTTGTCGGGAGGGGCCCAAAACTGAACCCAGGATTCGAAGAAGAGCAGGGCCGTGCAGCTGCGGTCGGGGATGCCGATGGCTGTGGCTGTGGCGGTCCCTGATGTGTGGACCGGGATGGTGCCAGCCTGTCTACGCTAGGCAGGAAAACACCATCACAACCAGCAAAATGGGGCATGGTGAGAGATTCCTGGAAGCTTTTTGTGTTTACCAAGTGAAATCAGGCAACATTTTTCCAGACGGAAAGGTCATCGCAGCACTGGTTCCTGTGCGCGGTGGCTCAGGAGACGCTGGGTACAAGGTCTGTGTGGGCAACACGGGAACATCATTTGCATTCGGTGTTTTCTAGAACAAATGATCACCGTGTGAATCGATCACTGCAAGTCAGGCTTCGGGAATCTGTGGCCTGATTTATGATACCATTCCTGCACTTTTATAGCTAGGAGAAATCCTGAAATACATCTTCTATCATGGGAAGCCGATTTATGAATTACAGACAAGTTTGTATTTAGATAGCCAAGTGTCTTGTAATCTTTCCTGACATCTTCCTCCTGATGGCCCAAACTTAATTCTACTACGTAAAATATTTTTGAGTGAATTAGCAGTTAAGTCATCATACCTCTCCTTGCAATTCTTTAGTTTTGATACACAAATTAAACAACCTTCCCTAGCAATCCTGAGCAATATTTTTTATCTGACATTTTATTAATTAAGTACGTTCATGCTTTCAGAGTACAGTCCCTATACTCCAGGGAAAACGGACTGAGACAGGACTGGAAGGAGAAAATGCAAGACCTAAGAAATGCTAAGCCACAAATATATGAAATATCTAAATATCATTAGGCATTTGTAACTTTTTTGCTCCTTATCTATGTATGAGAATAAGAGGTTTTTACCTTTATAGAGGTTTTTTTGCATATGGATGAATCATGCAAAAATGAATAACAGTCCTGTTTCCCAAAGGAAACCCAGCACCCGAGTGGAGAAAAGTACTTGCACATAGCGAGTGCCTTCTGTGCGGGTCTCGCATGGCCTGTTCTTTCATTCATAACGCAGAATTATTCATAGCTCTAAATATAACCTTGTTTCATTTGTTATGCCTGAGCCGCCAACTCAAAACCCCAAAGCGCAGCCCCTGAAGCTGAGCGGTTTCTGGACGGGGGCCACCGCGTCCAGCACCTCCTCCGGGAGCAGGGACCCACCGGGTCCATCAGCCCAGCCCGCCGGTCCCCGGGCTCCCATCCTGCTCTCCCCTGCGGGGCTGGGCGCCAGGCTGGGTGCTCCCCCGGGGCTGCAGCCCCCGCCGGCACAGCCCTGCTCGGGGTCGGGGGTCCCCGGTTGCAGGTTGTTGGCGTGTGCCGTGGAGGGTTGCCCCGGACCCCCTTTGCTCCGGAGCAGGAGGTAGGATGGAGGCCAAGCAACAACTCGGGGGGTTGAGGGGTGAAGCACGTCCCCGATCCCAGCCCCTGCCACCGCCCCGGCTATGGTACAGGTATCACTCAAACCTCTTCCACATCAGACGTATACCTACGGGATTTAATGCCACAGTTTGCAACGGTGGGGCGTATGGAAATGTTTTCACACGTGGGGCAAAGGGACGCCCACCAACGCACCTTGGGCACAGCTCGGGCTTCCCCGTGGCAGACCCCTGCTCCCCTCCGCCGCGGGCTGAGCTTGTTTATTCCCGTGCTGGATGCTGGGCCTTCCAGCCAGAAATGCGATGTATTGTTTCTTTTAAGGTCATTTGGGGAATAGCTATATGATTAAATCGATGATGCATGGATTCCCTCTTTGCAGATGCCAGAAGGAACATTTTTAAGCTCGTACGTGCCCAGCGAGGATGCTGCTGTGTCACTTGGCATCGCAGCAGCTCTTGCTGAGGCTGGTGTCACCACAGGACCTTCGGGGCAGGGGACAATCAGTCCCATGCTACTAATACAGAGAATCCTGCTCATATGGAAAATGGAGAAATCTAGGCATTGCTGTGGCTGAGCAATGAACCTGAAGGATGCTGGCACAGCTTTGAGGTGGGCTTTGCCAAGGGGACCCCCGCAGCAGCGGTGCACGGTTAAATTTTCCTTTTCCAGCAGCATCTCTGAGGATTCATGACACAGATGCTGGAGATGAATCTCCCTGGGCAATAACGACATCGAGGAGGTGTGTTAAACATGCGTGAAGCTCCAGCACTGAACACTAAAGAGGCTGGAAACAGAAATCAGACAGAGTTTGGGAAGGCTTGGTGAAATTTTTAATTTACATCTCCGACATGAAAGTATTTGTTCTCCAGACAACAGTAAAATAAGTAGATAATAGTATAATTTAAAGCAGATTTTATCGTTTCTGTTAACACAGTAAAAGGAAAAATAGAGCTCTTCAAGCATTTAACAATAATAGCAATAAAGAAGGAAAGCAGCGAGCATCCCCAGAAGAGATCAATGCTCCATTTCACCATTCTCTGCAAAATTCACTCTGGGCTGTGCCAACCCGTGTTACAACAGCTTAAAAAGCAGCAGCGCAAACATGGTGTTAGCAAACAAAACAGAGCACAAGCAAGGTTTCAGGTACATAATTAATGGGTATAGTTCGCAAATGTGTACATAATTTAGATAAAGTGGTAAAACCAGCATATTTACAAAAGAGACCTGCAGCTATATTCCTGAGAAACCGTCTACTGATAATATGGATGAATGTTAAACAACACGGACGGTAATAGCATTGCCTTTGCTGATGACGTATCCAAAGCCGAGGAAGGACATCGGTATTTTGAAAATCTTTGTAGTTAGATTGTTGGAGTCCCATGAGGAGTTTTACCTTTCTGGGCAGAGCTGCCAGACGCGCAGCCACAAATACCACACACAGCGCACACGCAGCGTCCTCAGAGCTCCTTCCAGGCTTCATCTTATTTACAGCCAAAGATCTTAAGAGGATTACGCCCTAATGTGGGAACAAAACTCTGATTTTGCTGAACAAGTGCTCATCACGTCTATATTTCCCCCCATTTGTTCTCTGCTAAACAGCAAAAAAAAAGAAAAAAAAAAAAAGGTGGGGTTTTGCCAGCTGAACACCCGACCGTTGCCATGTCACCTTCTGGCACTAAAGCAAGCAGCAGAGGGAATAGCGCGATATGGTATGTAAGGTGCACAAAATATTACTATTCTGCAATATAGGCAGGGGGTTCACATTTCAGGACTTTCAGATTTTTTATATAGCCACCTTTTTTTGCTGAGGGAAAAAAAAAAATTCAGGTATAATTGTTTGGTGAAATAACTGTGTGTGCAATTCTTCATTGTGATTTATGCGAAGCACTCATGCACTTTTACTTAAATTCCTGTTAAATATGCCTGAATTTTAAAAAATGAGCTGCTCTGCCGAGAAAGCAGGACAATCCCAAGGCTGGCTGCAGAGGCACGGTCTTTACCACAGCACAGCACCGGCGGCGGGGGCCGAGGGTCGGGGTCCTCTGGGAGGAGGCGATGCTCCGGCGGAGGCGAGGGGAGCCCCCCTTGGCACCCGCAGCCAGCACCCACCTGGTCAAGCTCAAAGCTGTATCAGCGTGTTCTTCAGCTCGATCCGGAGAACGACCACCCAACATCGCTGGCTGCATCGCTGCAGATGGGCTATTTTCTGCACTGGGAATGTAACTCAGGACATTCTGGGGTTTTGTTTGATTTTTGGTTGGGTTTTTTTTGAGGGGTGGACTTCAATGACTGCATATAGCGGCTGAGGGAACTGGGGGTGTTCAGCCTGGAGAAGAGGAGGCTGAGGGGAGACCTCATCGCGCTCTGCAACTGCCTGAAGGGAGGTTGGAGCGAGGGGGGGTCGGTCTCTTCTCCCAAGTAACAGCGATAGGACGAGAGGAAACGGCCTCAAGTTGTGCCAGGGGAGGTTTAGGTTGGACATGAGGAGAAATTTCTTTCCTGCAAGAGTGGTCAGGCCTTGGCACAGGCTGCCCAGGGCAGCGGTGGAGTCCCCATCCCTGGAGGGATTTAAAAGACGTGGAGATGAGGCGCTTGGGGACATGGTTTAGTGGGCATGGGGGGGTTGGGTTGGCGGTTGGACTCGATGACCTTAGAGGTCTTTTCCAACCTTAGTGACTCTATGATTCTATGATTATTTGTATAGCACTGCCATGGCTTGCCTACCCTGCCCGGGAAGGGACGCACGCTGCTCTTAGCATCTTTTAAAAATACCAAACTGGTGCATTACCCAGCACAAGACGCTCTAGCTGTCTTACTAGGGAACAAGTACAAAAACTACAACTCTTAAAAAAAATTAAAAATCGCAAAGCAGATGGCCAAAAAGCGTTCCTCACAGCCGTGACTTGGGACCAGAAGGGTGCTTCTGGGACCCCTTTGCTCCGCAGGCTCCCAGGGCCAGGCTGGCAACACGGGACGTTTAACCCCGTGCACGGCTGCCGTGAGCTCGGCTTGGGTTTGTGTGCAGCAAAGCAGAAAGGGCTTGAACTCCTTGGCTTCATGGCCAAATTAATAATGTTCCTACCTGTTGTTCTCCATTTTTAGGAGCTGAAGGACACATTGCAAGTCACTAGTCACTGTGTGATGGAAGTCTATGTTTAAAAATGCATTTTATCCCCTTTAAATCTAGCCTGTTTGCTCCCTCTGATCTGAGCTGGTGCAAACAAGGCTGGCTAACCAGTGCTCTGCTGGTGTTTTGTTAGCAGATGCTATTCTTTCATCTTTTGATTTGTAGTTTTGCTATACAGATATTTTTACACCGGTGTGAGGTAATTAACATTTTAAAATATTTCTGCTTTGAAACACCTAACAAGATTGATTTTTGAAAGACTCATTTTTACGATTAAAGAGTCGAGAAGATAGCAATCATATTTCACCCTGATAATGCCTTGTTCATATTTATTACAAACCTTGGTATTAACCGGGTGATAGATGAGTACACTCATTTTTTTCCTTTGGAATACATAAAGGAAATGTTTTGGTAATTACCTATTATAAGAGAAGACCCCCCTGAGTTACTGTTTAAATGATCTGAGGGACTTTGAATCATTCCCTGTTTAATTAAACTCTTGACACATGCCATATTTCACTTCCCCGTTACCCTTGAACCTTTCCAAGGCTTGCTAGTCTGGAATCCATGACTCCGACAGGTCGCGGCTCCGGGTCCGCGGAAGAGGGACATCCTGCGTGGAGCATCACCCTGCCAGGAGGTGCTGGGTACGTCGCAGCCTCGTGGTGCTTCACTGGTTTTGCTTCCCGTAAATGGGAATTAGAGCACTGCTTCAGCAGGGAGGCTGCGAAAGGCCATGCCTTCAGCCCTCAGCATCAAGAGTCCACGTGCCGCCACTCCGGTGCAGTGACTCCCCTACTTTCAGAGGCCGAGGGGTGCACTGGTTTTGCAGAGAGAACGAACCCGCGCCGTACCAGGTCCTTGGGCTTTCCTTCACCCCATTTTCTCCAAATCTCAAACATCCTCTTCAGGAGGAAGGAAGACAGTGCCTGTGGACCTTTTAAATTTGTTCTACTCCGCCTTTTAAAAAGTTTCTTTAAATTTCAAGAATTAAGGAAAGAATGTAATTAAAAATTGAAGAGAAATAGTTTCTGGTATTGTTCTCGCTCCCAGACAGGATTTAGTGGTCAGTCCCACTACAACCTCTGGATGACGGCTGCCAGAGACAGCCATACCAGCAGCTAGCAGATACCAGAAGCCAGTAATTCCCACATCCCACATAATGCACGGCTCCCGTGGTAATCATAGAATCATAGAATAATTTGGGTTGGAAGGGACCTCCAAAGGTCACCTAGTCCAACCCCCCTGCGATGAATAGGGACATCTTCAACTAGATCAGGTTGCTTCATCATGTTCTGCTATTCAGATATCCCTCTACATGGGTATGTTAAGGGATGTGTGCATATATATAATATATCTACGATAATTTATATGCCTATAGAGGGACTATTTATATTTTTTGTTTGCATTGTCTATGCATGATGCTAGTGGAGTTAGTGGTTAGTAGAAAACAGAATGGCCACGAAAATAAGTTGCCGAAGAAAGAAAAAAAAAATCTCAAAACCTGATTATTTTTAAAATCAGAACATGCTTTAGTAAAATAAAAAATGTTTTAGGAGCAATAAAATCAGATATTTACTGAAAATCTCTAGAGATTTAATTTAGATATAATTTGTAGGACAAAATATACTCCAAACCCAGAAAATTCCTAATCAGACTAAGCTTTTTAGTGATTTATGTTTCATTTCAGTGGAAAAATTAAATATTTAGTTTTTAAATGGGCCCTGACTGCTTCATTAGATCAGGTGATATAAATTCTTTTGGAGCGACTCCGCTTTTAATGATTCCGCTGTGAGGTTTGCTGGCTCCCGCATGCAATACGATAATTCCTCCATAGCACAAAACAGTAGGAGAGAAACATCTAAACCACAGGAAATCATTACAGCTCCCTTCACTTTGCTGCACGACTGAATAAAAATGGATTCTCCTCGCTGAGGAACCCCACGATATCTGACCCGGGCGAGTGTCCCTCCTCTGCTGGGGCAGTGCTTTTCTGCTGAGGTGCCCCAGCGCGAAGCGGGCTCCGCGTTCCCATCAGCCCGGCCAGGGCATGGGTGGCGAGGTGAACCTGGACAAAGCTGCCGTCGGATAATCCGCTTCATGGTTCATTCCTGCAAGTTTACAGGAGAAAAAGAAACTGTATAATTTGTTCCATCAGCAAATATGTCCCTTTCTATAACTGCGTTTGATGTGATGGTATGTACAATACGGCAGGCTACGTATAACGTGGCAGGTGCCATCATCTGGGGTTTGCATCTGTCCTGGTTTCGGCCGGGATGGAGTTGATTTCCTTCCTATGAACTGGTGCAGTGCTGTGTTTGGATGTAGTGTGAGAATGGTGTTGATGACACACTGATGTTGCTGGTAGTTGCTGGGTCATGTTTACGCTAGTCAAGGACTTTCCGTCTCCCCGTGCCCTGCCAGGTGTGCAGGGGGCTGGGAGGGAGCGTGGCCGCGACGGCTGGCCCAGCTGGCCAATGGGCTATTCCATACCATATGACGTCATGCTCAGCATATAAGGCTGGGCGAAGAAGAAGGAGGGGGGGATGTTCAGAGTGATGGCGTTTGTCTTCCCAAGTCCCCGTTACGCGTGATGGAGCCCTGCTGTCCTGGGGATGGCTGAACACCCGCCTGCCCATGGGAAGTGGTGAATGAATTCCTTGTTCTGCTTTGCTCGTGCGCAGCTTTTGCTTTCCCTGTTAAACTGTCTTTATCTCAACCCAGGAGTTCTCTCACTTTTACCCTTCTGATTCTCTCCCCATCCCACCGGGGGGGTGAGCGAGCGGCTGGGTGGGGCTCAGCAGCCGGCTGGGGTTAAATCACAACAACATCCTTCTAAGTTTGATGGCAACACCTGCCTTTTTGAACGTGTTATGTATTTTCCTTTAAGCTAATACCCATAAAATAACGTCCTGCTCTCAGATCCAACCCAAATTCTTCAAAGACACTGTAGGAATTCACACGACTGAACTTACCTCTGAGGCACCAGCACTTGTGAAGCGGCTGCACATCACCCCTGAGTGGGTCAGACACATGTCTGGACTCGTGCAAAGCATTTGGCACTGTCCCGCATGACATCCTTGTCTCTAAATGGGAGAGTCGTGGATTTGACAGATGGGCCACTTGGTGGATAAGGGGCTTTTTACAAGGGTATGTAGCGATAGGACAAGGGGTAATGGCTTTACACTGACAGAGGGTAGATTTAGATTAGATATAAGGAAGAAATTCTTCACTATGAGGGCGGTGAGGTACTGGACAGGTTGCCCAGAGAAGTTGTGGATGGCCCATCCATGGAAGTGTTCAAGGCCAGGTTGGACGGGGCTTTGAGCAACCTGGTCTAGTGGAAGGTGTCCCTGCCCACGGCAGGGGGTTGGAACTAGATGATCTTTAAGGTCCCTTCCAACCCAAACCGTTCTATGATTCTATGATTCTATGTTTCCAGTTCTCATCTAGCAGTTTTTAGGTGCTGTATCTATCAAATCCATTGCTAAAATAAGTAGTGGAAGATCCACTCATATACATTTAAAAGTAACCCTCCCAAAGCCTATATAAAATGAATATACATACCTTAACAATTAGAGTGCCTTCTTTAGCCTAATTGTAGCTGCAACAGTGAAAAATCTAATCAAAAGATCTGGCCTTGATTAATTTTGATTAGCAATAGAGTCGTATAAAGCACATAAAATATATTTATCTTTGATTGGGGGAATACATGTTTCAACAACATACTCTGCAAATCAGCGAAATACATTTAATAAGCAGGATCATCTCTTGCGAACACATTAGCATTTTCATGAGATGTCATTAATGTCAAAGCCAAAGCGCCAACGCTGTAGCTAAAATGTCAGCTGGCCGCACTGATAAACCCAGCATGGTAATTAGTTTTGAGAGCAATTAAAAGTCTGATTTTTCTGGGAAAAAAGGATACACGCTGTTTTTCTTTAACCAAAACACCCTGGTCCTGAAATGCTGCCAAGCCAGAAAGATCAGTTTCTAGGCAGTGACAGCAAGACACACAGGTTTGGGCTGAGCCTTCAAAATATGAAAACATTACCAATTAACATTCCAAATTATTTTAACAAGGTGATTAATAGAGTTTTTCTAAGGGAAAGCAATAATCAATCAAATCCCAATCAAAGAGAGATTGCTCTGCCGCATAACAGAAATTTTTTGTATTTAGATTGAATATCTTTGTACTAAATATATTGTACTAAATATAATATTGGACCAAAGTGCTTTTTCATCGGAAAGAGATCAAGAAGCAGAGGATGGGTAGAGCCTGAAGGTGATGACAGGGACGGCTTGGCACACACAGCGACAGCAAGATGTCACTGCAAAATACTATCCACAATTTTCCAGCCATTGTACGTGAGGATAAAACCGTAGCTGTTTATCTAATGTCATCACACGCCAGCCAGCCTTTCTCCCCCCTCCCTGAGCTGATCAACAAGTATAGCCCTTATTAAGCGTGGTGCCTGGTGCCACGGCAGTGGAGCGTGGGTTGGGTGCACGCGGCGTTCCTCTCCCACCCCCCTCATTTGACTACCTTTATTTTCAAGGAGAAACCCTTCAGCTTTAGGTACCATCATTCTTCTGGAGCGTGACATTGCTCGCAGGGTGCTGCGCCTCCGACCCTCAGCCACCCCAGCTCCGTGGCTTTCCTCGCACCGCACGTGGTTATCACAATCAGTTATCTAGCAAATAATACGGCTATTAGCGATTTATACTATTGAGTTAACCAGCAACACCTATCTGTTGTAATTATTTGTTGAATACTTATTTAGTACATCAATTCAATGTGCAATCTGGAATCGACACTTTTTTCCCCAGTCGATTCATGGCCGGGGCATTCATTTATATTGTCAAGCAGCCAGCAACTGCTTGAGCTTTGTGCTCGACTCTACGAGGTAACACTGAGCTGTTACGAAGCCTGGAGAGAAGTACAGAGTAGGTCAATGTGCTGTCTCCCCTCCACGATACAGCAGAGACTGCTTCTTAAAATGTCAAGTTCAAAAAAAACCACCTCTCCCTTGAAAATTTATTTTCAATTGATTTTTAACATTGATTTAGTCTATTAATGCTGAGTTTTTGTCATTCAGTCTCTATCATTTTTAAAAAACCACCTCTCCATCCCATTGAACTTGAGGTTCTCCTGACCCCAGCATTTCAGAGTCGTACGTCCTTCCCGTTCTCCTCCCTGCTTTGCGAAGTGCCGGAGGGGACCGAGGTTGTGTCCAAAAAAGTGCCGGTGACAGCCCGCAGGAGCAGCGTGACTCCTGGGGAGCGACACACTGACACCTCGGCCCAGGGAAATCACATGCAAAAAACATTCTAAAATCTGGTTATGTAGCCTTACTGTCCCGGTTTCAGCCGGGATGGAGTTGATTTCCTTCCTATGAACTGGTGCAGTGCTGTGTTTGGATGTAGTGTGAGAATGATGTTGATGACACACTGATGTTTGGTTGTTGCTGGGTGATGTTTACGCTAGTCAAGGACTTTTCATCTTCCCGTGCCCTGCCAGGTGCGCAGGGGGCTGGGAGGGAGCGTGGCCGCGACGGCTGGCCCAGCTGGCCAATGGGCTATTCCATACCATATGACGTCATGCTCAGCATATAAGGCTGGGGGAAGAAGAAGGAGGGGGGATGTTCGGAGTGATGGCGTTTGTCTTCCCAAGTCCCCGTTACGCGTGATGGAGCCCTGCTGTCCTGGGGATGGCTGAACACCCGCCTGCCCATGGGAAGTGGTGAATGAATTCCTTGTTCTGCTTTGCTCGTGCGCGGCTTTTGCTTTCCCTGTTAAACTGTCTTTATCTCAACCCAGGAGTTCTCTCACTTTTACCCTTCTGATTCTCTCCCCTATCGCACCTGGGGGGAGTGAGCGAGCAGCTGGGTGGGGCTCAGCAGCCGGCTGGGGTTAAACCACGACACTTACTCTTTAGTAACTCAATCATATCCTACCCACAAAGCTTTTACCTTTTTTGGACAGTTTTCATTGCTGGGAAGTGCTGTGCTTTGGGGGGGGGGTATTGTTGGTTTGGCGCCTGCGTTTTGGGGTTCCGGGCTGTGTTCACACCTTCTGCAGAGCCTGGGCTGCACAGGGACCCACCCAACCCGCACCTCAGCTAGCGCAGGAGGTCATCGGAGTGCTTCTTTCCTTCACCTATATCTTTCTTTGTGGGGTTATTGCATGTTTGTATATATTATATATTATATTTATTACCGCTCTAGTTCAGCTTCCTGTGTTATAAACGCTACATCCCAGTTCGTACCGCCTTGAACACATCCTGCAACGCTTTCTCTCTCTGAATTACAGGTTTGGAGGCCAATGCAATTAGTGGCCTCCTGTAATTAATAGGAGACTACTTTAAGATTTCAAAGTCACTTTAATCACTACAGGGGTGTTTTAAGTTTTTGCTTTGTTCCCAGCTCTCAGCGGTTCTACGCAGCCGATTCAGGCAAACACCCACTTTGTCGAGCATGAAGGCGCATCAAAGTACTTGTTCGTTAAGGTTGTTCTGTTTTTGACCTGTCCTACGCTGACACAAGATGAATATTGACTCTGAGCTACCTAAAATAGCAGCACGGGTGCTGATGGGGTACGAACAGCAGTCTTCAAAGTGGAGGTCACAAACCGCGTTAGATCTGTCACCCTGTAAGATGAGCATCAAAAGGTGGGCATGATAACTATATCAAAGGAATTGTAATTTTTTTTTTTTTTTTTGTGATAAACTGGGGAGGCAGATGAACTTCTGGTTAGTTTTTATGTGTACAAATCTCCTGTAAAGAAATCTATTTCATCAAGGTACAAATCAAAAATTGATGTTCACTCTCCTGCTTTTCAGGCATTTGCAGCAATTCCTATTTCTTCTTAGAGAGAATATTATTCATGAGCTGTGGTTTTCCGCTGGAGCTCATCCTCAAACGTGACCTTTCCGATGGGTCATGCTGCTCTGCTCTAAATTAAACGGAAGAAATCTGGTTTGCGATTTGTATTGGCGGCAGTAGAAAACGATCCTTCCTCACCCTTTCTAGTTCCATGGAGGCTGGGTACCAGAATGGGGCACGGAGCAGAACGCTGCCATTTGACGGGGGTTTATTTTAGGCAGTAGTGGACACTTTTTAATGCACGTTCGCTAAAAAACCAAAACCGTGATAGAAGACTGCTAGGCGCTGGCTAAATAAGCACTAGTGAAGCAATGGGTATGGAGACGAAGGCAAGACCTTGCCAGGGGATGGCTTAGGTCCATCACACAAAACCACAATACTCACAAGTGCAGATTTAGGAGTTTTATACAACAGGTTTCTATTCGAGCCAAACCTTCACTGAACATAATACTTGAACCTTTATCTATTCCTCCCTGTGGAGTAATTAATATGATTTCTTACAATATTCTAACAAACACATCATCTCTGTACTAGACCAATAGTGAAGTGGATTCTCACAGGAGTGACATAATTATCTAAGCACAGAAAATTACAGTCACAAAGTTAGCTAAGCAGCTGCTGGGTGATTATTGACAGTAAAAAAAGCTACATGGGAGGAAAAAAAAAAAAGAAAACCAAAATAAATCTGAGAGATTTATGAAAAAAGGAAATCCGAACTAATATCAATGAGTCAATATCTTAAAGACACTCAGCTGGATGGATCTTCAATACTGGCCACTGCTGCGGGAAGGAGACCCGCCGTGTAGGGCAAGAGGAGATCATCCTTCCCTTGTCAGCCGGGCTCCCTAAGGACAGACCCAGCTACCAGCCATTTATAATTACAGCCTCCTGCTTCTGACGAAGACTTAGCATAATTATTCCGCAGTCAATATCTATCGATGAGAAATAAACAGCTTGAAAAGCTTAAACGTTGGTTTTAAATTAGTTTTATATTTGGCTTCCCGGTTAACTTGAATTTAAGTTTCTTCCTCCCCACTTTTTCAAAAAGAAGTGTTACATTGCCTTTTTTCTGACAGCTGATTTTCCTCATGAAGTACCTTGTGCAAGTGCTGCTCGTTTCACCTCTAACAGTGAACAGTGCTCCCGCAGCACTCGGGTCCCCGCGGCCCCCCCGCACCCCCGCCAGCATCACATTTGCTGCCGAAATGTGCCTCCCCATGAAGCACGAGTAGGATTTTTGACAAAGCTGAGGCCCCTCTGAAGAAGACGCTGCTTTGACTGTTATTTCCCCTAATTACAGTTATTTGATCTTCACACGGCAGAGCATTTAAGGCAGAAGGAGTAAAAGCAAAGCACGAGATGTTCCGGGGCTGATTGCTCTCTGCCTGCTCCTGAGCCTGGAAATCTGCTTCCACCCTCTTGCTCTTCCCTGTCCCAAGGTTTTTCTCCGAGAACAAACATGTTTTCCCCATGGCTGTGAGCATGTGGAAGCTATGAATTATGATTTTCCTTTAAAATCGTATTGTAGTGAGGAGCCTGCAGTTTTCACGTACAAAACCCAGGCTGTCGGTGTTGCTTTCATTTGCCTGAGGCTTAGGAGGGTCAGGCGATAAGGAATAGATCTGCTCTTCTCCAGGGTGAAGTCAGACCCTTAAAGTCTCCATGGCGTTTTACAAAGGAAGCACTAGATTCACATCCAGCCTGTTCTTGTTTTGCCACATGGATTATTTTCAGGAAAGACCCAAGGCTGCAGGGACCCAAATATTTTCTCATCAAATCCAGAATTTTTCTGTGCAATAACTATTCTGGTTAGTGTACAAACCTCCTGCTGTAACTAAATCCTTTGGGTGGCTGGAGAAGAGCAGAGTGCAGCAGAAACCTGGCAGAAACCCCCATCTCTGAAAATCCCCTGTCACGATTACAGGGGCACTTGCATGAAGGGATGGGAAAAAAATAAAACCGCTCTCTTGATGTGCTTGTTATTACTTATTTTCCCACCATGATGAAAGAGCATCTGACCGTAAGTCATAAACCCAGCTATTTATAGGCCTGTAATTAAACATCACTGAAAGTGTGAAGACACAAAAGCGGTGCCATCTGCCATGCATTTGTGGCACCATAAATATAGATGAAGTGCTGCCGCCCCTTTTGTCCTTCCCAGAAAACTTATTATTTAAACGGCCTTTCTGTAGCGACTGAAGTGCAGCTCCCGGGCCCCGCGGCGTTGATCCCACCTGGCTGCTCGTGCCTTTTATAAGCTCAGCCCAAAGCCCCTTCGGAGCATTTCCCCACGGCTCGGCCATCGCATGGGCGTGCGGTGTCACGGCACATGGCCGGGACCCCCGGCGGGGGGCACCTTCGGGGGACGCAAAGACACGGGCACCAGTGGGTGGTTTGTGTCCGAAAGCTCCAGCGTCCTTCCACCCGCCCCCCGCGAAATCTCTGCTCTAGTTAGTAACTCAAAAAAAAAAATAGTCTATGTATTGCACATCTGAAATGTTATTTTAATCGCAGTCAGATGAAATGCATCAATATTCCTCACTATAGAAAAACTATATTTGGCAAACTGTAACACTGCAAAACTGACCCGAATCCCAGCATCTGGGCTTTTGGTGAAGGAGCGCTGGTCGGCAGGTCTGGGCTGAGCTGCTGGCTCTGCCTGCCCTCCCCGTCCCCGGGCAGGGGGGTGGCCGTCAGTCCTTCCCTGCTTCGGGGGGCCTCGCTCCGTCGGCCTGTCCCAGCTTCCACGTCCCAAAACGCTGCAAATGTCTTTGGGAAGCCGACTCCTGCCATTCTCCCATGGTGAATTGCTCTGAATTGCAGCGGGATGGGGACGTCCCGTGGGTTGGCAAGTTTGGTCAGAGTTGTACAATTAACTGGGCAACCGTTCTCCGGGTTCTCTTTCTCAATTTAGATCAACACTTTAATTAACATTAGTTTTCAACAAACTGAGCAATCTTAATATAACCTCCGAGACAAGACGGGCTGTCTAAGGGGAAGCCTGGCGTTTCTGGGGTGCAGGGGCACCGTGCCCTGCGGGTCCCCAGGAAAGGGCGGCCGGGAGCGGAGCAGCCCTCTGCCCAGCTGCGGGGGCACGACTTCAGGGCAGAAGAGGCTCTGTCCTGGTTTCGGCCGGGATGGAGTTGATTTCCTTCCTATGAACTGGTGCAGTGCTGTGTTTGGATGTAGTGTGGGAATGGTGTTGATGACACACTGAGGTTTTGGTTGTTGCTGGGTGATGTTTACGCTAGTCAAGGACTTTTCGTCTCCCCGTGCCCTGCCAGGTGTGCAGGGGGCTGGGAGGGAGCGTGGCCGCGACGGCTGGCCCAGCTGGCCAATGGGCTATTCCATACCATATGACGTCATGCTCAGCATATAGGGCTGGGCGAAGAAGAAGGAGGGTGGGATGTTCGCAGTGATGGCGTTTGTCTTCCCAAGTAACCGTTACGCGTGATGGAGCCCTGCTTTCCTGGAGATGGCTGAACACCTGCCTGCCGATGGGAAGTGGTGAATGAATTCCTTGCTTTGCTTTGCTTGCGTGCGCGGCTTTTGCTTTCCCTATTAAACTGTCTTTATCTCAACCCACGAGTTCTCTCACTTTTACCCTTCTGATTCTCTCCCCCATCCCACCCGGGGGGAGTGAGCGAGCGGCTGCGTGGTGCTCAGCGGCCGGCTGGGGTTAAACCACGACAGGCAAAGACCCTGTTCACCATAAAATTGCTTCGCAAAAATCACCTGGAAGGTCACGAAGGATCAAGGAAAGTGAAGCCGTGGCTGAGGTTCACCACCCTCACGGCTATTCCCGCACCGGGACTTGGACACAGCTCCTGGCTGTTAGAAATGGCTCTAAGACATGCAGCCTCCTCTCTCAGCCCTGCTGCGGGGGCTGCCCTGCTTACACCCGGCTCCTGCCGGGACTTTGGGGAGCGTCCCGAGCTCCGCGTTGGATTCCCCAGCCCGTGCCCCCGTCCCCAGCTGGGTCCATGGTGGCCTCGGGGCCACCTGCCCCCCGGCTGCTGCCGCCCCGGCTGCGACCGCGCACGGAGCAGAAAACCGTACGTGGATAACAACGGCAAAAATAGCCCGTAAGGAAGCATGTGATGCCCTGCAAATAATTTTTGAGAACTGCTCTTGAGCAGTTTAGATAAGGCTTAATTACAAGTGCGTTACCAGAAAATGCAGAAGATGCAAGAGGGCAGCTCTGGCTTCTGCAGAGCCTGGTGCAATTCTCATCAAAATTAATAGAGTAAAAATCCATCTTTAATGTGGGATAATTCAAGTACTGCAGAGCCAAACCATATCCTCAGATACAAGGCACTTCAAGCGGAAAATTTGTGGTTCAGGATGATGATTTTTGCCCACACTACTTTCCCGTTGACCTTGCAATGTGGTGCTGCGGGGATGGGGAGACAGACTCAGCTGTTCTTGCTGTACTGAGTTTCATTTTTGCTGACTGATGATGAAGCAAAATCTGTTCTCTCCAGACTGAAGAGAACAAGCACCTTCGAATTTAAAATGGAAATTTAAAATTTAAAATTAAAAGTTAGCCCTAAAAGAAAGGTATTACCTGGGGTAAGGTAAGGGTTTGAATGTGGCTTCTACCCCTTAGACTGGTCCTGGTGAGAACAGAGGTCCTCGTGTTGGCCAAATCTAACTGGAGCCAAGGAAAATTGAAAGCAAAATTTGATCATCAGAGAACAAAAACCTTTCTTGCTTTTTATAAAATATGACCCTGTAAAACGAACAACACATTTTTACAGTACGTGAAAAACCTCTGGACTAGAGGAAAGAACACACCATTTTTAAGCTGTTCCACCAGAACAAATGTAATTTTCAGCTGTGACCGTTAATAATATTTATTGGGCCAAGGAGGTCTCCACCAGGTTCCCAGCCCTCAGAACTGGCACAGTGACTCCCAGCTCTGTTCCCCCCCCGCAGCTCCGGGGCTCCGGCTGCCTGTTGCCGGCAGGAGAAGCCCACTCCTCCGGTGCCGCAACCTGCCTGCACCGGCCCTGCCTGCACCGGCCCTGCCTGCACCGGCCCTGCCTGCATTGGCCCTGCCTGCACCGGCCCTGCCTGCACCGGCCCCTCTGGAAGGGTTGCACCCACTGGGGGGGTTCCCACAAGAAATGGGCCATTTTCTTACACCCCATCCCCTTTACCCAGTAACCCGAAGGCCACAAGGGCTCCCCCGACGCTGGCCAAGCGCTGGCAGAAAGACGTCCCCCGTGTGAAGGACCTGGCCACGTATCTCTGCGCCACTTCGCGCCCACCAGCAAACACCAGCCGATACGACAGCCAGAAAGATGATAGGAGAGCCTGCAACTCCCGACGGTGCCAAGCCCTGTACGTACAAGGGGTTGCACAGATAACTTTCCCGCGGCATTTCTTAATCTAATCTGGTTTATTCTGGACCCTTAATATCCTTTTCTTTGTATGTCTATATACAATATGTCTATATACAAAATATATGTCTAATACGTCTATATACACAAATGTGGGCAAGCAGCCCTGGGCTGCCACGGAGCCCGAAACCACGCGGGAGGACTTCAGAGCAGGCTCTACTACTGACAGCAGCGTAACACAGGGCGACTTAATGTTTGCTATTTATTGCACGTGTTCCTGATTCATCCTTACATCCAGCTACATGGGTGCTCGCCGCCGTGCCAGCCTTGTGAGGGGCCAGAAGTCGCCCCGCGAGGCCGTGCTGCCGAACGCCAGCCAGGGGAACGCTCGGAACGGTGTTCTCTTGACATGCCGTGTTAATCCCAACTACTTTACGTAGTTATCTTCTCCAAATGCATTTTCTGAAACCTTGTGTAAACACGTTAAGTTCTGTAATTTTGCAGACTGTCCAAATCGCTAACATTCAGAGCAAATCCGTGAATTATCATCCTGTGAGCTCGGCTGTGTTATTACAGGTTAATCCTGTGCCTGGTTTCTAAAAAAGATACTGGCAAGCAACGCCAGGGCTCTGCGCTAACAGCAATATCGTGCCCTTAATCTCTCCCTCAACCAACAATGCACAGATTTTCCTGCTAATTATTTAAATACTAGACGGAGATAACCAGGCAAGCCATTCGGTTTCTAGTACCAGGTAAGTTAAGATGCTGAGCCTGTAGCATCCCCAGTCGCAGCCCCAATTCTGCTCCTCTCCTGGCTGCTGGGAAGGGATGACCTTGCTCTTTGCTTTTGCAAATACCTGCCATGAGCTTGTACCTTTGCTTTGGGACAAGCGGGTGTATCAAAGGGAAGTTGCGCCAAGGGAGGTTTAGGCTGGACGTTAGGAAAAAATTCTTTCCTGAAAGAGTGGTCAGGCCTTGGAACAGGCTGCCCAGGGCAGTGGTGGAGTCCCCATCCCTGGAGGGATTTAAAAGACGTGTAGATGAGGCGCTTGGGGACATGGTTTAGTGGGCATGGGGGGGGTTGGGTTGACGGTTGGACTCGTTGACCTTAGAGGTCTTTTCCAACCTTAATGATTCTATGATTCTATGATTCTATGAATTTTGAGGGTTTGGGGAATTTGAGGCGTCAGTTCTCTCTGTTCCCAGCCTCGGTGAGCTCTTTGGCAGGAGAGACCCCGTCGCCCACCCGAGCAGACCCCAGCAGGGGTGGTCCCTCCCCGCGCCACCCCCCCAGCAGCACCGCAAGCTGCAGCTGAGATGAGCCTTTCAAGGCAGCAACGTAACAAGTGTTTTGCAAACCAGCACAAGTACGGACACCGAAGATTTACATAAATGACGGTGAAAGTCAGTTCAAAACAAGTGCTGCGCAAAGGGTCTGCAAAACGCCACCGGCTCGTTGCAAGGTGCTGCTACCAATGCACAGGCTGCAGGTACCGGACTGCAGGCTGCCTGGACACAGCAGTTAATTAAAACATGACAGAAAACGATGGCTGAGGAAAGTTAGGTCAGGTTTCTCCTCTCCGTTGATTTCAATCAGAGTTCCTACCCTCGGACATCGGGCTAACCAGTCCATATGAGCCCGCGCTGCGTTGCCCCTGGCTAGCGGGGCAAAGCATCCAGCTGCCGGCTGGAGCAGGGAAAACGAAGCTCGTACCCGAGGGCTGCCGGGGGTACCAAGCCGGTACCTCCCGAGCAGGTACCAAGCCGCAGGAGATGCCGTGAGCTGGGTTCCGCGCGCCCGAGCGCGGGGGCTGGGGCTGCAGTGCCGCTGCCTGCGCACAGAGCAGAACTGCACAGAAGCATCCCAGGAAAAATTCCCCCTGTGAAACCAGTGCAGAACCAACACCGTTTCCAGATTGCTCTCTGGGAATAAGCGTGGGGAGCAAAAACGAAAGCCCTGAAGCACGGCATTTCCACCTCTGAGCAGCTCAGGTGCTGGAGCGGCGACGCTTAGCCGGTTTCAAAATCTGAGCCTTTTTAAAAACGTTTCCGTGCATATCGAGAGCGCCCATCACTCCCTGGGGGAAGAATAGTGTTCTGCAAACACCCCGCGGGTCGTCATGGTCAGACAGAGTTTATGAACAGTCAGACTTCGCTCTGCTTCTTCCTGCACATACTTTTAACACGTTGCAAAAATGTTTAGTGTCACCTTAAAACTATATAGGAAGTGCTTTAATTTACTTTTCTAATACCGGGCACTGAGTTGCATCTTGCTCCAGATACCACGTGTGATAAATGCAAACACGCCACTTTAACCGAACCTCAAAACCAGAAGGAAAGACCTTTCTGACCCGTAACGGTGGGGGCACACTCTTGTTCTGGGCCAGGAGAGGAGCTCCATGACTGATGAAGAAGGAGAAGGTAAGCCCACCCGGGACCCCCATCCGTAACCAGGCGCCTTTCCCCCCGCGCTGCGGTGGCACGGCCAGCCCTGCGGTGGAAAATTGCACCCAGGTTACGTTTGCAGGGTTATGGCTTAAATATTCCTAAGCAAAGCTATTTGACTCGGGTGCTGTCTCTGCTCTGGGGAGCCCCGGACAGGATCATCCCCATGATTTGCTACTTTATTGCCTGGATAAAGTTTAAAACTCCCAAACAGCGTAGCCTTTAAATCCTACACCAAAAGAGAGGAGGCAAAACAAAACAAACGAAAAAACACAACCCAAAATTTCTTGAAAAATTAGCTCTACAAATACATGCAGAGTTTGGGCAGTCCTTTTTTTAAATTATTAAATTAAAATATAAATTAAATTAAAATATAAATTCAAATATATGGAAAATTTCCACAAAAAATAATAATAATAAAAAAAATCGCTTCCCAAGCGCAGGGTTTATCGTCGTGGTTAGAGCTCCCCTTAGTGGGTTGCACTGGGGGGACACCCTGGGCTGGCTCTGCCCCTCAGCAGGGGGGGAGGGACAGACAGACTCCCCTCGGGAGGCCCCCGAGGCCTGGTGGCACGTCCAGGAGGTGAGCGGGGTGCTCAGCACCCGCGGACCGTGAGGACAGAGCTGCCCTGACACCCCTCGCAGGGGGCTCGGGGGTCCTCGCCCTGGCTGGGCACCTTCTCCTCCCGGCTACCAACACCGGCGGACGGGCCAGCATTTCAGAAAGCCCCTCTCTCGGGGGCTGCAGCAGAGTTTTGGGGTTATCGCCACCTCAGAGAGCTCCGGAGCCACCACATAGGATATTTTACGGCATTCCCCATTCCCAGAACTGCAACCACAAAGTTCGGCTCCCGGCGGGAATCTCCTGTGCAACTCTTCCCAAGCTAACCCATACACATTTCTGCTGCGAGACACAAGATTCAGCAATAATTTGTCTTAAGGTCTATATTGCAAACAGGCATTGAAAAAAATCTCATCGGGTGGCAGCGGGGCTGCCAGGAGACGCTCACCAGGCCGAGAGCAGGGCTGGGTCCACAGTAACGGGGCTTCGCAAACATGCAGAAGAAAGCTCACGTCCACACAAAACATCATTCAAGCAGGTGGCACAAGGAAAACGCCTTTTGGGGTCAAATTGCTGGGTATTACAAGTGCAACCGCCCAACCCTGGATGAATAATTCAGTGGTTTCTAATGAACCCTCAAACTGGGTAAGGAACTCATCCGGACTCTGCTTGTGCTTCTTCTGCAATCAGTCACTGCACATTTGAACAAATTAATGAGCTTCCTAGCAGTAATAACCCCCAAAACATGATTCTTTCTGCAAAACAAGAGCAGAAGAAAAAGCATGGGCAGCAGACCCACGATGCTGAGCTGATTCAAGCTGATCCACGTGCTGGTTGACTCAGCGCCAGTCTTCAGTGGGTGGGATAGCATAAGAACAGCTAACGCGTGTTCACTGAGGTATCCTATATCCTGGGTTATAGCTGTTAGAAATAAAGAGCGAGGGGAAAAATACTTTATTAATATCCCTCCTCTTCAGAATCACCAAATGCCCTCGGGGTTGCTGACAGCAGGGACAAAGCCGATACACCAGGGCTGGCTGCATTTTTAGGAGAGGGAGGCTGGCTCCCGAGCGGCTGGGGGCGGTGGAGGCTGTTGGCCGTGCCGTGTTTGGGGGGCACGGCCGCCCCCCGCGCCCCATCTGCCACGTCCCCTCAAGGTCCAACGCCGGCCGCGCTGCAGCTTATCTGCATTTAACACCAGACCCTATTGATTTAGAACCCTTTGTACTTTCTAATCGGCAGCCTCCCGTGGCCCCGCGGCCCGGGGCTTGCTTTACCTTGCGGCTCCTGGGAATCATGCTTTAAAGTAAACTTCTGCCATCTGTGACGTCCCAACCCTCCCACTTAAGGCAACCTTGAGATTCCTCGTCTGCTCGTCCCACGAGCACGTCCGAATTCCGTGGCCAGCTCCACGGTTTCTGCTGCAGTTTGGTACTTGCCTTAAAAGTTAAGTTGGGAACTCGGCATCCCTCCCCGTGCCGATGGAGGTAGTTTTGGTGGCAATTTCTAAGACACCTATTTTAATTCTGTCAGCAAGAGTTTCTCTGTTTTAAATTAGCTGAAGACGCTGAAAGAAAGGGCATGCCAGAATTAAAAGGATAAAGGAGAGGAATTCATTTAGGTCTGCAGGCAGTAATGAGAAATATCTATGTTAATAATAAATGTAAAGCCCAATAAATGTAATGATGTAACTACACCCATTGTGCTGAAGTGGGTTTATTTTAATCTCCCTAATAGGTCATTTCATGCCTGCTTTACCGCAGCCAGCCTCCCCCCTCCTTCAGGGCACGCTGTCCCCTTGCGAATGACTCTTCCTGTGCCTCAGCTCTACGTATGTAGTATTATTATTATTAAAAAAATAGTTAATATTCTCTTTGCCTTCCTGGCAGGCCCATGCAACCAGCATAGCCCTTCACATTGCCAGCGGGCAAGCCAGCGCCCCGGCCCCGTGCCAGGGTTGGACCCGGCTGCGGGCAGGTAAACCTCTGCCCAGCGCGAGTGGGGAGGGGACGGGAGAGGAGACGGGCAGTGTGCGGGGGGTCCCAGCCGGAGCCAGGACAGAGCCTGAGCCCCCTCCAGCTGGGCCAGCGGCGACTCCAGACTCCAGACAGTTATTCCTTGCTGGAAGCACGGCTCCAGCAGCGCGGCCCTCCTGCACCGCTTCTGCCCGCTCCATCCCCGCGCAGGCAGAGGCGTGGAGGAGCCTGAGCTGCAGCAGGACTGGCTGCAGCGCAGAGCAAACACAAAGAAAGCTCGAACCCCCAAAATGGAGAAGTAACCCGGGGGTTCTCACAGGGCCCCCCCGACTGGCGCCGCGGCGGGAGGGGAGCGATCAGAGGGCTCTCGGCCCAGGGCTGGGAGGAACCGGCGCAACACAGNAGTGTGCGGGGGGGGAAGGGCAGTGGTGGCGTGATGAGGACGTCCAGCGATGAGGGAAACTGAGCCAGGACCAGAAACCGTCCAAAGGCTGGAGAAGAGCAGCTGGCAACACCCCAGCACCCAAGCAGAGCAGCGGNCAGCGCAGAGCAAACACAAAGAAAGCTCGAACCCCCAAAATGGAGAAGTAACCCGGGGGTTCTCACCGGCCCCCCCTGCCCCCCGACTGGCGCCGCGGCGGGAGGGGAGCGATCAGAGGGCTCTCGGCCCAGGGCTGGGAGGAACCGGTGCGACACAGAGGTTTTAGGAAAATATACCAGCTTTTCTGCCTGACCCAGGGCTTATCCTCTGCGCTGGGCAAATGGCAGCCAGAAGATGAAAAAGAAAATGACCATTCAGAAAAAAGGTCATCATCTGTTCATGAGTGGCCAAATAGCTGTAAAATAAATGATCAAGATTTTTCTTCCGATTGAGATTTTTTTCCCCCTGCCTTTTCTTCATCTATTCTCATTTAATTGATTTTTTTCTATGAGAAAAAAACCCCAACAATTTATAAAGAAGCTAGGGACAGCCAGTTATAGTTGGAGCCAGTCACATTTTTTTCCCTAATTCTGCATTATGTGTATCACATTTAAAGGCACTTATTGTTATTAGATCCCCAAGAGCCTTTTTCCCAAGGCTCTTGAAAATTCTCCATCAAGTTGCTAAATGATACTAAAAAGTTTCAGAGACAATGAATGTGAAGATTATCAAATTATAGTAGTATAAAATATTTTCTTCTGCTAACAAATATTTAAATTTGTTTTAAATATACTATTTCCATGAACATGCCATTTGAGTTAATTACTTTACTGTAAATGCACCTCTTAAATAATTGCTAAACCTCAAGAAATGCTTTCAATAATTGACTGAGTTTTCATAAGGAAAAATGGTGTTATTAAATCCAAATTAAATGCACATTTGAGACACTTCACTTAGAGTGCTAACATAGCAAGCATTTTCATTCGGTAGAAGAAATAACTTTAGAAATTAATGGCAGGAAACAGTCACTCTACAGTCACCCCCAGTCATCCCCTTCCCGTTCTTTCACTCCCACACATATCAGAACATTTCAAATGGATGTACCAGAAGCTGGTAAACAATTTCAAGTTTAAGATGCGCAGCATCCACAGTTTTCACGGCAGGGCTTTTGCAAACCCAAACCAGCTGCCTGGGCGGGGAGGCTCTGGGCTGGTTATCGATCGTCTGGGGGGTTTGGGCATACACACATTCGAGCAAGCCCGGAGCGCGCACCCCCCGCCGAGGAAAGGCTGCTTGTTTTCTGGCAGGACTGAAGAGCCACAGACCTGCCCCTCCGGTACCTGGGTGGTTTCCACGGGCAGAGGTGCCTCCAGTCCAGAGTACCACCAGTTCCCTGCTGAGCCTGGGGAAGCTCTGGGGCAAGTTCTTGTGCCCTTCCTGCCAGTTCCTTGGGTTTCTTAGAGAAGTCACTAGTTTAGGAAAACTTTAAATTGTAACTCAGATCACCTGAAGCAGAACACCAATTTTCTCCCTCCAGATCGACTTTGGCATCCTATATTTCTCATACCTTGACATGCAGCGTTAATCTTATCTAAGTCTCCCTTTATGCATCTCTATTCCCTTCATTGCCCTTGGCCTTTTAAGTACGTGGTATTTTATTTCAAAGTAGCGTTAGCCCTTTCAGGAAGAGCCGTAAGATCCAAGCCTGAGAAGATAGCATCAAAAACAATCTCAACGTTTTCCAGATCAGACTTAATAAAAAGTCTGTGCGCTATCAAAGACAGTGTTTGATTTCACAAAGAAATACGGGCGTTAGCACTAGAGGGAGGTGTTTCCCCATGTACCTGGGATTCAGAGCCGCTGAAAACCAGCAAAATCTAGCAGCAGAGAAAGGGCATCTGTGATATTAAACCACGTTAATCAACTGCAATTAATAAGAGTGAGCTGCAACTCATCGTAATCAGCTCCCATCAGTTGCCAGTGATAAAGATATTACCAAGCAACAGATAATGAACTGATATTTAAACTGAATTACATTATTTAATGTATAGAAAGTTTCACAGTGTCAGATTGTTTACATGTTTATTCCAACGAGCAAAAGAACTTCAGAGCAAGATGCAGGGAGCAGGAGCCAGCGGAAAGCACCAGCATCTCTTGACCGGAGAGGGTCCTACTGTCCTTCTACTTCTTCGCAGTAGCAGCACCCAACACGGTTTTGCATCAGACATATCTGAATTTCAAAGTTGCAGCGATCTGCTAAACACGCTAATTACATTGCTACAAAAAAGCGATCGGTGGTAACGACTTGTGCAGCCCCTGCCAACACTCGGTGCCTGCGCGTTTCTGACGTAGGTGAGAAGGGCTTTTTAATTTCTCTCTTCACAGTCTGGAAGAAACTCTTTCTAAAAATCTGTGACATTAGGGGGATAAAAAAGTCCAGCAGCTTGTTCCTGTGCCTACCCGAGCCTGCGATACAGCACAGCTTTCTCACAGCTTGGTATTTCAGAAAACTTCCACAAACTTGGAAAAGGAAAAAAGAAAAAAAAAAAAGGAGAGATGGACTAATTAGAGCAATGTGTAGTCAGCCAGAAGTGGGTGACGAGCTCGCTGTGACTGCAGGGAGGGGAAGGCCGGCTGGTGGCAGGGGATGCGCTGGGACCCCGCGGCCGCATCCCGCAGCATCCCGCAGCATCCCGCATCCTGCCCGGCGCTGCGGCGGGGCCGGGGCCGGAGCCTCCGTCCCTTCCACGCGTGGCCGGTCCCCCCGGGCGTGCCGGGGCTGCGCACCTTCCGCGGGCCGGTTGCTAGATGGAGCTGCAGCACCAGGAATGGGGCCGGCGGGCGCAGCCCCCCCCCCCAGCTGTCCTTCAGGATTGTTTTTATGAAAATAAATGGAGGCAATGAAGAAATATCATTATAGGGCAAAAGCACTGGATGCTATGAAAAGTTAAATAACACTTTTTCTTCGACGCCTGTGCGCCGCTTGACAAGAGACAGTCCCCGTCCCGCGCAATACACGGTCAGATCCCACCGGCCTCCAGCCCCGGCCCCTCCGGACCCACAGTGGGAAGAAGGGCACAGAGAACCTCCGGGACTGGGAGCCGTTGGGCAAACGGGTGGCCCTAAGCCTACAAACGCGGCCACCGGAGAAGAGTGGTTAAACCAGAGATGGGAGTGTGGTGGGGAGAAAAGCAGCCAGCACCTGGTGAAAGCCCAGCAGGAGCTGGTCCATGAAGTGTCCGCTGCGGGAAGGGCTCTGGCCAGGGACGGAGAGCCACGGAGGTAATGCAGAATGTGAAGGTTTTGGTGGACGAGCCAGGAGAGCAGGAAGCAAAGGAAGGCCGGGAAGGATGCTGAAGGTGATAAGAGGATGGTGACACAGACAGACAAGCACCCTGGGGCGAAGGCACTGCTAGGTGGGAGACGCTGCCCGCTCCTGCAGCGATGCTCACCCCAACTCTGAAGGATATTGCGAATGTGAACCCAGCGTTGGTAATCGCTCAGCTCGCAAACGAAGTAATTAAAGATCGGACTCGCCGAGCGTCGCGCGCGCACAATTCCCCGGAGCCGCGGGCTGCAGCCTGTGACAATAGCGCGGTGCCACCTTGCTAACCTGTGACACCAGACAGGCGCATCGATCGCTTGAGCTCCAATACAAATAGTGTGCCAGGGGGAGAAAAACTAAATAAAAATATGCAGATATCTGTAAATTAATAATGACACGTGGCTGCGGCGGGGTGAGAACTGACAAAGAAGAAATGCAGGTGCCGCTCATTGATCATAAATATTAATTCATTAATAAAACGGTTTTAGATCAAACATATTACGTGTTACTATGTTTATCCACTTCTATTTTTCTGCCAAGCTGCTAGCGGGTGTTCAGCCCTTCTCGGCCACAGTTTTGATCAGGTATGGTATGGACTCTGTAACCTCTGGGTGGATATAGCCACTATATACAATGGTTATTTTGACTGGCCTGGTGCCGACAATCCTAGCACCGTGTTTAATGTGTCTTTGCTTTCTTCATCTATTCAAGTTCATCTGCTCGAACGTCAAGCTTAATCAAAATTATTTTTCTTGCAAAAGATTAAATATTTTCTAGGAAATCGCATCCTGGCTCCACCCTGCTGGCAGTCGGCTCGAAGGATGACAACCGGTGTGCGCTGAACACAGCGGATGAATAAACATCGCTTGTCGGGGGCTCGTTAGGGGACACTCGCACCTACCTGGCTACACAGTTGTGATCCACAGGCTGCTGAATTGCATTTGGCAAGAGGGAAGACCTGTTAGCCTTTGTCAACCTTCTCCGGGTTACTTAATAGCAGGAATAAAAAAAAAATCGCAGGGAAGTAAAGGTTCTGGTTTGTGAAACAGCTGCAGAATTGAACCAAGTCCAAACCTGTAGGAAAGATTGATGTTCACATAAACAATTACAGCTGTAGCTTAAGTGTTCCGTGATAAGCAAGGGTACATATCAGCCTTTCACTTGCTGTTTCTGTAATAAAGTTGTTATAGCTACATTAATTAATCTAAGGGCACTTCTAAGCATCGTTTTATCCATCCACCTCTCTGAGGAAGCAGTACCTCTGGAGTTCTTAATAAAATAATAAATAATAGCAATATAAACTCGCGGCTGTTTCCAGCTCCTCCAAGGCAGCTCAAAGAAGTCGCCGTAGCCCCCACAACCACCGCCCCGGCTGCGTCCTCACCCTGACCTCGGGATGGATTAATAGAGCCTGTGATTTATTCCTTCCAAGAATATTCTTTTAAATAACACTGCCACGCACTCCGCTGGTGCCGCTTTGCAGAAGAACACGCCGGAGAAGGTTGGGATGCGTTCGCATCACTTCGGTAAAGCTGATTTGTACGGTATTCCCTGGAAGAGCTCGTCGGCAGCGTGTGGACACACGCGAGTGGCAGGAATTTGGTCGGAGCTCATGAACCGTTAGTATTTACAGGACTAGTTGGGATTTTTTTTTTTTTTTTAATTTTTAAATGGAACATTTTTCCAACAGAAAAATGCCATCTGGATGAAATCAAAACATCTTGTAGGGACCTGCTGGTTTTTGTTGCCTCTTTCGGACAAAACCCAGGCAGATTCCCCAGGGCCCCCCGAGCTGCCCTGCTCTGCCCCCCCACCCCTGGCTGCACCCACCTTTCCCAGGTCCCGAGGCGCACCCCGAAACGCCCGGCCCCGCGGCGCTGGGCGGCACAGGGCCTCGCGAGAAGACCCCGGCACCAAAAAAAAGCAAATCACTGCCTTTGTTCGGTGTTTGGATGTAAAAGCCTTCCTGAGGTGAAGGGCACATCTCAGCCTTGCCGGAATGATTGCTTCAGACACCACGGGTTTAGGCAAAAACAAGACACAAAAACCCCACACCACACAGAAAACCCCAAAACCAAAAAACAAAACTCGATGCAGTTTGTTCACATTTTCAAGATATATCAATACCGTAACTTCTTTCAAAAAATAAAATAAAAAAACCAAACGAAAGCCTGGGTTTTCAATGCGGCCCCTGTACTGGAAGCTCAGCCCAGCCACAGCTCCCTTCCCAAAATCCGGCCCAGAGCGAGGAGGGGGTCGTGGCGCCCGCGGTACCAGGGGAGCCCTATTCCCGGCCGTGGGTACGCCTGCGTTAGGTGAGGGTACACCACGTCACCGTGGGTTAACAGCCTTAGTTATAGGTTGTTGTTACTAAAAAATCATTAAAAAAACCGACGGTGGGAAAGGTCACTGCGTGGTGGATGCGCACCGCTCGCTCCTGCTCCCCCCTGCCCTCCCGCGCTTGCTGCGCCCGCGGAAGGTATTTTCTTTCATTCCCACGAAAAACGCAAGGCGGGATCTGCAGGGCTCACTTTCGGTAAAGCAACAACTCTCGGGTCTGCACCGTGCACGAGCACCGAGGCAGCGGCTCGGGGCAGAGGTGCCCGGAGAGGTGCAATCCTGCTCCCCCGCGCCCGCAACGCCCCGAAGGGGAACACGCCGGCCGGGGCTGAGGTGGGTGCTGTGCGATCCCCCCCAGCCACGGGTTGGTGCCGGGGAACGGCCAAGGCCGACGCCAAAACCGCTCATCGATGGCATCTCCATCCACGGCACCAACTCAGAATTCAAAAACGTAACCCGCCGTTGCCTACTTTTGCCCAAATAGTCCAGAATTTGAGATGAGGATACAGTCATGCTTTAACAAGGATAGTTTTTTTTATCCTCCTGAATAATATACGCAACCGATGTCCCTGCTGCTGTCGCTGTCTGGGTGCCCAAGGTCCCTGGCTGCCCATCTGCACCCAGGCTCATTTCGGACACCCCCCGCTTGACGCTCCTCTGGGCCGAGCATCCCCGAAGGGATGCGAAGGGGTGGCTGTTCGGGGTCCTCCTCGCTGGAGGGACCAGGAGCTTCTCCATCTCCCCAGGGAGGTCACTCATGAGTTGCTTTCCAGGTCTGTGAAGCCTGGATGTTTTATCATAAAATTGTTACTACTTGAGTGGGAGCAAAGAAAAAAAAAAAAATAAGGGGGGGAGGGATCAAAAAATTTAAGAAATTTTTTCAATAATCACAAATGTAAACAAAAAAGTTGCACACTGCTGTGCCGCTCCTCGGCGGCGAGGACTGCCGGCCTCCTCCTTCTTATTCCTGATGGTAATTCCTCCCCTCCAGTCCCAAACAGTTTTTCCGACAGAGATCAGTCGTGCTCACGTGCAAGCGCTGCGTGCCCACGGAGAGCTTGGAGCATCCGCACAAATTACGCTTAAACCATTGTTTTGCCTTCTTTCAAGGCTCCTAATTCGAGAGAATTCTTAACGCACCTACTGACCCGTAAAGGCAGAAAATTTCAATAGGAACTGTTAATGTGTGCTTCCTCACAGCGGGACCCTCATCCCAAAAACCAGCTCTTTGAAAAGTTTTTGCTGGTTTGGTTTTTTTCCCCCCAGCTCAGAGAAGCGCAGCCGGGGCCGGTCGGGGCACGGACGCTGCCTTTTTGGGGGAGCCCCGGGGCAGAGCCCCCCGGGCAGAGCGGGGTGCAGGCGAGTCCCCTCCGGGGGGGCCCGGCCGGGAGGGTGGGGGCCAGGCAGGGGTCCCGGCCGGGGGTCCCCGGGGTCCCGGCAGCGCTAGATGGCATTGTTCGACCAGCGCGCCGCCCGGACCCAAATTAGTAGACAATTATCCCTCTTCCACCCCTCCTTTTATGTGATGAAACCGGTTACTTATAGCCTGCAGGATAAATTCTATAGGGTGCCTGACTCAGTCAGGGCTGTTTCTTCACAGGCTCTCTCTTCCCAGCTTTCACCTCAATCTGTCACACAGATTTGACACTGCTTCGTTCCAACAGTGCTCAGAAATGACATGTATATAATGTGGAATATTGTGCACATTTACAGCCAGGATTTTTTCCCCTTAAAACATTGCTTGCTATATTCTGGCAGTCGTTGTTCTGGAAATAAAATAAAATTAAGGGGGGGAAAAAAAAAAAAGAAAAGAAAAGAGCGGAGGGTTCTTTTCTTTCTGTGTATCGATGACCATCTTAAGGAAAAACTTTTATTTAGATGCTAATGCTATGCAGGACAAAGTGCATTTGATTTTTAGCAGAGGTTGTTAGTGCTTACAATTGTCCGGCAGCTCCACGCTAATTAAAGAGAAGACAACGCAGTGCAAGAGCACTCACGGCGTGCACCCCGAGCAGGGTATTTTTATGATTCTGTTCCATTAACGCTCCATATTATAAATCAAATTAACTGGCATTTCTATTTAAAAAAAAATTAAAATGAGTCCCTTTAAAAGAGCAACAAGACCAGTTCAGCAACTCTGAGAACCCTTTTCCTCGAGTGGATTAAACACGTAATGGCAGCTTTGTTTTCTGGTGCTGCCTCTATAATCATCCTTTTCCCGCCCTATAATAACAATAATCAGGGACCAAGTTCAATTATTTAATTCAAGAAAGCAAAACAAAAGTCACAATTCGATTTGAATGACTTCACAATTCAGTTTCAATGGTGGGTGAACGTCGCTCTAATGCGACGTCTGGTTAAAAGCAGAATTTCAGCAATATCAACAGCAATGCCTCCTTCCGCACCACGTACATATGGCAAACACACAGATATGTGCATACACACGCCTGTGATGTACAGAAACACGCACAGGTGGCAGAGATACTGACAACAATCGCAAATCCCTCCCAACCACCTTCCTTGCCTTGGCAGGATTTTGGGGAGCAAGTTGTTCGGGCACCCAGGAGCAGCGCAGCCACAGCGCCCATCCCGTGCCTTTCCCCAGGCTGCTGATTTATTGGGGTTGCTTCCCCCCCACCCCCCCAATATCTTTTGTGTTGCAGTTTGTGATTTGTGACGTTCCCTCCGCGGTCCTGCGGCAGGGGCTGCCCGAGCCCTTCCCCGGCTGAGCAGATGCTTTGCATCGACACTTTCGGCTCTCAAAAGAGGAGGGTGTCGGGGGCCAGGGGTGCCGCTGGGGGGGTCAGTTGCAGAGTTAAGCCTTCGGAATAAACTTTTAAATGATGGAGCGTGTGTGGGAGAGAGAGAGATCTCTTGGTAAGGCTCCTCCCGCGCAGGCGAACGCGGGCTGTGCATCACGGTGAGCTCGGCTCCCTTCGCCAGCACCCATCCAGCCCAGCTTCAGCTCACCGCAGCTGTGCCAGGGTCTGGAAGGGGAAAAACCACCCCTAAAAGCTAAGATTTATTGTCACTGTTCGAAAGCAAAAGAAAGAAAAAGGAGACTGTCACTTTTCTAATCATTGCAGAAATAAAGGTCCTTATTCCGGTGGATTTCCAGCACACGGTTTGTGCCAGCCCAGACGCGACTCGGAAGATCCCTGCAGAGCTCAGCAAGGTTAAGGAGCTTTCAAAATGAAATGCCTTACAAAATTCCTTCTTTTAGTCTTTATTTTTAATACTCAGTGCAAGACTCACGGAAAACCACAGGATTTGGAATTGTCGGGCTCCCTCCGTGCAGTTTGTAAACAAAAGTAGGAGGAAGGTGGTTGCCCGACAGCAGCGACAGGCACGTCGCCGCTTCAGCTGGGTTTATCCACGAATAATAAAAATGTCTTTGCTCACCATAACTCACTGCTACCGATACCCGATTTTGTTTACATAAAAACTTGTGATCCGGCAATGAACTTGTACGGTTGTGATTTTTGCTTTCTGTTTTAAAGGGTCAGCTAAGATTTAAACCCCTGGTTATACCATAAGCCCTGGTTGGAACTTTTTTCCCTTTTCTCTAACACCGCTGTCGTTCTCCCTGCAGAAAAAAAATATACCTACTGCTTGCCTTTAAAATCATCCGGATCTTTTGCTCCCACAGCCCACTCTAATTTCAGTCTTAAAAGCTGAAGGAAAAAGAAAAATAGAAAAACCCGGGGCGCGAGGCTGCTCAGGCGGGTGCTTTCCTGCAGCCGGGGGTACGACCCCAACCCCGGCGTGCGGCAGCCGGGGGCTCGTGAAACCAGCCCAGCCCCCCGACCCCCGCAAAGAGCGGGGGGCTCCGAGGGCGCGGAGCAGCGCCTGACACCCCCGGCTGCTCTAATAAACCCTCCCAGCCAAACTTTGGGCCTTATTTTTAAGGAAATTACAGTTGCCGTGGCTATTGTTAGCCTGGGCACGTGCCTCACGCTTTCCCGACGCGCCAGAGCTTTGCTAAAAGTCGGGGAGGGGGGGGATAAAAAAGGGAGTGGGGGGAGCGGCTCTGCAGGGCTCGGAGCCCCGTGGGTCCGGGGAAGGGTTCGATCCGAGGGGCCGGGTTAACAGCCCCCGACACAGCACCTTTAATTCTGGAAATCAAGGAGGCAGTTGGAGGGGGAAGAGATCCTGTGCCTTATTTATTTATGGCTTTTCAGGGCCGTAGCACAAATGAGTCAGCCCTGATACCGCAAGTGAAACCAGCCGCGGCTCCTGTGGGCTGGTGGCACTTGCTCTGTTACAGACTGCAAAGCAGAGTTATCTGCTGTGTCCAAAGGGGCGACATCGTTTTGGGTCAGTTTATTAATTGAGGTTTAGCTCAGATAACACAAGTTTTGCTCAGACACTCCCAAGGTGTTTATTTTTACGTCAAGATTTGTCATGGGCTGCAGAGAAATAAAAGGCACATACGACTGATCTGCTGTCGACCTGCGTGTGGAATTATTTTAACTGTAGAAGAACCGCTCTGGCATTCCGTTTGCTTTTCATTAGGAACTTCCTTCTGCTTAAAAATAATATTGTATGTTCATCCTCTGCCTTAGAGGGGTGGAGCGAGGGAACGAGGAATTGCGCACAGAAATCCTCACTTACGAAAACTACCATCTTAAGTTCTGCTGCTCGATAACTTCCCCATGCGGCCCAAACCAGTTGTTTTAATGTAGAAAGCTCTAAATGCTTGGAGACTCCCCCACATCTGCCCGCCCCAGCTGTGCTCACCCTCAGCAAGGGTGCCTGAGCCGGGTTCTCCAAAAACAAACCCCGAGGGAGGCGGCGAGCTGGGGGCCTTCCCGGCCAGCAATTCCTTATTTCAGGAGCGGGGGTTAGGGGTAGCTCCTAAGGCAAAAGCAAAAAATAAAATATCTCATCTCGATCAGCGGGTTAATTGTTCACGCTGATGCCACTTAACGAGGAGGAACCCCCTGGCATGCGTGTGCTCGAGCAGCCTTTTCCCGGGGAGCAGCGTGTGTGCCGGCCGGAGCAGCGGCCACCCTTAGAGAGGGGATGGCTGGAGCCATCGCAGAGTTTCTACCTAGAACAATAAATAGCAGCTCGGATATTTGCTTCTTTACAGCGGCTGTCAACACGCAGCGCATCTTCCACACTAGGTACGAGTTACGGGTAAATGTTGATTTTCTGATGGGGCTGCTCCACTCTACAGCGACGATCCGTGTACGAGTAAACATCTATCGCCCCTCAAAGGCATCTCTGGAGCACCCACCAATCACCATAGTAACTGAGAACCAATTACGGTAATTAAGATTCACATGGAGTTGTCCCTTATAATCAGAAGCTATTCTAATTTTTAATTTATTTATTTATAGGTGTCTCTGGTGCTCGCAGCCGCCACCGAGCGATGCGCGGGCGTGCTTCCCACCGAGGCGCCGCAACCTTTCGCATTTAAAGGTCGCGGGGAAAGCCTGCGGCCAGGAGGGGACGGGACGGGGGGCAACGGGGTACCACGGCCCCCCGGGGCTGCAGGCACCCCCGAGCCGGGGGCTGAGGCAGGAGTGCCCGCCGAAACCCGCACCCCCGGGGTCCCTCCCGCTGCAGGCGAGGGGGGATGCAAAAATTGAAGCCAATATCCCTTTTTTTGTTTTAAATACAGGCTATCAGCCGTGGCAGCGGCACCGCAGGGGTTGCAGCAGGGTAGCGCGTGAGAGGCCGCGACAGCGTTGTCCCTTACGTTTGAGGGGTGCGTATGGCGGGGGGATGCAAGGTTAGTGCGGGCTTTCCTTCCCGACTGCCCACGCTGGCTGTTATCAGCAGGCGTTGTAACGGCATCGCACACTGCGATGGCATCAGACACTCAAAAACTACAGAATAAAAAATTATGAAAGGACTGTCTTATTCTTGTTTGAGATTTTTTTCTGTTATGTTTGTTACTGGTATCAGCACACTCATGTTGGATAACTTGACCCCGTTTTCTGTCACCAGACACAAATTAGATATGAAGATAAAGCAGAAAAAAAATATAGTCACTGACTTTATTCTGCACAGTGAATATCTCAATAAAAAAAAATAAAATACTTTAAGAATCCTGTATATAAATTAAAAAAGCATTCTGTAAGTCAAAATGCTTTTGAAAGAAAAAAAAAATTAAAAGTAAGCTTAGCAGGTATCTACTCCAAAATGGCCCATTAAAGATCCATTTCCGAGCCCCAAACGCCTCCCTCCAGCGCTCCGCTGGCCGTGGTGAATGGCACAAGAGACGCTCCCGTTGCGTAAAGCCAAGCGGGGTTAGGCTGGGTTACGTTGCATCACTAGGCACGAGACATGAGCACGTGTAAAGTGACATAATGCAAATTTCAACAAGATGGGGGTTTCCTCCTTCGTACTGAAGTGCTTTCCCGAACCTGCCCACCGCTGGCTCTGGGGATGACGCTGGGGACCGGCGGTACCTTGGGGGAGCACCACGCGCAGCAAAGCCTCCACCTCCCTCGGGTGGATCACCGGAAAGATGCTTTTATTAAAATACTAGCCTCTCCCTTTCCTTTAGTTCTATCATTCCTCTCTCCGATTCCAGACACCCAACCTGGACGAGCCCACGAACCGTGCAGGTATAGGTCAGCAGATCTACGTGTCTGGGAACGTACACCGCAGGTGGAACACCCTTTTCAAAACCTACAGATGTGCAGGTACAGAGGAGGATGATCCTAGACACTCAAGGAGTTGTAATTATTAGAAAGCTAGTTCTTCACCCTTTAGAAGAAAAAGGGAAGGAAAAAAAAAAAAAAGACTAAAATATTTTTATCTAATTAATAGATTAACCACCTCCCTGCCCAGGGCTCAGCATAGCCACGGGCATCACCCTGAATGGGTCCACCTGCCTCAGGCTGCTCAGGCAACATAATTCCCCATAAAGCAAAGCAAAAGCAAGCCCAGACTAACAAGGAAAGGACTAAGTGAAGAGCCAGAGCAATTTTTCTCACTCACAGCCGTGCTAATCTACTCTCATCCCAGCAGCCGAGCCGCTTTAGCCTCTTCTAAGCTAGCAAAGGCAAACTGCTGCCAGTAGTGATCATGCAAATCTGTAAATATTTATGAACTCACAAGTTTTGAATATACAACCTTCATGGCTGTCAGTCTTCATGGTTATAGATCTTTTTGGCTTACAGATTCGCTTCTGAGCATGAGAACTTCTTAGTTCCAAGCCTGGTAAGTCAGGACAGGTTTTCACGCCAGCCTCAACACAACACGTTCAACTCATTTTCCGAAAGGGGTGGAAGGGACATGACGATAAGTGCCGTGGGAGGCCACTGTCCCGATCGAACCCCCGGGCTGTGCCATGGGGGACATCCCTGCCCTCCTTCCACATCTCTCCTAGGTAGGTTTCACCAGCCAAAGAATGCTTCAAGCTCGTTTTTCTCATCAATACCAACACCACACTAGCTGCACGCACAAAGGTCAGTGTCCAGCTAATGCACTTCAGTGCTAACTGTGACCAACGCATACTAATTTAAAGGCATGTATAGAATTTCCAAGCCACTGCATAAGATTTGTTCCTGATAAATTTCAGTCTTTCACCTAAAGAACAGTCCTGCAAAGCAAAAACCCATCATCTCCCATTCGATCTTTCCCAGAAAACTTCAGGTCAAAGTTCATTCTGTCTACAGGCACAAAGATGATTTATTTATTTTGAATAAGCCACTCCTGCCAACTTATTCCAAGTTTGTGAGCCTTATTTCAGAAGTACCAAAGATAAAAGGAAACCATGGCTTGACTTCAGTATCTCAGCTGACGAGCTGGAAATGACCTGCAGCCTGGTGAAGCCTACTGCAGGTTTGTGTTTGCCATTTCAAGTTCAACCACAATCCAAGGAAAGATTATAAAGAAAAAAAAAAAAAAAAAACAAAAAACACCACAAGTGAAACACCTATTTATTTACCTTAGTAAAAATGTAGAATTTTTCACTACTTGGTTACCTTGACTCTGTTGATTTACTTGAGGCAGTAATAAATAAATACTGCAAAATATCATCCAACCTCTTGAAACACCAAGCCTAGACCACAAAAGCAGGGCTCCAGGCAGACATTGATACACGGCAACGTCCTTGTTTAGGTACAGCCTATATACGTACACTTGTTTTGTGCTTTTGAGATAAACTATGATAAACTTAACTTGAGTGAAGAGTTCAATGTTCTGCTTACCTTCAGACAGTACATAATACCAGAGATATGAAGAAAGCAGCATGTTCCTTACAAAAAGTGAAATATCATGCTTTGATTTGGCCTAGCATGACATTGAAAACCGTTACATATATTTATCTTGGGTTTTTGCCAAGACTGGGAAATTGTTAAATATCTTTTATGTACCACTTGTCTACATTCAAGAAAGGAATAACAGGGTGCTTGAGGTTACTCCTATGCAGCTCTTTCATTACTCACCATCTGGGATCGGGTCTGTGGGAAGAAAAACCACAAACTGCACCAAAATTATGGAGCCACCCAGGAGAAACAAACTTCTGACTCTCTGAAGGCTTCAGTAATAACGCCTCTTAGTCCATTTTGACTCACACCCAAGTGGAAGGTCTCAAGACACAACTACCCCTGAAACCCAACGTATTTCCAAAGTAAGATCAAGGTTCAGAAACAACAGCTTTCAAGTCATCCCAATTCTGTTTTCTGCTTTTAAACCAGCACAGAAATGTGCTATTAAACAGCAGGGGCAGAGCTCACATAAAATCTCCTACCTGGAGATATTAAAAAGCTCATATGGTAAAGGTCAGGTCATTCCTGGCCACCCACAACCACCACGAGAACAAAACCAACACAGTACCTTTCATCCAGCGCTAGGACAAATGCCAGAAGAAGAAACCTCACTTTGACTACCCAGGATATTGGATCTATAACATTTATAGTGCACCTGGCAGCCCATCAGATGGCAAAGCAGAGATCTGGTTGATTGCCCCACATTGATCTATCCCCAAATCAGCAATGGGCAGGTGTCTCTCATTGCCTCTCTATCTGCTCGCCCTCCTGGTTAACTCCGGGGGGAAAAGCAGCAGCTGGAGACCTGAAGACTGCTGATTGCTTTTATTTTGTTTCTCATTAGTTGTGATTCTTTGTAGACACAGAAAGGTTTATTTTATAGGTCCAGTCACAAAGTTCATCTAACACAAACTCTCCTAAACCCATCTTAAAATGTTTTATAAAAAAATAAAAACAGGGATAAGAAGGACATATGCAACACCATTTTTGGTCGGTGGTTTGTTTTTTTTTCTCCAAGCTTTAGGATCCCAAATTAATGACTTCCTCTATATTTGATATGTCATGCAATTAAGATGACAACACTGTGTCTGTCAGTCCTTGTTGGGAGAATGGACTCCACCAGGTAGAGCACAAAAAGTCTCAGAATTTGCACATAAAAAGTAAAAATGGTAAAATGTCAACTGCTTGTGCCACTGAGCTTCCCAAAGGCAGCGGTTCTGCATCCCAGGGCTAGGAGCGATGGCCATGAGCAGCCCCAAGACCTGCTCAGCTCCTGGCTGGTGGGCGACTGGGGACTTGGGGGATTTTGCATTCACCTCTAGAGAGCAGATTCTGCAGCCCTTGCTCAGCAGCCCCAGTGCTACGGGCGTGATGGACATTGTGGAGTTTCTGGGAACACGAAAGTTGTTCCCAGAAGTTGCCAGTTCATAACACAAAGTCTCTTCGACGGCAGTGTCCTGGGCAGGACACTCCAGGGACACCACAGGACCCACAATACTTGTACTTTTAGCCACTGTGAAGAGTATCTTTTTTTTTTTTCCAGCACTTATGAAGAAGAAGCTGAAATGAATCTCTGCCTCCACGGAGCCACGTCAAAGAAGATTAACCAGCTCAGGGGTAGCTTAGACCTCTGTTAAGGCTCAGCCTCACTATTCACAGCAATTTTTTCCCTAGCCCCAAAATAATTTGTCTGGGAAAAGGTTTTAAAATTTAGCCAGCCTGAAGTTAGCAAAATAAATGCCAGGGCTGCTCATCTAGTTCAATGTGTCTGCATGTCTGAAACCCTCAGATCTTAGTATCTTGATTTGATTACCTTGATTATCAGCATCTGCTTTAGTGGCTTACACTATCAAACAGAAGACATCAGTTTAAATTATGTCTTTTACCTCCTGACATAGCTGTCATGCCCAGACTGAGGAGGAGGATTGTAAAAGCAAAAGAGAGAAAGCAAAATAAAACTGCATGTGTGCTGGAGCGGCCGAAACAGGAGGGGAAAGAGCTGAAACCCTCAGAAACTGTGGCTTTGGGATACTGTCCCGGGAGAACCTATCTGGGAAGGTAATTTCCTGCAAGAATGGCGAGATGTCGGAGCTTCTCTACACCTCCAAAGGAGGATGGAAACCTAACCATGGCGAGATGTCCAGAAAAATGTCCAGCCAAGCCGGCAGCCTTTCATTTCTTATGGACACTTTTGGATGCCGTTGGACAACATCTCCAGGCTTAGGGAATGTTACATGCCAGGATATTTCTTTTTAGTATTAATGGCTTTGCCACATTGCTTGATTCTCCTTGAGCCAATCTCTTCACACCTGCAAGGATTTGGAAAAGTCCGTTATAAAGGAGCAATTATGACGCAGATTAGATATCAGACTTCTGGGGACTGAGATGACAGCATTCAGTCCTGCATGAGGAGAAGAGCTGAACAGATGGAAAATTTGTAGATAGGACCCAAATTTTTCTCATATGTTTTGTAACAAAGCATATTTGCCTCACTGGAGTTTGAGTGCCACGGCAAAAGAAATGTCAAATATTAATATTTGTAAAAGCTCTTTTTCTGGTCCACAGATCGCTGGCTCCGACGGAGAACATGGTGAACAGGCAGATCTGGAGCTGGAGCTATTTCTGATGTTCCATGGGGTTTGTTTTTTTCCCAGGCCCTTCAATTTTATCTCCTTTTCTTTTTCCCTTTGGTAAGATATGCACAACTCTTCATTTTACCCAGGATTTGTTCCTCTCTCCCATTCTACTTTTGACTTCATCTCTTTCATTTTCGCAAGCTCCCCACCCTTTCTCATCGTATCATGTAATTCTTTTTTTCTATAGTGCATGAAAACATGTATTTCCTGAAGGAGCTGGTTATCATTAACATCAGCAAGTAAAACACATGTAGGAATGACACAGATACTTTAAGAATCTTTGACTTTTATTACTCCAATAATCTCTCCTTGAAGGGATACCGTACCTTTGTTGCAGTGATTTCCAGTGCTCATTTCGTGGCCAAAATTCCAGTTTGTGCTATACACATGGTCCTTCCTTCCTCTCTCCCCAGGACATACAGAGCTCCCCAACCTGCTTGGGCCAGTCTCTCAACTCTAAAATTAAAGGCACTTGGGTGACCATTCACACCAGTCAAAACTACGTAGTTTGAAACATCAAACGTGCAATGCCATGTTCATTAAAAAGGATTGCACAACCTCTACTGCTTCAGGTATGGCCATTTGAAGCACTCAAACAATTACGAAGAATGACCAATTTTATTGATAGTTTGTGAACAGACAAAAGAGCTAAATCTGACAAATCACTAGTGATGGATAGTTCAGTGTATAAATGAAAGAAAAAAATTAAGGAAATTATTTTTATTACATTTTAGAACAGCCGAAAGGATTTTAAATACTGTTGGTTTTTATTCTTTCTAAAGAACTAAAAAAGAAGTTTCTTGTCTCAGGCTCTGCGTATTGCTGTCGTATAATACAAACAAGCAAACCGACCAACCCCATAGCGAAGAGGCAGGACACAATTTCCCTCAGCTAAAAAATTCACTGGTTTGCGCCATTGCCAAGACTTCCCCGCGGTGGTCGGTGCCGAGGCGAGGGCCGATGCCCAGCGGGAGGCTGTGGCCCACCCGCCGCAGACCGTTGCCGACGTGGGGAAGGTGGCTTCACCTTGTGATTATTCTGCTATTTAGCGTCATTCACGCGCAGCCTGAGTGGCCGTATTTGCTGCCATTACAGAAAAAGGACGGAGCATCAGGAGGGAGTAGGTCTCACCCAGCTGGAAGAAACCCAGCACGGGCTGGATTCAGACTAGAGCTGGCCCCGCGGTGGGTCCTTTGGTGGGACTGCTTTTGGGCCACCTAGACCTAGGTTGGACCCCACAGATCCAGAGGCTTGGGGTGAGCAGAGCTTGGCACAGGGTTAAAGTCTGCAGCGAGAGGAAATATTTCTGATTTCTAAGCGTGTCCACATACTAAAAAGAAGTCCTGGACTCTGACAGTATTTCAGCGTGATGTGAGGATCCAAAGCATGAAGCCTATATACCAGAGGAGGAGACTTGGGGTTGTTTCATGAAGTTTAAATAATGCACTGCTGTTTTAAGTACCTCAACTAAGACGGTAGGGACTATAGTTTAAAATGCAGTTTAGAAGTCAGAACTATTTCTTTGGAAGTCTCAAAACTGACTATTGCAATAAACTTAGAAAATAAAATTTGTAATATGCAACAGTTTGGCAACGTTTGGCAAAACTGTTCTACATTCAGAAAACTGAACCTGTATTCATTTTCCCTGAAAATGTTGTCCAACATTAATGAGACTGTAAAAGTAAGGTTAGATTTTCCCATCGCATAATGGAAACGTTTAACATTGCAACAGCANCACACTATTTCTGATACAGGCCATTTTCTGTGCATCCAAAAGCTCTTCCTGAGCTTTTATCTGGGCAGCAGACCCCAGGGAAGCCCCCGCTGGACCACAGGGCTGCTCCTGATGCCCTCCCTCGTGCAGCACTTGCCGGAGCACGCGGACAGGCTTTGCCGCCTGAGCTGAGCATCACAGCACCTTCCCAGAAAGCTTCATACAAGGGTGAACAAGCTACAAACCTTCAGCAAACATAGATTCCTCCTGTCGGGATCTTGATCCAAACAGGTGCTCATTTGCCTCAAAATATGGTTTTGCTTTGAGGAGGGGGGAACTGCACGAGAGGATGGGAAAGTTTTGGTCCTGTCGAACAGTCTCAGGGAGGTTCCTGCTGCTCCTTAAGAGGTAAACTTTTCTTGGGCTGTCTGTCACGTCAATCTTTTCTGCAGACCCAAATCCTTCTTTTCCGCTGTTAGATGCTGTTATCATCTTCAAAGCCGTTTCAAAACAGTGTTTGTTCTGCGCTTTGATTTCCCCCACACAGAGAATTCAAAGAGTACAGGGCTGTTTGAGTGGGAGAAAGAGAGGGAGCATTTCAGATGCTCCGCGTGTGTTTGTCTTCCCATGTCTGTGAGTTGGGTAACCGGTGATTAACCCAGGCCTACCATGGGAAAGGTGAGTTCTGACTCAACCAGCGTGCTGGTTGCGGTGGTCTAGGCAGCAATTCGCTCTCTGTTACCCAAAGTCATGTTTCCTTAGACAGAGAAAATGGTGACAAAACACAAATTCAGTCTACTTGATACAAACCATGACAGTTGTTTCAGTTTTGCAAAAGGAGGTTAATATGTCAGTGAACAGAGTCAAATCTTAAACGAATTATGTTTCAGTAACACGTTAGATAAAGATGCACATGTGCATGTGTTTTCCTCAGTCAAAAAAAAATCCAGGTTAGATTAAAGAAGGTCAAATGGAAAACACCAAGGAGGTAGATATGCGAAGCCCACTGATTTTCAAGGTAAACCCGATCACATTGCCTAAGTGTGCCAAGGCTGTCCAAAAATGCTGGGTTGGTGGTGCTGATCATTAGAAAAACAAACAAAACCACAAATAAGTTAATAGCAAAAAGTTAGATTTCTGTACACAAAAATGTGCACACACCAAAGCAAGAAATGAAGTAAAAAAAAAAAAAAATCCTCTACACAATAATGACATAAAAAGAGTGTCTTGGGTCTTCAAACTGTAGATACAGTCCGGGCTAAGGGATAATACAGTAGGTCAAGGAAGAAAACAGACAGATGCCAAAGAATATCTCACCTGCTGCAATACTTACTCATTTCTCGGCAATCCCTATGTCCAAATCCTTAAATTCAGAAAGTTTTCCTAGTTCTTCTTCTCACCACATTTCAGAAATTGCTCACTTACAACTTTGTCATTGCACCCATTTATTAAAGACTGCAAACACATAGAGTTCATCTTCTGAATTCCCTAGTTTGCACAGACATTATTGCTACCAGCCACCATGATCTGGTGGTAGCGGCCATTCCCGGAGCTGGTTTCACCAGCAGATTTCAATATTACCCTGGAAAATGAGGCTTTACTTCTCTTTCCTTCTTCCAAAGCTATCCACAGTCTCACCTTCCCTGCCTTTCTTCTTCCTTTAGTTTAAAACGACTCCAGTCCTGTTTCACCCCAATCAGCCTATAATTTTTCCTTTTGATCTCTCCTTCTATCTTCATCAAATCTTGTTTATGCTGATTAAGGTCACTACTGTTTTCTTCCTGATACCCTCAGCGTGCTATTAAGTTTATTTACAGACCTATTGATGAATGCATCATGTTTACAGGCCTATTGATGAATGCATAACAACGTGAACTGAAGCGCACGAGAAAGTTTATATCTTTCTATTTTATTTGACCTTGTTAAAGTGAGGAAACAATTATTTTGTACAAAATACTTCCACACAGACTTTGTTTCTTTTGCATTTGTATGTTAATAGACCTATATGATCCTTATTTTGCTTTTTACCTGCACAAAGTACTTCTCAGCACTTTTCAATAATTCATTGGAAGTTTTGCTGCAGGGCTTCTGCCTCCTGAAAATTATGCGATGGAGGGGAGTGATGCAGGTAGTTTGAGGTTTTCCATGATAAACCTGTCGTGTCACACAAAGATTGCCCTGTAGTAGGTGCAACTTCCCATTGACTCTGTAGGTAAAACACAGAAAAGAGCAATAGGTTGCTGTGGTTTTGCAGCACCCGCAGGGCTTTTCTCCCGGGCTGGTACGGGCAGAGCCCCGCCGGCGCTGAGGACCTCGGTGCAGATACAGCTCCTGGCACACGCATCTTGGAGCACATGGCCAGCAAAAAGCACTTAATCTAAGAAAATTCAGGTTTGCGTGCATGTATTCAGGGCCGGGGCAGGCAGACGGCACGGGGGGGCTGCGAGGGGCAAACCCTGGGGCGAAAGGTGGGCGCGGGGCTGCAGCAGAAGAAGATACGTGGCAGAACGGTAACGTTTTGCAGGGCTAACAGTTCTAATGGATGAAGTAATAGTAATAGCTTTCAAAAGAAAACGTCATCCTTTAAGTCTAGGTCTTCTCGTGGTTTCATAGTGACATCAATGAAATCAGACTTCAGGTCCCTGCACCGAGCGGTGGTTCGGGTACGGACACGCGCTACGGAAACACCCTGAGCGAAAGCAATAACTGTGTCTGCAACAAGAGAGCCAGAATCCTTATACAAGGCTGCATCCCAAAGTGGATTTCATAAACCCACATAAAACACTACATTTCTTCGGTTTTCCTCTAAAACAGTTTCTAGCGGATTTTTTTTTTTAACATTTTAACTTTTTTTTAACAGGCTTGGATTCCGAGTGTGCACATTCCACTGCCTTTTGCCTCAGAGAGAGGTGCGTTTATTTATTTATTAAAGGATTTATTTATGTATTTTCACAGTATAGGCCAATTAAACTTGACAGCTTATTCACAATGGATTCCTGCCCGATGGCAGCTAAGACACATTACATTAAGAAAGACAGCATAATAAAGGATATAACTAGCTGAATTAGCTATCGGTATATTTTGTGCTCCTTTGTTTATGGTTTTTGCCATCTGATATTCGCAAATCTTACATCTGGGGACAAGGAGGCATGTTCTGTGCATGCCACCCAACTTGATGTGTAAGCAGCTGGCATTCCTCCACACGTTGTATGTTAAAATCACACAGAGACACGTGCGCACCTTATTAATATTGACACGTCTTCATTACCAATAGTAGACGCTTCCTCCCTCCCTCTCCTCGCAGGCTGCCCACGGCGACTGTAACCAGGAATGTTTCTGAAGGGGCTGATATTCCCCTGTCCACTCTGGCATTGCCCAGCGCCGGCTCCTCGGGCCACCTCTGTGCCCCAGCCCCTGGGCTCAGTAAGTTTCTTTTGTGCAATTCTTTTAATTCTCTTTTTTTCTCTTTCACCTGGAATTACGCAATATGGAAATAAGTAGATCTTACTGCTGTAGTAACCCAGCCAACGTGTTATCCGCGATGCCTTGCCCCAGGTTTGGGTGGTTTCTCGGTCCCAGACGACAGCCCTGCTGCCTTACAGAGTGCCCTGCCAGCCGCGGGACCCCCCCTCGGGGACGCTGGGTGCCCCCGGGTGCTGCTCCGGTCTATGCTGGTGGGGTGTAACCACAGGAGAGAACACACTGACTTCAGAAACTGCAAACAAACATGGCTTGGGTGAGAGAGCGCCGAGAAAAGTGTTGTGAACGCTTACAAAGTACTATTAATTTAAACAGCTACTCATGCTGAAGGAAAATCTGCTGAGCACACTGGATGTTCTCCCCCGTAACAATGCTCGTATGGAAGAACTTTTTTTTTCTTTCCTTTTTGCGGACTAGAATTTGAGTAGTAGGAGATGCCGATGTCACGGTATAACTAACTGGAAGCAGAACATCATTGCTACACAGCATCACGCTTAATAGACCCAAGGAAGAATTTTTCTTGGGTAAATAATGTCTTAAATTCGAATGCAAGATGCTGGAACTTTAAACCTAGATACCCTTGCTGCAAATATACACTTACCCTAAAGCATGCACACCAGTGCAAAGCTCGGCTCTCGCCCTGCAGCTCTGCAGGGCCATCGCTGTCCGACCAGCCTTCCCGGAGCATCCCCGACACCGTGATCCTGATCTCTTCATCGCACAGGAAAAACACTTCTGCAATGGGCCGAGCCTCTCTCTTTATCCACTTGCATTTTGAATTCGTCATATTTACATCTATTAATGCTTCTCCTTCAGGGTAATCACAGGGGGGGATTAATTATACTCATCGGTTTAATTATGTCAGCTCTGAATTACTTCACTTTTTAGCCTGAGCTGTAGTGTCCAGCACAACAGCCACCCTAAGGACTGAACACGTGCACTTCACAGAGGTTTTCTGTCTTTCCTTAAAATAGGAATTTTGAGCATCTTTGTTATGTAACTTCCCATTTTCTTTGTGCCTGTGGTCTGGAAAGGAGCTTATTTCCCTTTTCAACACAGACTTCCCCAGGTTACCAGTACCGTACCGATCATGTTCCTCTTTCAGCGTGAGGCTTTTCTTCTACTCCTGTGGTTCCCCACTCGTCTCTGGGACTCGTTTTTCCAAAAGCCTTCATTATTTCCCTGCAGTTTATGTCACCTGCCTCCATGTAGAGGCAATCTCTTCCAAGCACCCAGTCCCTGCCGTACGATGCTCCCGCAGACATCCCGCTCGCTCAGGCCCAGCCGGGTTTTCTAATTAAGCAAATCAGCAGCACTCATAACCCAGCCGCCGGGCACGCCTTCCCACCCGACGGAAAACTCCCCAACTCCATGTCTAGTGTTCCCATCGCCTTTTTCGGGGGGGATTCAAGGAGATGTTAACCTGCTGTTCCAGCAGCGACACGGCCGGGGGTCCTCGGGGTGTGCTCAGAGCAGGTTTGCAGGGAGAGGTGATGCTGACGGAGATGGAGATGCGGGCGCTCGCCCCGCCGCCGCCCCAGCTCAGCCCCGGCCGCGAAAGGCTGCGGGAGCTGGCGGAGCAGAGCTACTGCAGGTGAGGTCCCTCTTTGCCTCTTTGCAATGACTTTGCTGCAGTTGGGCCTTATCTTCCCTGCAGATGCTGCAGATAAAATGCATGGGAAAGACATACCAGCAAGATAGCTTTTAAATCCTGTTGAATGGCAGGATTCATTGCTTCTCTTCGAATAAAAAGAAATTAGTAAAAAGAAAAATAGTAGAGAGCGTGCTATATGTTTTGGAAAAGGAAGATGACACATCCTTCCAGTGCCTCAGCGCAACACTCAATATTATGGCTTTGCAATCTAATTTCTATTGCTCCACTGGGAAACTATTTAGATACTGTACCTCCAGGATTGTTCTAATTATATTGATATTATCGGCATTGATATTAGTGTCAACTTTACATATTTCAGTGGTAAGAAATTCTTAATAATCATTGTACTAAAAATATAACAACGTTAATTATTTGCTTTGTTTGCATTCGGTTTCCCAGGCTTCCAAGCAGCTTCTCTGCAGAAGGTATAAATGGGACTGACCCTGCCCCCAGTCAGAAGGTTTCTTTGGCACTTAGGCAGGGAAGCATCACGCCGTGCAGAGCAGCGAGAGCCAGAGGTAAAGCCGCCTCGAGTCGCTCGGAGAGAGGAATAATTGCCCCATGGCACGGAGAAAACGATGGTGCAGACGTCCAGCTGCACTCAGGTAGGGAGGTGACGGCGAGTTTGCATGAAAACTGGCAGAGGTGTCTTGCGTGCTGAAAAAAGTCAACTTTTGTTGACTTTGAGGTGTAACTAGGAACAGTTCCCCCTCAAAAAGGCAGAGACCACCTCGCTGGGATGGGTGGCAGGAGACTGGGATGCTCCACGTGAAGCTCCCCAGCAGAAGAGGTTTTGTCCCCGATCCAGCTCCTGCCCGGGAAGGAGCCCCCGCCGCCGCGTTCCTCCTGCCCCTCTCCCCGGGCTGGAGCCCCAGGAGGACAAACCTCCAAAACCGGGTGCCAGAGACCTGCGAAGAGCTGCTCATGTCCCAGAGCGCTCCAAAAGGGATTCCTAACTCCATAATACGGTGTTCTCAGCAACCTCCTAATCCTTGCGAGCTGTTTATAAGGCTGCCCCTGTCAAGCCTCCCTACCATCAACCACCAGCGGTGTCTGTGATCAGTTTAAGAAACTAAACAGACTGGTCAGATCTGGACATTTTCTTTGCAGGGGACCAAGCTCTTCCCTGCCACATCAATACCTTCTGTTTCTGTGGAAAATGCATTTTCTTTGAATTACCCTAATGAAAAGAAAGGCTTTAAGGGAGAAGGACAACATTACACAAAGGCAACCGACAACTTTTTAAGAGGTAAGTGGGTTACAAAATCACAAAGGATGGTAGATATTTTTTCACTATTGGAATGATTGTGCTAAAAACAAGCATTTTTGCAAAAATAGGTTTGATTTCTTCTTTGGCCTGAAATGCCAACTCTTTGAATTTTAAGCCTGCTTTTGTTTCATCGTGAATTTACTTTTCCCTGTTAGTTCTTAAAAAGGACCAGGTTGTAACACGGTAAGTGCCGGCGCACTGATGTCCAGGCTGACGGAAGCACAGACCTTTCTCCTCTTCACTGCGGTTTGGGCATGTCCACAGACTGGGACTGGGACGACATCCCATCCCCTCCTGACCTCGGATCAGGACTACCAGCAAGACCGGCCACTTTACACCCAGCGACGCATTTTAATGACCTGAGCTGCAGCAATGCACGGGAATGAGCTGCATTTTTCCTCAAGCCCATTCTGCACGCGGAGCTCTGACCTTTTCTAGCAAGAAGGCTCGTTGCGACCCGAGCGCAGGCGGGCTGGAGGGGCTGCGGAGGCAGAGGCTGCCATCGCCGTGGTGGGCACCCGGCTGGAGGCTGAGGATCACGTTGAAGATCTGGGAGCAGGCTGCAAACAGCTGCCCTACCCAGCAGCAACATCTGGCCCCGTGGCGTGCGAAGGGCTGATCCCAGCGCTCCCGAGACCCCCAAGAAGCACAGAGGCAGAACTGCGGCAGCTGGGCTTTTAAAAAGAGAGATTTTTTTGTAGTTATTTAAAAATACATATACACTTAAGTTTTGCTCGCTGGAATCTTGCCTCTCTGTGCTGGGAAGACGAAACATGACCAAATTTGTTTAGGGTCTTTGTGGCATTACCATGCACAGCGGGCTCAGCGCGGGGCTGCGGGGGCCGGGGCCGGGTGGCTGCCCAGGGCTATCCGCCTCTCGGCAGCGGGGCTGGCTGCTGGATCGATAGAAATGGCCACCTACGGAAATCTCCTCCTACACTATTTCCTTTCGATTGAAGTACTTTTATCTGCGTATCTCCAATTTTTGAAGATTTTCAAATGGAAACGCTGCAAAAAAAATCAGTTCTCACCCTCCCCAGGTTTCCAGGGCAGGAGAGGTGCTAGTTGCGCAAGGACTCTGTAGGGACTCTACAGACATTGCACGGACATAACATTTCAGGGAATCTGAATTACTCCTTCAGCTGTTCTAGGTACAGAAAAGACATCTTTCTCCTAAACTGGATGATGCATGAACAAGCTTGGGAGACTCACACCTTTCCATTACTCCTCTGCAGTTTGCCAGCTAGCTAGCTTCCAGGGAAGAATCTCCATTTTTTGAAGTAATTTCTGATGGCTTTATTGTCTCCAGAAACCCCACGTTGGCTGTTGGAGCGGGTGACAACCCACCCACGGTTCATGCACCGTGGCTCTCCAGCCCGGGCCCCGCTGCAGGGGCACGGCTGGTGCCGGCCGTGCGTCCCGGCAGCACTAGGTGGTGTTGCAGAGTAGTTTTACTCTAAATTAGTGAAAAGGCAAAGTTTTTTTTTGTACTGGTTTGATCTCCTAACACTGTCACAGCCAGGTATGTTTGTATCGACCAGCCTTCCCAAGACTTAAAAAGTTCATTCAAAACGCGGGTTTGCCGGGGAGGGATGCTGGGGCTGGTGTGCCGACCGCCGGCCTCAGCAGGAGGAGGTGGTACCCGAGCATCCTCTGCTCCCCACGCACCTGGGCATCGGGTGGGGGTTACATGCGTATACACGTTAGTAATTTCAGCTCTCTTTCCAGTAAATAATATTTTCTATAGCCTCAGAGGGTTTTGAATCCAGTATATCCAGATCCACTGCTGAAAAGCTCCAGAGAGGATTCCCAGTACTCCAGGACTTTTCTACATGTCTAAGTTTACCTTCATTTTCTCAGCGGATGGGTAAAAACTACACACACTTTCTGACCTGGATGATCATCATTAGAACTCACCCGCGAAAGAAAGAAAATTTTAAATGAGTTTTGCTATTCTTGGGTTTTCCAATTCAAGCATCAAAACATTTCAAAATAATTTAGCTATTTTGAAAGCTAAAAATTGGCTGCTTCAAGGAAAATTTGTGTTTGGACGCATCCAGGGGAAATACATAACAGACAAGGCAAGCTTATGTTACGTGTGCCACCTACAATGAGTGTGGACGTAGACAAGAAAATGGGAATAATGATACTTGCTCTCTTTTGTGAAGTGCTTTTTTATAAAAGCATTATGTAAGGGCTTAGCTGTACTAAGAGTGTTTATAGTGAAACAAATTGAAAATCCGGAATTATTTCAGTCCCTTGCAGTGCCACAAATTGAATGCAGTGGATATTAAAGCACATCTCAGGGGAAAAAAAAAAAAAAAAAAAATCTGTGAAAGCTGCGTACCTACAAGATATTTATTAGAAGCATGTTTCTAGGAAATAATTCTCCTTGCCAGAAACTCTACAAATTCTTGCAGGATTCACTGGATGGCTCGGTCTGATGGGCTCGGTCTTGACTAGTTGTCAGTAGTCAAACCTTGTGTCTGTTTCCATTTTGTAGTAATAGGGTAATTTTAACTATAGTGCTTGTTCACAGGAGAAAATGTTCCTGTGGCATACAGCACTAAAACCTCCTACTGTGAAGATTTGGCACTTAGGCTATCACCATTAAAATCTTATTAATTCTAATTATTATGCCATTCCCTGAAGAATAAACCATGTTGCATCTTCATAAAGTGCATAACGGGTACCTATTTCCGTGCTCTCCGTAATTCTAACACATGGTATTTGCTTTCACTCCCACTTTCTAACTCCCCTCCTTCCAACTCGCTCTCGCAGCTAACACGAGTTTCTGCTGAGCGACTTTCAGCCCTTAGGCCACCGCTGGATTTATTAATGTTCATGCACATTCCTGCAGCCTAGTGTGGAAGAGGGTTTGGTGGGTTTTGTGGTGGTGGTGGTTTTTTTTTTTCCTCCAATATCTTTGAGCATACTAGTATCCACACCACACACATTACAAGACAGATTTTATGTGGTTTTTTTCCAAGCTAAGGGTAAAATGCAAGTGTCAGCCTCCCAACCACACACACGCTCCCAGGCTGCCCATCGCAGGCAGCTATAAGGAACGTATTTGGGAATTTCCCCGACTGCTAAAAAAAGGGACTTTTGATCACGAGATGCCAGAAAATATTGCTGGAAACTGTGCATGCTCTACTTTGGCCTACAAAGGACTTCCACATTATACATTTAGGCATAAAAGTATAAAACATATATATAGTTTACATTATTTTTTCTGTATGTTATATATCCTTTCTAAACGTGCAAATTATGCATCTACCAATTATGCATCTACCAATTCTTTGTATAATTTTAGGTGCATGAACAGCCCTGATGAAAGTGCACACAGTTGAGAATACATTTAATTCCTCTCCCGGCTCAGGCTTGCTGTGCCAGCTGTAAACCTGACTGCTGTCACTGCTCTAAACACAATTCCCTGAACTTTAGGTTACGTGGAGCCATCAGATTTTCCTAAATCAGAGTTGCTTTTGTGCAACCAAGGGGTTTTTCCTTCTCAAGGAGCATCTTAAGGACGGGCAGGCGGTGTCGGCGGCGGAGGACGGACCCCGTGTCTCTGGGCAGGCTGCGTCCGCGCTGGCCTCGGCAGCGTCCCAACGTGGTGACCAGCCGTGCCCGATCCCAGATCCCGGCTCCCAGCTCCTGCCCTCTGCGCTCAGGGCCCACAAAGACCAAAGGAGTCCAAGCTTTACAAGGACACGAAACAGATCCTGGCCTCCCATTGTAAAATCTGCATACGAAACACCCCCGATATTTCTAACTCATCCTGGTTTTGTGTAGCTGTAACACTTTGTCACACTATACACTTCTATACAATATTGGTCTATACAGTGAATTAACAACACCTTTTGACAAAGTGCTATCTCCTGCCACCATCGCCGTGTGATAAGGTACTTCTACATTTTTCATTATTCAAGCACACTTCCAAGCACCCAGAATGAGCAGTGAAATACTTAATGAGACATTTATCTAGTCTATGTATTTTACATTTTGCTGATAGTATAATGAGGCAGAGGTACTGAAATGAAACATCCCTAACATTTCACATAATTTTCCACTTCCACTCCACCATTTTTAGTATTGCTTTTGGGTTTTTCACTGTTCGATGTTTTGAACTTTATCATCACTATCAATAATCACTATGTCAAATGCAACACTCTGCTACGCTTTTTTGGCTGAAAGAATGCCTCACCATTTATCTTCAAGCATATTAGGAAGATGATTGCAGTCTAATAAATATAGCATCAATTTCTCATTCACTTCCAGTACCTCATGTAGATGTTTCCCACTATTGTTGCTGCATTTTTAGTTGCTCAAACCTTTATCAAAGCTATTAAAAATGTATTCTTCACTGTTCCTAGGAAGCTTTTTATGCCTATTTATGCCCGTCTCTGCTTTCCATAGAACCCAATGCACTCGAGCACCGGAAGTTTTTGTCTTTAGTTTTTCAGTGATGTCTTAATTAAACAAGATTTATGGGGAGATAGAGTTTATTAGACTAATTTAGGTAGCTGAAAAGCAGCCAACTTGTTGGTCACACAAGTCCTCGTTTAAATCCCTGTAGTTAATGTAACTGTTTATGAATTGGTATTTTCTTTGACTACTTCTTAATATTATTTATATTGATTGTATGGTTTATTTGTGCGACAATCCTAAAGAAGGTCAGAGAATATCCATACAATCATATATTTTACTTATACGACACCCTCATCGACACAAAGAGCGTTGAAAATCTCCCTCATGTGAAAAATTATATTGAGTACTCACGACTACATCTGAATCTTTCTGAAGCTGGAAGAATCTTTCAAAACTCACATTCCCACTATCCACTTTTTTCAGTGTATTTTCCTATGTTCCAGGGCACATTTTTATTTAGGACAGACACATTCGCTGTATGTAGTCTAGTGCAGGATAAGTAAATAACTCTTCTGTGTGCCTGGTAAAACCCAGTGATACCTTTTGATTTTTAAAAAGCTATGCTAAAATATCTGCGTTCATCCAGAACCATTAGAACTTTTTCCAGGGTATCTTGGCCATTATTTAGAATTTTTTTCTCTGTCAGACCAGTAACTTCTGTGTCTGGCACCCAAAATCTCATCACCTGCTGAATCCCATGAGCATAGCAAAGGCAACCAGAGGCATCACAATGATGAAAACCTCTTTCTTCCTTGCGGTGTTCACACCGTGGGGACCATAGGAGCTCAACGTTTCCTCTGCCTTAATTCCAACACAAATAGATGGTTCTTCCCTGTTAAAAAAAGAAACACAGTCCACAGGCCCTAGACCCTTCAAATCCACTGGAAGACCATAAGAAAGAATATACGTGCACTGGAGTAAGAGGTCAGAAGAGTTTGTATATGTCCGTTTCTGTATTGAAAATAAGGGAGATTTGAATATTCAATTTTTTTATTCATGTATTACTCCTGCACAAGAATATTCCTACTATACTCATTCTTTATTTGAAAATGATTAGAAGAAAATAACTTTTAAGAAAAAGGGAAAAGATGGTATCTCTGATTAAAAGAATTAAGCTTGTCTATAATATCGCATTTATTTTCTATTATCCTGTTGTTTGAAAATATTTTTCAGCCTTGTCTCCCCATCTCCTGATAAAAAAAACCCATTAGTCTCCCTTTCTTTTTCTAATCTACTGGTACAAATATCAGACTTATAAAAACGATTCCTTCTCCCCGTGGGAGTCCTTCACAAGCCTGACGGCACCCTCTGGATTCACCCATATCCCAAATGTAATCCCATCTGCCCATAAAGCCCATTTCATTTAATCCCATCCACCCATTCAGTTGAGGAGAATCAACGAGGGCTTTGATGGGGGGCGANCCCACAACAAAAACACAACTGGAAAACCTTCTCAAATTACATCACAATCTGTCAATGGCAATTACCAGGGTAATAATTGTTTCTGTCCTCAGCCTTCATAACATAACGCCATGGTCTGGATCTGTAATGAACGCGGTTTTCGCCTCTCTTTGTGCCAGAGAGCGTGTTGCAGCACCGAACGTTGCACCGCTTCGGTACACCTCTTTCTACAAAACCCCACCACGTTCCTCTGCAGCTTTGCAGAGGTGCAGGAGCCGAACACAGCAGGAGAGCCCCGGCACAGGCTAGGCACGAAGAAATCTGGCTTTTCTAACCCAATGCTAGCTCTCACAAATCTGCCACACTGGCAGCATGCACAGAAAAGGCTTCCTGTGTTGGCGAGGTCATCACTATTTTGGTGTCAACTCAAGTCCATCTGAGCATGGACATATTCTTGGCTAAGTGGGACGGGTTTCCAAAAGCACAGTTGCAGCTGGATGCAAAGCACCCCGATTATCAGGCATGCCTTTGAATAATTAAACTGCAGAGCGCTTGTACGATCCAGCCTTAGAGAACTGCCAGGCATCTGTCCTGAAGCATAAATTCCATGATACAGTCTTTCAAATAATTTTCTATCCACACAGAAAAGCCCGACTCTAATTTTGGGGCACTAGTTTTCTTCAATAACTGCAGTTCTTTCCTACAATAAGATCTACAGCTAAACAGAATTCACAGAACATGACTTTGGCCAAATTCAACATGCTTCTGCAATGGGGGTACTTGAAAAGTTAAAATCTCTAGATGAATGAGCTTTCCTTTGAAAAGATCCAGCTCACTATTGGATAAGGCCAGATTTTGTCGTTCTCATATCTCACATATGAAGTGGCCCAGCAATTTTCTAAATAATTTTTTAAGCATTTGACACTTTCAACAAATGGATTTTACTATTTTTTTCATCATACATTTTCCACATACGGTGTCTGTACTTTCCATTCCAGTAAATAGATTATTAATCTTGTTAGCATTAAAAGGAAAGCTTTTGTAGCCTATTTTGAATATGCTCCAATATAATGAATTGTAACTAAAAATCCTGAAGCACCCAGATGACAGGCAAAGATTACCATGTCTGTGAGATTCTGGTTATAAGAAATGCAAGTTCATTTGCTGGAGTGTCATGTATTTAAGCACACTGCCCATGTTTAAGTTTATTTGGTTATATCCTAGTAATTTAGGTCAACCGAGTCAAATAATACAATGACACCGGACTGAAGTCTAGAAGGTTTTTTGCCTCCCATCTTAGCCCTTCATCTTCAATTGTCAACATACTCCAAACTTCACTATCGCTGTCAGAATTGACATTGGAATCTGCAGCAGTATTTGTCTTAATCCAATATTTGTCTCATTCCCACTTCTTACTCTCAGTATTTGCCTTATTCCCGAGTGTTTTAATTTTTCTGTTTGTCATATGCCTTCCCTGTTCCCAAAGACTCATCTGATCTGGTTTCTTCTCATTGCATCTGTAAATGATGGTGCAGCGTGTGCATGTGTAATGCAGGACGCCGCGGAAGTGGAGAATAATGACTGGGAAGCCTCGGCCGGTGAATACTGAGCTGCCGCGGTACAGCTCCCGCTTCCACCGGCAGCCTTGCCTGCCCTCTTTTTGCTCTCACCTCCCACTTGTCGTATTTTCCACATGCAGATCGTTTGCACGCAGACAATTCGTTACCCAGGCCCTCATGAGACAGGCCGAAGGCAATGGGACCCCCTCTCCCAGTGAGCACGGGGGCCCCAGAAGTGCGGAAGAGAGAAGGGCTGAACGACTTTGTTCATTGCTTTACGAGGAGGCCACCGTCTTCTAATCACAGTGATCAAGTAACACCAGCTCAACAAACCCCCGCCTTGTCTTCTCCATCCTAATATGTCCTGATCATTCCACTGAGGAAATGACGTATATCACCCAAATCCAGCACATCAGCCGGGAAAGGGAGGAACAGGAAGAAAAAGAGGGGAAAAAAGAGGAAAGAGGGAAGAGAGATAAAAAGAGAAGGGGGGGAGAAGAGGGGAAAGAGGTGAAGAGAGAAAGAAGTCTTTATTCTCAGGTCACAACAAATGCAAGACTCAAAACATCTAGGGGAAAAAAAGGGGAAGGGGGAAGACAGAGATAAAGAAAGGGAAGGAGATAGATGCACCCAATCCACCCGTAAAAGGACATCTCCAGACTAACAGGCTAAAGACCGTACAGAAACTGGCAACTCAGCCAGCTGCAAGTTCCCGAGCAGAGGAACCCAAGAACAAAGCGAACGCCTTTGTCCTTGGGTGGCAGCAGCGAGAAGGTGGCTCTGGGGACCCCTCGCTTGGTTAGAGGGCACTGGGGAGGGAAGCTGATGGCTTCGCTGGAGGTGTCAGACCACAGCAAGGTGTCCTTTGTGTGGGTCTGGACCTGCTAAAGCGGGCAGCGGGCGGTTCGAGGAAGACTCGAGTGCTATGGATGTTGTAGAGCAGAACTGGAGCGTCTGCCCAGCGCTGGGGTGGGGTTAGATGCACCGTACGGGCTACGGGCTAGACCTGCCCTACCACTTGATTGCGTCCCACAGCCACGAGCTGTCACACGGACACGTGCAGCTCTGGGAGCTCGTCACAGTTGGCAAAACGGGGTAGATGAGCTTCGCTGCCACTCGACCCCCAACTTTGCTCTGATACCCCATTAATCCAGACAGAAAGCAGAACGTCTCATCTCACATAAACCCACCTAGTGAAAAGTTGGCTTTTTCACAAGGCTTGAAATGTAAAAGGTATGTAATGTCTGAGAGGTTTATTTTACAAAGCACATGCGTGCATCCCTGACTTGACTCACATTCACACATTTCTTGAGGGAATGGGCTCCTGTGGGAGTTGTTTCCCATAGATCTAAATCTGCCTCAGATCACCTGCAGAGGAATCTGCTGGATTCCTCCACGCAAGACTCTGATGACTCCACGCTAAAAGGAACTGAGGTTATGCATTTTGTGCCAGAAGGCTATTAATTCTAAGTCTCCTACTACGTTAAATGTGTCAACTACTGCAGTAGTGATATATAGTATAGACTTTCAACCCAAATAAAAGGATCTTTGTTACCTTTTGTGTGATACATCTTCTTGGTAAACCAGTCTATACGCCCAATTAGTTCCATCTCAGTTATTGGTTGTATTATTATTATTATTTTATTATTGCAATTATTATTTCAGGGTTCTGTAATGTCTTCAAGAGTAAGGACATTCCCCTGACTAAAACAGTCACAGAATGAAAAGAAAAAGAGAGAGGATGAGGGAATGGAGAAAAAGAGAAAGGGAGATGTGAACAGTGAGAGGAGTGAGCATTACCCAGTGACCGTCTGTACCATAAAGACACAAAATTTTACAAGACCACCAACTTCAGGTATGTACCACAGACACAGCAAACCTGCAATACCTGTTAACCCTGGTGCCCGAGCTACAGAAACTGCAGGGGGGTCAGTGTGGAGGGGGTCTTGTTCAGTGCTGAGAGTGCACAAGAGGTGGAGTAAAGCGCTTGCAGTAACTCATGCCACCTCAATAAAAGATGCATATCCACAAATGGGAAGTTTAATCCCTAGTTTAGCCACAGCTTGGTATTACTTGTTCCTGCTCGGTGTTTTTTAGCGATCTGCAGGATTTTTGAGTGTTTATGGCCTTGTATGACCTGAGGCTCTCCCAGGAGGTCCTCCACTATGTTCCTGAAGCCAGCACGCCTGCAACACCTCAGGGCACAGTCAGCCCAGTGGGAGACAATTTTCTGCGGGGCCAGCCCCGGAGCATACAGCAAACGTGCTGTGGTTTCGCCTGTTTACATCTTGTCAGGATTGCCAATGTTCTTGCAGAACTTTCTGCCTGAGCCCTAAATCTTAATAATTATTTTCTCAAAGCTTAATTCCATCTAGCGTAGTCAGTTTTGCTGTTGTCAGTGTTAATTTGATGGAGCGAGAATCAAGCCCTTATGGTATATAAGGGCTTCCCACGCCTGCTGCTACCCACACTCACCTTAAACATTTCTGTAATTATAGGCATGAAACAGTGATTGGGCTAATGTGTTGACTTCTCTCCTTGAACTGGATGGATTTTTACTGCAGCTTTTTGGATTACTGAGCCCAAATGCTGCAGTAATAATAAAGAAGTATTAATGTTATTAGCTAGTATTTTCCCCTTTGGATGTCATCTAATACCCTTTTCTCTCTCTCCTCTCCTCTCATCTGTCTTACTACAAATCATAGCTTGCTTTACATACTGAGAAGCAGGCTGAAGAGCTTGGCAGTGAGAATTAATTGACAGAAATGACAAAAGACTTTTCTTTCTATGTCTAAAATACGCCGCAATATTGCCAAACTGGAAGTTCTTTTAGGAGTTTTTCTTTAACAAAAAAAAAAAAAATTAAAAAATCAGCAGTGACCTTAACAAACCAAGGAAATTCTGCGCATCACTCCCTCTCTTCCTATTGAGAGAAGCGGCACTGCCAGAATACACAGTACAATACGTCATGAATTCACATGCATAAGCATTTCGAAAATCCTTCTTGGACAAGGTTTCTATTTAATTGGCTTAAAAAGCCACTCTTCTCCCACACAGTCTTATGCAGAACCATCTGTGCAGGGAATTAGCAATCTGGATAAATAGTCTGTGAAGGAATTCGCCCTGCCTCGCACGGCTGGACGTTGGGGAGCTGAATTCCAGCAGTTGTGCTGACCGCTGCGCCAAGCTCGCCGAGGAGCTGAGCAAATAAATTCAGATGAAATAAAGGGCTCAGAGATGCACTCAAAATTCAAGCCGTACTTGAAAAGGCCTGTTAGATGCTGGGACCTGAGGGAAGAGCAGAGAGCACAAACACGGGGATTGCTGAGGAGCAGAAGTCAGGCCATTTAATAGCCATTTTGGCGTGGATGTGAAAACTTGTGGTCTACCGTTCTTTGTTTGCTTATGATAGAGGGAATTTAGGAAGAACCATCGACACCTTGTTAATTAAAAAAATTACATAGGGAAAAGAGCACAGAGACCCTAAGAAGACATTGCTAGTGGGCACTGCCTTGCAATGGCACCTTGTTTCCAAGTACCCCCAGTATCGTAACCGCTGCCAAGCCCAGCATGTGCAGATGGAGGCTCCTGCTCCAGCACACGTACAGTCTGGTTGCGAAACATAAGTGAAAAAAATGAAGACTATAACCAAAACAAATTTGAAGGATGTTCACAGTGTATTTTGCAAGCCTTTGAGCAGAGCACCAAAAACTGCCAGCAGGAAATGTGCTGGGTGCTGGATTCATGGTTAGTACCTGAATAAGATGAACAAGAGGGTCAGTATTTCAGCTCCCCCGCCCTTCTAATTTTTACATGGACAGTTGGGAAAAATCTCTCCACCCTGGCTGCGGAGGCTGTAATACAAGTCTTAATTGCACTTCAACTCCTGTCACTCTCCCAGCGAGACATTCCCATCCCGCGCGCGAGACTCGGCAGGCTCCCGTGAGGACCATATGGAGGTTGCTTTCAGAAGAGTGGTAGCAGCAGCATCTTACTCTACTTGGAGTATGTCACATATTTAAATGTTTCTGAGCAAAATCCTGTGGGCATGGCCTAGGGATTATTCCCCAGGTGTAAGATGGGAGGAAGCTACCACGCAGCACAGGCTGGCACGGGAGGGTGCCCAGTGCCACCCTACAAGTGGCACCTCCAGAACTCCTGGAGCAACATTAAATGGCTCCACGCGTGGCATATTAGTGCAGGCTGTGTTCAAGCTATTTAGTACCCACTGAACAACCCAAAACTTTCTCTGGGCACTGGTATTATTACCACTGCAGCGTGCTACCTCTCAAATTATCACTGTGGTCTGATACCCCTAGAGTATCATTTTCAAAGATTGCCCAGTCAGGTGTGCTTTTAATATTTTTCCATGCAAAATATCAACCCCCAAACCTGTTGTGAGCCACGGCTGCGCCTGAAGTTGCTGTGGCTGTGCGGATCCCGGGGTGCCACGAGCCCACTCCTCGTTTCCAAGCCACCTCCCACGTACACATCACCCCTTCCGTGCCCCCACGTGCCGCTCCCTTACCAGCTCGCTGCTCCTCCACCGCAGTCCGAGGGAGTAAAAGTATCAGATGCCTGCTATCCAATCCAATCTCCCCAGCGGACACTAAAAGGATAATAAAAGGATAATTTACTAGTATTCATTCAGATAATCCATCTTGAGCAGATTTTGAGCTATCTGCATATGCCTAATTAAGATTCAATGCAGAGCGTCTGCTGTCGGTGCCACCGCAGCTTCCCGGCGCGGCGCGTGCCGGGGGGGCCCCGCTCGTTGTCCTCCACCGCCGCTCCCAGGACAAGAGGTTCCCCTTCGTGGGAGCAAGGTGCTCCAAACAGAGCAATTGGAGAATTTTCAGAATTTTTCTACTTCAACGACAGAAAAAAAATCTTTTCTGTGTTAGCAACAATTTCAAAGAATATCCCCCTAAGGGAGTCATCCTTTCAGCAATATAAATTACTTTAAAGGGGGAATCAGCCCAGGCAATTAGGCCTTTTAGAACAGGTGACCACCCTCCTACATATTAAATCTTCGAAGGCAAAACTGCCTCTCCCATCCCCAGCGATGCGGGGTGCTCGAAGTGTCAGTAAACATACAACCATAATTACATGAGCTGCCTCATTTCACTAGAATCTTTTCAAGATTCATCATCTGCGCATTGATTTTGGATGGTAGGACTGCATGCTTTCCTCTTTTGTTAAGACATTTTTAAGCAAGATTTAACCTCATAAAGATAATTTGTGCCTAAAGATTTTGTCGAGGTGGCAGGGACAAACTCCGCAGGGTGCCTGGGTCTGGCCCCTTCGGCAGTTCCATGTCGGGGCACCTGCCCTTTCCTCCATCCTGGTGCTGGGGACTCCCTCGGACACCTCCCTCTTACCTGCCAGCCACCCCCCGGCCAGTCCCGCGGCGATGCGATCCCTTTCGGAGCAGTTCATCGCACCTACACATGGCTTCGTTTTGCTAAGGCACCAGGCTTTAAGTTAGGAAATGGTATCTCGAGGTTTCTTGATCTGAGACTAGACAAAGGAAAAAAAGGATTGTAGGGGTGAAATAAATAGGAAACAAGTGGACTTTGAAAAATGCGTTAGCAAAACTAACTAGCAAAGAAGAGCACGGCGGGTGGGAGCCCTGGCCGTTGCACGCCGACCTGCGGCACTCGCGGCTCCCCTGCACCCAATGCCCGGTGGGGGGTGGCGGGTAGGGCCCACCCAGCCGCACGGCTCGGCCCCACGGCAGGGTTGGTGCACGGCAGTGCCACGGGAATGGCACCCCAGGGTGGCCACCCGCCCCTGGGCGTGGGCCACGGGGAGAAGGTCCCGAACTGCTCGTGTCCACTGAAGGTGACGGCACCCGCTCCGAAATCAGGGCAGGTCACACAAGGCCAACATCTCTAAGGCTGCCTATCGCGAGCACCTCTGGTACTAGCAGCTAAGGCCAACTGAAGAATGTTTTTCCAACATACCATATTTTTGCAATATCATAAAGAGAAAATAAACAAACGTATTTTTGTTGGAAGGATCAGGCCCTGCGGATGAGCGCACGTTGAAGCGCTCGAGCCGGAGTTGGAGGGAGATAACAATTACCAGCAAGTCATTACTTAAAAACAGGATAATTTTTCAAGCAAGCATAAATGCATCTGCACATTCCCAGCAAGCAAATAGGTTTGAAAATTCTCTGAACTGGAAAAAAACATTGTGAATCCTGACCATATGCTTTTCTCTAACTGTATCTTAAAAAATATTTGCTCAGTTCTATAATCTAAAAAGTGAAATACGATTTTGAGTTTAACCATATATCAATGCTTAGATGTTTAGCCCATGGCTAAACAAGATTTTCCTGTTCACTGTTATGATTTCATGTTTTGCCATAATAAAAAGCCTTGATAAAAATATAGACGTTCACAGTGCAAGTACTGTCATATCATTAGTTTATAAATAAACATGGATTACATTAAAAAAAAAATCTTTAAGCATACTATTAATGTCCCAATGCAACGTCCCACAATAACCAGGCTGCCATCGCTGGAGCGACGGTGCAGCTACTCCTACTGTGCAGGAGAACAAGTTTCCTTCCCAAAGCTCAGGAAGAAGTTCTGGAAATACAAGAGGACTTGTGGGCTCGTGCCATGCTTGGGGGTGGTTTGGAGCGTCACAACACCGGGTTCCGCAGAGCTGCCGGAGCTGTGCAGGCTGTCCCAGCGTCTGCATCCTCTATGCGTCTGGTCCCCTATAAAACGCTGCCAACAGGAGATCGGGGTGGAATTCAACACGACGCTATCGTGCTTTTGCTTGAGGCAGACAGAGCTTTGATAACGTCTGCATGAGAGAGGAATATACACAAATTCGGGCTTCTTTCCTGCATGTTACTGCCACGAGTGCGCTTTGTACCGACACGAGCACACCAGTTCCCTGCCCACGGGTACCCCGACCCAGCAAACCCACGGCACCACTAACAGGTCATGAACATGAGCCAGGTTGCTGCTTTCCGCAGGCTCACGTGAATATACACAGGAGCATCTTTTTGTCCGCTTTTGTATGTAAGGTGTTTTGTTTGTTTTACCTCTGTAGCCTGAGGAGTACGGCATCACCATCCCTACCAGGGCGCTCGGATGTTCCCGGCTTTTCCTTGCATCGCTCCTTCCCCCGCCCACAGGTTGCCTTTGGCCAACTCCTTTCTCCCAGTGAAGCAGTCCCAAGAGGAATACATGGCTAACTTCAAAATTTCACACTTCCTAGCAGAAGTCTAACCTCCCAATCTACTCGTTCCCCTTCTCTTGCAGGCTGGGTGCTCCTCGCTTGTCACTTCTTTTCCTGGGAACTGTCATTTGTTTGCCTTTTTTTTCTAGTGCCTTGAAATGATGCATCATTCAACACCAAGGTGCTAGTAAATGACAATGTAATGGCAAAGCTAAGTATGCTCTAACAGTAGAAGAAAAAAAAAATCACTAATCAAAGTCTTTCAAATTATATGGAATACTGACAGCTTTTTACGCTGTTTTAATTAAGTACACTGTAATTTAAACCACTGAACCATAACAACCCAACGTTTAGTGTTATATCCCTAGGAGAACTTTAAAAATATGCATAATTCTGCCCGGAAGGTAATTGAGGGATATTTTTGGGGTGGTGGGGGTAATTAAAGGTTATACAGGAGAGTAATAGGAATTTTACTTGGGTACTGATAGTGTCAGCAACCGTGCTAAAACCTCCCTGGGAAAGTGATTCATGTTCCCAGCTGAGTTTTCCTCCCCTTACTTTTAAAGGCAGCGAACGCTCGGGCTGAGCTCGGTCGTATCAGTTGAGTTTTGAGGGGCACGTTTTGCCGGCGCGATCGCCGATCCCTGGCCAAAACAACGTGGTGCTTGAAGAGCGATAAGAGAAATTAATTGATTTCTCCCCATCAGCAGGAAAGAGAGACGTTTCCTTTACGGCTGCCTGAGGGCCCCGTCACCCGGGAGGAGCGGCGGAAGGGACGGCACTTTTGGGGATGATGATGGATGAGCACGAGGGGAGGAAGGCAGGGCAGCCCCCCGGGAAGGCAGCCCCCAGCTCCCCCCCCAGCAGGGGAAGGGTCTCCCAAGCACTGGTCTGGCACGGTGGGTGGCTCCGGATCCTGCTTGGGATGCCGGGGCAGCCGGTGCAGACCTGCTTCCATCGGCTCTAGCTAGGGAGGAAGAATATTATGCGAGGGGTGCTTAAAGCATCGTTCCTAAAAGCGCATCCCAAAGTGCTCACCATACATCATTTTAGGGGCGATATTTGCTATACATTAAGGCGGAAAAGGTGCTCGCAGCCCCCTAAACCTGACGGGCTGCATAGCTATAACTGCCATAGTATGTACAGGGAGATTCAATGTGAAAAGTGGAAGATAATGTGCTCACACACTAATGGGCACTGAACTAGACACAGGCTCATTTTTCACATCATGTCATCTCTAAGGTTTGAATAAAAAGTAATGGCTAGAATGAGCCTGGATCTATCTCAGACATTATCATTTGCCTCCTCAGTTTTATTTGTGTTGACTTGTACAGTCTAAAAAGATGACAGTCTCCGGGCCCCCGGATCAGTCTGAGTGATAATACACAGCACATTACACTGCTGGTGACAGCTTCTGTTCTCCTCGCTGGCATATGAGCGCGGCGCATCTCCCTCCGTCATCTCAAATGCTATCAACTGACAGAATAAAGAATCTTGCGGAGGGGACATCACAAACCCTGTCTGTTATGATTTTATGAGATAAACTGGAGTTTCTAGGGTATCTTGTTCGGGAAATTAGTGTCAGTCAAACTTTGGGGGATTTTTTTCTTTTCCTTTCCGTTTTTTTTTTTTTTAAAGATAAATAGCAGGCTCGAGAAAAGTGGCTCTCTATTTATATCGCCACACAATCAAAGCCTAATTTGAAACTGAAAAAAATAATCATTTTAAAATAATAATCTTCTTATTGTGGTGAGGATAAAGAAAACACTTCTGATTTCATTCGAGTGAGACTAAACAGCCACGTATGCTGACCACACTTCTAACGCAGCAATACAATCGAATATTTTTTTAGGTTATATCAGTATTTTTTACTCTAAAAACGTCTTAAATTTCCTCATCAGCCAACAGCCCTAATCCTAAAAGTTGCTCAAGCTATTGCATGCAACTATAAATTCATACAACCTGCGACTTCTCAGCTGAACCTTACACGCTCGGCCCCACAGGCATAATGCTTAATTAAGTGTAATATCCTTATTTAAGACAGGCGTTCTCAGTAACCCTGGTAAGTGTTCCAGAAATTATTTTCAGAGATTTTTAGTTACAGGAATGCAGAGGGAAAAAAAAAATTATAACCGAGATAATCTACAATCTCTGGAGGATTACTACCTTACAGAGATATGCAAAAACCCCTAATTCTTTTGTTTAACCTGGAAGATAATTCTAAACCTTCAGCTAATGAATCCCAGTAGGTTAGAGGGGGTTGGGATTAATCTCCAATTTGCTAATCCTGCTACCGAAGGTGGGGGAGGATCCTGGCAGCCCATCCATTCCCTCTGGGCTTTAACGCCCGTGTCGCTGCCCGGGGAGGTGCTGCTGGGGGGGTCTCCCCCCCGAGCCCACCCGGGACGGGGGCCCCGCCGGCCCGGCCGCACCCCGTGATGCAGGGCTGGGGGTGCGGAGAGGCTCCCGCCTGGCTTGCGCTACACACAAAGGAGAAGTTTTTTTTAAAGCTGCCACCGTTCTCTAAACCTGCCGGGATGCTTTTCTTACACTTTCAAAAAATACACATTTCAGAATCATAAAAATTTACAAGTCCTTGAACCATAATCTGCCAATTGTGGCAGCTGTTTCCCATGTAATTTCAGATACTTCTGTTATAATGAATGTGTCTCACTTGGCTGAAGTTCTTGTGAGTGTTTAACTCAGGCTGTACGGGGTCCTTTTCAGACCCTTTGCCTGCTTTGAATTTCCTCTACTGTCTAGGTGAAAAGATGCCACAAAACATGCAAAATGAATAAGGAACACAACACTCACTTCCATCCTCGCGTTAGGAGGGTTTCTCTCTTAAAGCTGCTTCCACCTACCACCAGGCAGATTTCGCACACCACGTTCACATTTGAGTGCTACATGTATTTTATAAAGAATAGGAATTAGAACCGTTACAAAATAAAAACCACCGAGGAAAACTGAAGAAATGGAAGCAGCAGGAAGCATCGGACTTATTTCTTCCACAAATGGCAACAGCGTGAATGTTTTTCGCACGATCACAAGGGTAAGAATCAAACCCACAGTGGCTGCTGGACCCCCAGGTAAGACGTTCTGCTTGAACACAAATCTGCTCTTTTGGGGAACTTCCAATAAATCTCAGAATCGTATTGTTGTTAGTTACTTCCTCAGGAAAACAAACAATTGCACATACATGCACGCGTGTGAGTAAATGAGGTTGGAAAGCGCCAGAGAATAGATGCAACAGATGAGAGCACGTCTGCTTCATTAATACCAGCAAACCGTTTGGATTCCTTAATTGCGCCCAGCCCACCTTGCAAACCCATGATTCCTGTCCCACTGGCATCCCCCTGGCTGGCACCCACATCCTCAAAATCGGGGATTTTTTTTCCTCTCCAAACCTCATCCTTGAGGCCATTTAATCTCTATCTGGTTGAATAACGGCCTCGTTGTAAATAACACATAGCCGTGTCTCAGGCAAGCCCGGGGAAGCTGCAAACGGGGCCGCTGGTCCCACAGCAGAAGGATCAAGCTGCAGAAGATTACGTTTGATATGTGAGCTTTGTCTTCCTTGGGGTTTTGTTCCCTTCTGGTCTTGCCCGTGGTCCTCCCTGGCGACCAGAAGACTTGTACTTTATTTCACACTTGACCGCAGGTTCAGTGGCAGATGCTGATTACCATTCCCCACGGCCGTCGTGAACGCGGGAGGCAGAAGGCAGCAAGAAACAAAACGCTGGTGTTTGGTGAAGGGAAGAGCCCCCGGCGGCTCCTCCCCAGCCCGGGAAGGGCAGCCGGCTGTGCCGGCGGGACCGGGAGGATGCTCCTTGGTGAGCTCCCCCTCTGCACGGGCAACCTCCCCTCCAAACCGGAGACGGGGCACACAGGACCTTCGGTATAACATCACCTCTTTCGCTGTTGAGCTCCTTAATCTCCCTTACGGATTTATTTCCACTTGGCGCAAAGCCACGCACGGCAGATGGACAGCACCGAGGTAGCCAGGGGATGTGCGCGGCAAGAGCGCACTTCCCGGGAAAGCTGGTTGGGAATCCTGCCTTTGCTCGGGGCTGCGTGCCCAGGACAAGGCTGCCTTCAAACTTTGAGCTTCCTTCCCTGCGGGGACCTGTGGATGTGCAAAAGTGGCGGTGGGGACCGCACGGGAAGCTGGGGGGAACAGCCCCACCGCCGGTCCGCGGGAATCGGCACCAGGAACCGAGCGAGAAACTGGCCCGAGGTTGGGGGAATCGGCCCCGTTAAAGGAAAGTTGCAGGTTTTCCTCTCGCGCCAAGCGGCAGGGCTGCGGTTTCTGTACGGCGGTGATCTGCCACTGACAGAGCACACGGCGTCTGCAGGGCCATCCGAGTATTTTATATGCGGGATTTCTCGAGTTACAAGGCAAGGACAGTAATTAATGGGATGCAACTATGAAATAATATTGGCAAGCAATTCTATTTTAGAACTTGACCGTAATTTCATTCACTACTGAAATTAGCCTTTGATTCATTACCCAGAAAAAATAAACTACGCTTTCTTAAAGATTCTCAACAGGTTTTAGTTCGGTTCAGGTTTTAGTTTCGTTTTAGCATTGTTCTTCTTTCACCCCTCCAGCCGAGGAGCAGCGCTGGCGGGGGCAGAGCAGGCCAGGGACCGCACAAAGGAAGGTTTAAGTCATTCAGCGCCTCCGAAGGCAGAGTTTTAGTAAAGGGTGTCCTCAAAAGCTAGCATTGCTATAGCAACAGTCCGGCAGTTTGTAGGAGCAGCCGTATGAGGGATGCGTGCTGGCAGGTCGATCTATTTAGTTATTGCTTCCACGTCATACAAAGTATGGAGACATCCTAAACTAGTGCAGAAATACAACCCTTTTTCCATACCTTTCAAGGAGGCAGGTGTCCTCCCATATGCCGCGAGAGACGAGGTAACTGCACATCCCACGTTGGCTTTCGCCAAGAGTCGAAATGGTTTATAGTACGGATGCGTTTTCACTCCATACGCACGCACGCTGAAACGCTGCCGCACAGGGGAATGACAGAAAATACAGAAAACGCAGAAAAGGCTGAAGCCGCTTACCCTGCCCGTGGGTTACTCTCGTTCAGCACCTTAACCTCAACCTACCTGCCGGTACCTTGTTGCCACCAGGCTGGCTTTCACCCAGACAAAGGGGTAGAAGCCCAAAACAATCTGCTGTGGGATTACATAAGTCCCTTTCCCTGGGGGAACCTCTGCTGCTATTTAGCTGATTGCAATTTCTCATCACAGCAATTCTCAACATCATCATTATCAGTACAGCAATCAAACACAAACAGGAGCTGGTTCTAAATGAGAGATGGATGGGTAATGAAATAATTGCTTTGCTTCGCAGCCCAGGGACACTCCCCAGCCCCCAAATACCTGACCTTCTTACAGCGTGTCAGGTACAGTGGGGTTTCCGTGTTTTACATCACTCCTGGATATATTACAGCCATAATTCTTGCATTGCCCAAGGCACTGTGGAAATTCCAGCTAATCTCTAACTCAGTGAATTTCCTTTGTATTTTTCAATTTGAAAATAGATGCTATCCCAAAGTCTGTATTTATCATTATTATTGTTCCTGCGTGCTGCTCAATGCATCATCTGAGCAGTGGCTTCCTTTCACTGCGGACCGCAAGGACTCATGGCACGGTCCTGCCTGAGACGATGCTCACACCCGAGTAACGCACAAGGCAGTTTCTTAAACGTGCTCGCTATTGCAATTCCGATAAGCAAAACACATTTTATCGCTTTAAAAAAAAAAAATGAAATCATTATGTGCCCACTTCAAGTACAAAGATTTATCTGATTAACGCAGCAACCTTCATTGGACAACAAAACGGTTCTGACTAGAATAAAATATCCTTCCCCAAAGGGAGACTACCCGCTACCTGTTGCAATTAGGCATGCCAAGCACCCAGATGTCCTGGAAGTGTCATCATTTTAGAAAACCGTTGTTAACATTTCTGGAGGCTTTTAAGCAATACGGTATTTAGCATTACAGCTACTTTTTAAAGCTAATTCAATGCATTTCCAATGACCCCTATGTGCCAAGAGTCTTCATTCCCTGTTCTCCCCAAAGAGTTTGTGTCTCCCTATCTTCTGGTGTGCTCCAGTGTCCACACACACTTTTGTTAATTAAATATCTTCACCAAAATGGGATCCATTGGGATCTCTGGGGGTTGATATCACAGGCTTTGGTACCGCAACAGTCTCTATAGCACTGTTTATTGTGGCTTACCCCAACACTTCCACCCACATCCCTAACTCAAACACCACATAAGTCCCCTGAGGCTCCTAGGACAAGGGTTTTGCGTGGTTTTGTGGTGGGTTTTTTGCTGGTTTGGGGTTTTTTTAAAATGCTCCTGCACATGGGATCAGGGAAAGGCTGACAGGAGACTTTTCACCTGCCACAGGTATATTTTCTTGACAGACCAGGTACAATAATCTCCTATATCCCCCTCCCTACCTCCTCTCTGCCAAGCCTCGTAAGAGAGCCCTCAAAGATCAGCAGGTGAAAATCGCTCAGGTCGTCCAGTTTAGTCTATATGGGCAAGAACCTCTCTTCTGACTTCAGGTTTTGTTCTAAATCAAAAATCCTGGTGAAGTTTTTATAAAGAATCTCTTGAAAGCTGTGAGAACGGGCTCTGCATGCACATTTAGGTACATTTTAACTGTATTTCAACACCGGCTGGAATGTGCTACTTGCAAAGATCAGGAGATGTTTCTGCATGAGCCAAAGGTCATAGTGGAATCTCAAAATATGAGGAAGAAAAGCAGAAAAAAATACGCACCCCTCTCTCCCCAGCATCCCGCATCCATTTTGTGCATCCATCCCGCATGGACGTCATTTGGGTTGTTCCTCTTGCCACCTGCTGCTCTTCCCCCTCCCGCAGACGGGCCCTGCGCCGGCGGGGCTGACCCGCTGGCGTGTCCCCACGTCCCACCGCGGTGGGCACCCGTCCCAGCCTTTCCTGCAGCAATGGCTCTGCTTCACTCGCGGGACACCGGGCACGCGAGAAACCGCCACCTCCTTACACATCAGGATGCAGAAAGTATAGATAAGCTAAAGTCTCCTTTTAATTTTCTAGTTAATGATGAAAACAAATTACCTCCAAGCACCTGGACCAAGGCATGGCACCTCAAAGCCTCGCTACCTACAGAGAGCAGGTACAGAGGGACCAGCGGGGAGCAGCACGCCCCGGCAGCGGCGATGCTGTGACCGGGGCACCCACCAGCGCACTGCGTCCCCATTCCACAGCCCCGGAGAGGTTTCCTTCAGAGGCGAAGCACGTTGCGTAGGAAGCAACCTGACAGCAAAGTCTGAAAGGGCAGAGGAAAGGCTTGGGATGCAAAGTCGAGAGGCTGCCGGTGGGGGTTGTGGAAGGAGAGGATGCTCTTCTGCCGGGGTCCAGCCGCCTCAGATCCCCGCCACGCTGGAGGGGGCTGCTCTGAAAGCTGGTGCCAGGCAGGCACCTACCCCAGGCTTTGCTGCGGGAAACTCATTTAGGCTCTGATCAACAAAGCACTCGAGTAAATGCTTCACTTCACGCGTGCGAGTACTCCCAAGGGGACCGGTCTCCTCCTTCACGCTAGACACTTGCTCAAGTGCCCTGCTGAGCTGGGACCCTGCCACCGAAGCACTCCTACTCCACCGACGAGCCTCCGTGTTTGGCTGCTTGCTGCATCATCAGTGCTTGTGAGAGAGAAAAATCAGAAAACGTTGCATGTTTGACTTCTTGGGTGTGCCAGAAAGCATCGACTGGTTACATACGTGCATATACACACACACACATATCTCTCTCTAATCTCCTCTCAAGCTAGGGGATTTTTTTTCTCCTGTGTTTAAGGAGAAATTCCCAACATTCAGTGTGAACTTTCAAACATATCCCTGTTTAATATGAGAGAAAATGCCCCCATTGTCGCACCCTGCACCACCAGCTAGCACAGCAAATCAACAAGGTGGCTTTGGGAGAAAAGCCACCCCGGTATTTTTCTAACACACACAGGCAAATGCCAGCACTAATTTCCCGGGGCTGATCAGCGGGACCGCGATGCCACACAGATGTGATTAGGAGCCGAGGTACGAGGAGAGCACCCGGGCGCCTGATTGCGCCTATTCAGGGGCTGCACGCGTCGAGGGATGCTCGGCGTCCCCGAGCAGCCGCCGCCGCGAGGTGCCACGCCAACCTGGGGACGGGGGAAACCATCCTAAATGTAAATATATACACACACCCCACGAGCACAAAGCCGTGTAGCCGGCATCTTAGACAAAAACCTTTAAAAAGCCCATCAGACGTCATTAAGCCAACAGCGATAGTAGCATCCCCCCCTCCGCAATTTTTAGAGACCAAGATTTGCTGCAAATACAAAGCTCTCGGTATCCGGCTGTAAATAAAGCCCAGCTTAAATGAAGAGCGTCCCGGCTGAAGGGGCTGCCGTCCCTTTCATCCCTTATCAGCTTCACGTGGGCGGCCGCAAGGTAAACATGAAGCCCTGCCGTTGGTAAATTCCGATTTGGAATCTTGACAGAGTATTTCCAAAGGTATAACATCTTAATCAAATTTTAAAATAAAACATCCCAGCGCCGGGCTCCGTCATACACCTAAAAATTATATAACACACATGTTTTTATGCTTTGCCAATTACATTTGAAATAGGGACTGTTTGTTTCAGCCCCTCTAAAAATGAGGCGAGGATGAGAAAACAACCTATTTCCTTATTAGGTTCAGGAGTCAAAGGACTCAGCCAGGAGCCGCAGGCTTCAAGAGCATAGAAGATTAAGACATATATTGGATTCATGATGGAGGGCACAAAGTTCATTTTCAAAATAAAACAGAATTTTATTCATATTCCTTTTAAAATTCAGATTGCCATTTGCCAGCTGACCTGTGACATGGCAGCAGTGTATTACATTTTCAATGAGCAGTCTGTCTGGAGCTGGCAGGAGAGGAAACTGCTTCCTGGTTGAGTTTTTTCACCACCCTTAAATAGTAAGAATTTGTCAGGATTGTTGTCAGAATGGTAGACGGTGCAAACAGGGACAGGGTAGCGTATTTTTTTTTAATAAGGAGACATGCAGAATAGCAAAGTCACTGGCATTATGCACCGAATAGGGCTTTAAAAAAAAAAAAAAAAAAAAAGAAATCAGAGCTCAGTTGCAATTTGTATGTGGAAATCAGGGGTGGAAGTACTTGGCAGATACACTGAAAATAAAAACAAAAGCAGACCAGGAAAAAAAAAAAAATCTATATTTAAAAAATAAAATGCAAAAGCAGTTTAAAGCAAGTTTTCAGAGAGTGCAAGTCAAGCCAAGGTTTTCTATAGTGAGGAGCTAGATTTATCTAGCTCACCATCTGTCAAAATTATATTACAAAAGGCACATATGCAAAGATACAAGACTACTGATTTTCATATATATTAAAACCCACAACTCCTGCAGAAAATGAGAGTCTGCACGCGGCGATGCCCAAAAGCTCCCGTATCAAACTTCTGGGGCTTTGCCGTAATTCAGCCGCTCCTGCCGCGCAGGGACGAGGGGGGACGTTCTGCCAGGGTCTGCAAACAGCCCCCGCCGCCGCAGCCCCCCGCGTCCCGCCGTACGGCAGCACCCAAATAACCCGGGACCGGGGCGACGGGTGCCGGCGCAGGGAGGAAGGGGGGGCGGGGGGCTCCGCGGCGGGGCCCTCCCCTCCTCCCCATCACCACCAGCCCAGTTACGGTCTGAGCAAACCAGGAGGGGGATGAGGCAGCCACACTCATCGTCCCCCCTGGCCGGGTTTTGAGCCCACGTTTCTGGGGCGAAACAGCAGGAACCCAGGTCCCTTTTGGTTCCGCCGCCGATTATTTGTGTATTAGATGGCTTTTGTCATTGCAATCAAACACCAAGTACAAACTGTGCTGCTCTCCTGATAACTTAATCAAGAACTCTCTGCTTCAATCTACCTGTAGATAAAATCCAGTGTATATTTTGACACGGAGAAACAAATCCACTTATCGCAGGTGAATTAGCTAATCACATATCAGTAAAAACACATCTCGTGCTCAGCGTAAAGATGGTGATGAATATAAATTCTCCACACGCTGAATTTTAAAATTTCTCTAGCCTAGGCTTTCTCATGTGAGCCATGTTAACCTGCAATCTGTAAATACTTATATGTTGACAATGTATAAGCAGTATAAGCAATTTTGTTGGCAATCTATTTTACTTTATGAGCAGCTGAGCTCTACAGCAGATCGCTTCGGCGTTCGCTCAGGATTCATGGCAGGAAAGCAGGAGGGACGGCTCATCTCTGCTGCTCCCAAACGCGTTCGCAGACTTGATCACTGGGGGTATTGCAACATTATTTTTGAGACCCGAGCCGGCGTGGCGAGCAACGCCGGGCATCTCGCCCCACCAGCTCCTCAGCGGGGGCCTTCCGTGGGGAACGACATGCGGCTCTTTACGCTTCTCATCCGTGAGTCAGATCACATCACTTTTACCACAATATATTTTTACCCAGTGCAAGGGGACTTGGTAGCCCACAACGTCACCTCACAGACGATCATGAAGCGCAGCTGGCAGGTATAACCACTGATTGACACAAGTCTGAATCTGGCAAAAGTATAAAAGGAAAAAAAAACTTCTCTTTTTCTGCAGCACCGATGCATCTCAGATCCTATTTTTTTTTTTTTTTAATTCTTGATCCTTATCATTTTATATTTTGGCTCAATTTAGAATACAAAACATTTTAGAATGCCAACCTGCAAACCCATGCATTAATTGATTATGCGTTAATTGATTAAACCGTGTCTGGCAGAAGTAGGAGGTGGTAAGGCTAGTTATGTATGAATATTAACAGCATTACACTACTGGTAAATGCTGTTGCTACCTTTCGCATTAATCACAAGAAAAAATTCTGGCTGCTGGGACTAATAACAGCGTTTAAATGGCTAAAGCTAGGCAGGAAGAGGCTCGATGTCTGCAGACGTCCCCCGGCTGCGGTGCTGCCCATTCCCCCGCAGCCCTCTGGGGAGAAGTTCCACCATGGAAAGGTGGAGGAGAGGAAGAGTCCGGGGCCGAAGCCCAGACGAGGCAGCCCACCGCAGCGTGCACAAATTCAGCCGTGGAGCGGAGCGGCTGCTTCGCTCAGCTCTTCCTCCCAAACCCGGTGCTCGGCTCCTCGTTCGGCATAAAATACAGAAACCTTAATTGGTGTGCGCTTCTCCAACATGTTTTTAATGAAAACGCGGCACATAACTCTTAGTTTGTTGGCTGGCAGAGCCCAATTTACAAAAGTGGGAGTGCAAGATAAGAAAAGAGTACATCTGCAAAGCAGGCTGTGCAATGAATCACGCAGTGCCAGAGTTGAGCAGAATATAATTGAGTCCAACATCTCTGAGCACTTTCACCATAATTAATGATAATCTGTAACAGAGGAATCTGAGATTCCAGTTCAGAGAACTGTTTAATTAGGCCAAGTAATGAAAGCAGAAGCAGTACAAGAATATGGCCTGCCTCATGATTAATGATTCATGCTACTGAACACAAAAGTGCCGCACCGTTAACTCTAACGGATGCTGCATCTCTCTGGCATTTACAAAATAGTGAAATGCATGCATTTTTGTATTTTAAAGATGTAACTGGCAGTATCCTTTTCTGAGCTATTTACATGATAAATATGGTTGCAAAGGTAACCATCTTCCTCTCGGGTTCTTTGCTCTGGGGTGCTTCAAGATAAATATGGTATCTGCCTGAACATCAGTATTAAGGTAAGATCTCCTCCACTGCTCAATAATTAATATCTTCACTTTTAAAGTTAGTCAAACACCGATGTTTTTCTTTTGTACTTTGATAACACGGACGAGCCCTGGTGAAATGATGTGCTCTCGGTGCAGCTAGGGAGATACATTTAGCTCTCTGGAAGGAAAAAAATAGTTCAGTTCATAAGGTACAAAATGTAAAAGAAAAAAAAAATATGGAGAGATGGCAAGTTTTTTGCAGGCTTCCACTTTTGCTGGGTCAGGGTGCAAAATGTAGAGCAATTTGACACGGAATTGCCCTGGAAGCGTAAGGGACATGACAAAAGAAGTGATAAGACTGCCTGGGGCTTTAACTTACAAGCCAGCAAATTATATGGGTTTTATGTGACTATTTACTCCGCCATTCAATGAAACAAGGAGCACTACTTATCATGGGCCCTGCAGAAGCCCACGGTACATATGCAAGGTCTGAGATAAGAACACTTTTACAAAGAAGCATGTTCACTAATGTCTCCATTCACCACCAGATTAGGTCTCCTTGGGTGCCTGCTTCAGAAGCTGCCACGGTTCAGCACCCACCGAGACTAATACCCGCGCAGGAGACATTATCTGCTCTCTGGCATAATGGACCAACATTTCCACCCTGCCACCAGCCTCCCCTTCGCGGGGAGGACCCCCTGCCCTGCACCCTCTCCTTCCACACACAATGAGCTCCTTCAGCTCGGTCCCCTTCCCGCCGGCAGAGCTCGGTGCGTGGTCGGGGGCTCCAGCGGGGGTTCGGGGCGGGGGGGTTCTAAAAGGGAGATGCGAGGCTGGGGTGAGGAGCACTTTGGGCTCACCTAAGGTGGGTCCTTCCCTCCCCCTGGCAATCCGGAGCTCATCGGCGTCGTGGAGGACCGCAGCCCCCCCGTTACAGCACTGCACACCCACGCATCCCTCCCTGCCCCTCTGCCTGCTTTGGTAGACTGGCAGCAAGAAACCAGCTACGATTCGGGTTTTTATAGGCACACTTCCATGAAGAAAAGCTTAAAAAAAAAAAAAACCCACCTAAAATGATAGGAGAATGGATGTGCTTAAATTACAATGTCAAATAATGAACGGGGCAACTTGTGAATCTTTAATGGACGTTTTAAAGAGCTCATAAACTTTTGGGTGAGATTACAGAGGCTCTGAACCTGTCAAACACAGCTCAGTTATTTTAAAAAGACAAACTGGCAACCGTAGACCAGGGAGTTTCACACCCATGGAAGGGAAACACTGGGAAACCCCCCCGAGGGAGGCAGGGCGAGGAGGAGGAGGGTGTGATTAAGGACAGCAGCATGGCTCTTGGCATGCTGGGTCGTGCTTAACTAATCCCCGGCACTCTTTGAAGATATTACTGCCACGGTAGATAAGGGAAATTCAGTAGATGTAGTATACTTAAATTTTCAAAAAGACATTCGACAAGGTTTCACCGTGCAGATCAATGCCCCAGATAAAGGTACAAAACCGGTTTAGGAATAGAAGGCTTCACGTCGCACCGGGTCCGACGCGATGGGCTGGGGTATATTTTCCAGTCGCACTGGGCTGGTTTAAGAGGCGGATCCAGCCTTGTCTAGACCTTGTTCCTGGGTGAGACGCTGTACCTGATGGCCTAAGGACTTTTTAAAGAGCACGTCTCGTCTCTGGTTAAACACTTCAGGTGACAGATAATTCAGCCCATCTGTTTGCAAGAGGAACCAATGCTTATGCTTACCTATTGTTAATTAAAACTGTGATCACAACATCATGGTAGCATCTCAGAAATTAAGCAGTATCATCCCGAAATCTTCAAAGCTGCTATAATCTACCCCATCCTATAATTTATTCTGCATTTCATTAGTAAGTGATTTTAATATTTAAATTACAGAGGCTTCCCCCCCCCCCCAAAAGGTCTAGGTAACTCTGTGCTCATCGTTATCTGTCAGTGCCAATCTCTGCACTATCTGCAAATTTGTAACTCACATTTTCGCAAATGAAACTCAGCTGCTTGAGAGCTTAGAAAAGAAATGTAGAAATGATATAGCCGAAGAAATATTTTTAAACTACAGTTAGCATCCTTATTTTTTCCCCCATCGTCAATCCAAGAAAAATTAGCATGATGACATCTGGCCTCGCTGAAAAAATAAACAGAAAAGGAAGTGTTGAAATCAGCCAGTGCTTTCCACTTTCTGAGGCCAAATACTGACTTATTTTAGGTTTCTTAAAAAGTAGGAAACAGTGTTCAACCAAGGCTTACGCCACTGGGAGATGAATGCAGTGAGCCTGACTTGGCCGTTTGTAAGAATTACCTTGCAAACACGGCCAGGGTGTTTTTCTTGGAATTTGTTCCTGTAAAAGTTATTCAGAGAGGGAAAAACTGCAATTCACAAAAAACTCATCGCTGAAATAATTTTCCCGAAACCCTGTTACGTGGAGGAGGGAGGGGACGAGATTCTTGTCTCTCTAAATAGCAGCAAGGACTGCTCCAGAAGTGAGCGTTGTAGCGATGAGGCCAGGCAGAGTGAGAGGCTAAGGAGCATTTCTATGCATAAAACTGCAGAGGGGGGAAAAAACAAAACAAAACAAAACCCAAAAAACAAAAAAACCCCACCCAAACACATTGTTAAAGACACCGTAAACCACATGAAACCTGGAACCCTGGTCCGGGGAGAGCTGGGCAGCCCGTGCTGTGGGGGCAGCACGGCCAGAGGAGAAGGGCTGGGAGAAACCGCAGCCCCCAGCCGGGACTTGTGAGGTTAGTGCCGCAGGTCGCACACGGACGAAAACCAACCAGAGACAAGGACTGGGACCAAGAAAAAAGCAGCAGTTGTAAAATCTGGTTATCTAGGCTTTCTCTTACATTTGTTTACTTGTATCTCCTGTTTCGATGGCTTGGACACGCTTCGGGGTGTATTTATCCAGCCTGTCTCACCTGAAACCTCATCAGCGGGTTGGCGAGTGCAACAGAGCAGGTTTTTTGCACTTATCTTTGAACCAAAGCAGTGAGACTCTGCGTTTGTGCCGTGGTTCAAAGATTCCCGTCGGTGCTTGGTGCAGACCCACCTCTGATCCCAGGGAGGGGACGACCCGGCGCAGCTCCTTCTCGTCCTCCCCTGGTTGGGAGAGCGGCAGAGGCTGCAGATATATCTGCAGAGACCCAAACAAACTAAACTAGTCCCTTCGACTGACTAATGCTATCATTTGAACAGCTGGATTTATTGACTTTGCAAAATCAATAGCTATTTTTATTAATCATCTTTAGATAGCATGATGCTCCTACTATATCTCTTTCAGTGACTAATACAATAAATTTCCCCTTTTGATGTTCCCTGACATTTGAGCAAATTAAATGGAGCATTAAATATGATCCTCTTTGGGACAAAAGTGGGCAGAATCATTTGTGACTACTTTATTAACTGCTATGAGAATACTGGCAGTACCTTCAAAAATGTTGTTTGGCATGCAATATTTATTATTATTTAAATTTTTCAGAGCAGTGCTATATTACTATGGATCAAATGGTTTTAGTTCTGTGAAATGGAAATATTTCCATATTTACTTTTATTTTGAACATGATACCAGCTGAGGAACCAGAGCCTATCTTTCCTATGGGTATTGCAGGAAATATTTATAAAGTATGCTTTGCTCTTAAAATGGACAATATCCCTTAAAAAGTTCACGTATAAGTAACTTTGCTATGAAATAGTTAAACTGATCTTTTTAAAATATAATTGCATAAGAATTCTTTTTTTATTCTGAAAAAGTGGCACCAATTTACATGCTTCGTCAAAAGAAGAAATGGACAATTAAATGCTATGGCTTGGAAAACTGCACGGGGGGAATTTGTGGCTCCCTGACCCCCAGCCAGATCCCAGGCAGGTCCACGGGGATCCTGGTGAGTTTTCAATCTACAGTCACGTTTACCCTGAGTGTATTTTATATCAGTTATTCCTGGCATTTGCATTTGAATTTCCAAATCACAGTAAGAAGAAAAAAAAAGTAACAAATTACACCCCTTAGACATTCACTTTATCGCCATCTTTCAGGGGAGCGTTCCAGGAGGAAGGGTGGTGAGAAGTGAATTACAGAGCCCCTGCGGCGGGTCAGAGCAGCAGAAGTAAGATTCAGCTATTTCTGTCGATCAACTGTTTATCAATTTTTGCACAAAACATCCATTCAGCACCTAGATGTGCCTAGATTATGTCTTGATATGAGATTAATGTCACACGGCTTTCTTCTACTTCCACCACAATTGAAAGTAAAATTCCCATCATTTCTCACGGAAGCACAAGTCCTTTCAGAACAGCTAACTGCTTCTGCCGGGCAAACATTGAAGTTTCAGATTAAGAAGATAAGAACCAATTGACATAAAATAAGAACTGTCCTGAATTTTATTCCCAGGCTCAGAATGAACCCAGACATGAACTTCGATTGAATCTGGAGTATAAAAAGAAATTACAGCTGACCTCCTCCCAGACAAACTGCCTCCCTTGTAGAAGCAATACAGGTGCGTTAACGCCGCGCTCAGCTTGAGCTAATTACCCTGCAAAGAAACTAATTAACCCAAGATGAGCATTGTCTTAATACGACTATGCTATTTTCAATGTCCAAGAGGTACAAGATTAGAGCGGGCAGCTATGCAGGTGGATTTCTGCCCCGAAAAGGCTCGGTGGGAGAGGGCTGGGCACCTCTGGGGTGGCACAGGGCACTGGTGGCACTGCCACCGCGGGGCTGAGGGTTGCCCAGCTGCAGCAGAAAGGCGACGGCGTGCGTATTTCGTGGATCCTGGGGGCAAACACGTGCGCGCCCGAATTCTCTGTGTATTCCCCGCCAGCTTGCGCGGCGCCTTCCTCCATCTCACCCATCCTCTCGAGCAGCCACCCGGCCTCTGCACCCAGACTTCTCCCTGCACTTCAGGCCTCCCTCGCCCAGGGAGAGCCTCCCCCCGAGCCGCGGGCTTTGCGGAGCACCCAGCTGCATTTCTGGGCAGCGATGTCCCGGCAGCCCCGCATTTCTTCCCGTGCATCCTCTTCCAGTACTCAACCTCTTTGGCCCCAAACTGCAATTATTTTTTTCTGCCTCCTTTCTTCACCTGGTAACCTCCTCTTCATCCTCTTCTTCATCCACTTAACTCAGCAGCTGAATTTTTAAATCTCACCTTCCCCATGGCCTCCCCCCAACCTTTTTCCCTTGGCCCCCTGCCCGGGAATGGTTTCTCTTGTTGTCACAAAGGTGACAGCAATAGCCTTAGTGCACCGCTAGCCGGTCTCAGGCAGCGGTGACGCATGCAGCTTGGAAGTGTAAAACCAAAATAAAATCAATAAAGTGGATGAAGCACCGAGGGTGCTGCCCCAGGGGCGGGGAAGAAGGAGGAGGCTGGGGAGAACATCCCCTTTCTGGGCTCTCCCTCCCTCAGCAGCGATTCATGTGCAGCGTGCACTGGAACTGGAGGTTCCACTCACGTTTCACCCACTCCTTGTTATCTCAGCTGTGATTAAAATTGTCTGGATGGAAGTAAAACGATGTGTCAGCGGTACGTGTTAATGACAGGTTCGTAAAGCTGGTCTCAAAATTAACTGAGCAGCAGAGCACTAGCAGAGGGTTTGATGGGGAGACCTGACGCCAGGGTGCCGGGCTCCCAGGCGAAGGACCTGCGCGGCGCCGGCACCAAACCCACGACGCCAAAGAGCATCTCTGCCGTGTTCAGCGGGAGCCGGGCCGCTCCCGAGCGGCGGGCATTCAAGTGAGCTATTTTAAGTGACAATGATGATCACCAATAAAGAATACTGCACGTGTGATTGTCATATCATTTTCCAGCTTTTCATTTCTTAGCCTGTATGTGTAAAAATAAATAATGGTAGCTTATACATATTAAAACCCTTGTCTTTTTTCTTAACCACATGCCAGCAGCGGATTGAACCAAGAAACTACCAAAAGGTCTGATTTATTCTATAAAAACTTGGACTTCTGAAAAGACAAGATCAACAGCGCATTCTTTACCATCTCGGTTATGGGTGAAAGTGTCCGGGTGTGGGTACAATCGTCAGCGTTGTACCAGCCACACATCTTAATGTCAATCACCATATTTTGTCTTCATGTGAAATATCACTGCAGAAAATCCACTTTTTTCCCCTTTCTTTTGACTGATTTAATTCTCATTAGTACAACTTAATTAATAGTGTGGGGCAAAATGGAAACCATAGTTCTGAATGCAGCATCGCTGAGATTCAAGAGAAGATACAACACACCTGTGGTCTGAAGTGCTGGTAGCACAGAGCGTCTCTCTGTTCCTCTCCCAGCCCCACGCCAAACCCAGAACACGGGCCCCGGGCAGTCGTACGGTGCTCAGTGACACCAGTGGCTCATACAAGCTGTATCAGTGCTGACAGATTTTAAGGTGTTTTACACCCCAGTAGGTATTTTAGGTTCAGCTACTAAAGTATTTACACCTCCTGAAGCTTCACTCTTTCATTTTGTTTACTTATTAAAAAAAAAAAAAATCAAAACACAAAAAACCAAAACAAAAAAACACATTCTGCTGCAAAATAAATTAGTCCATAAAAATACGAAGTGGAACCTCCTCCTCCCAAGAGCATTGCTCCGAAAAGCAGCAGCCCCACAAAGCCACAGGCAGGACTTTCCAGGTGTGTAAGCTTGCAGACAGCGATGAAATAGTGGCAGGATCAGATCAAAACACATTGCCCTGACCGCGTAGGAAAAAAGTCTATTTTACAGCAAGTCAGGAGCCTGCATGCAAACCCCCGGAATTTCTGATTCTCCCCCTTCCAAGGCGACTTCAAAACGCGAGTCCAGGCAGCCGGGAGAGCAAGACCAGAGAGGGCTGAGCAGCGGCGCAGGGTGACACACGTACCTTGGAGGCAGATCCACAAGGATTCACGCCACACCATAAAGCAGTTTTTCTACATATTTCATACATATTTCAAGAAACAGCAATAATAAATGATTTGCCAAGTTTTACTACTTATTGAGAAAAAAAAAGTCCCAAATTAATGTGAATTAGGTACGCGGGTCCCATCAGTTTTTAATAAGGGCAAAGTTACTTTTCCGAATCTTTCCTTTGCTGGTTTTTTTTTTCCTTCATAATGTACTTCAAAATAAAATATTCAGATGCCAATATTAAGATAATAAAACAACACGTTAAAACCTCTACTCTCGCCTGCTGCAGTTTCTTCCTTAGGACAGTGTTTTCCCAGCAAGCAGCCCACCCATTATCCCAGGGAGCCGTCCTCTCCGATCTGCCCAGCTTTGAGGGATGTTAAATCAGCAGAGGAGGGACCTCGTTCTCCAGCAGACAACAAAAGGGACGGCCCTTCCTCAGCACCCAAAACACCGGCGCCCTGAGCCGAGCGGTACCGGGGATGCTCTGAACCAGCCCTTGCCCTGGGTAAGGGGAAACAACAGCCATGTCCAGCACTTTGAAAAGTTAAAAAGTGCTTAGGCATGCCCAAGGATTTTTCATTTCTTTGTAATTTTTAGTATTTTAACATTAGGGGGGGGGAAAAAAAAAGTCATGACCAAAACCCCGTTTCTGCCTCTTAGAACAGGATGGGGTGAAGGACCGAGGATCCTCACGATATCACAAGAGTCACTGAAATTAGCTTTCTGCAATAAGCCAAGTCATGTCACCAGGCTCCTTTTAGACGATCTAAAGATTAAAGGCTCTATTCCTGGAGGGTTCCTGTGGCATTTACTCAGGGATTTTGATCAAGCTTTATGTGATGGGCTACCTAACACACCTCTTCCAACCTTAACAGCTAACAGGAATTTGGTATCTCTCAACATGGATTTCTTGCTGTACTGTAGAATATTTGGCAAACATCTTGAGACTGTAACCAGTCAAAGGCAGGAGATAAAATGAAAGAAGGGGAGAAAAGTGGCCAAAGATTCAGAGCAAACATTTAGATTCGAAGCAAAGTATGTATGTGTACAAAGCAAGTACGTATGTTAAATCCACAGCTTTAACCATGGCGGCATAATTTCCCATGCCAGAATAACAGCCAACGCGGTGGTTTTACCATGGCCCATGAGATGCTCCAGGCCCCAGCACTGGAACACCAACACCAGAGTCACTGCAAGCACCGCAACCTGCAGCCCTGTGCTTCACGCGAAAGACGGGATACGGTGCAGCCAGATTACACACAGGACCGTGTTCAAAGATCTTCGGTGTAAATTAAGTCTCTCTTGAAATAGAGATTTAACAAAGAGGTTAGTTTACTAGAAAGTGCAATACTTTCTATAAGGTCATTCAGCTCTATACTGAGCACCACAGTAGCGATAGAAATTCCTCTTAAGGCTTGGATGATTAAAAACCAAAATAAAACCCCAAAACCACAAACACACACCAAAAAAGAAAAAAAAACGAAGGAAAAAAAAAAAAAACCAAAACCACCAACCCTCAGGTTATCATTTTATTTTAAGCTACTCCATAAGGAATTACTTAAGGAAGAGCAGCAGCAGAGAAGGAAAAAACAGATTTCTGCCGAGCTTCGTGTAATCTTAGAAAGAGAAGGAGGGTAGAGAGGGAGCGTCACCCCCACCTCTCCCCCCGCACCCAGCTCTGGCAGGGCCCCGGCCGGCGCGGCGTGGGGGGGGGCTGCCCCGGTCCCGGCAGCGCCGGCAAGGAGGGGGGCGGAGGTGTCGTTTCGTCAAGGCGAGGTGAGCACTCCGCTCTGCTCGTGGGCGGCTCAGACGTATTTAAGGTGACTATAAGGACATCCTACACCATTTAACGGGGCATAATGTCCTTGCAAGGGGTTTTAGTAGCCCGATGGGATTGTACAGAGGATGATCTTTTAGTGATTCTCTGTTGAATACCAAAATTATCTTATTCTCTACAAAACGCTATGCACTTGCAGCACTAGTCCTGGCTCCCGCGAGGTTCATCCTAGCCAACAGCAAGGAGCTCTTCCACATGCACAGAGCAAATATTGCCATTTCCCAGGCCCGGTCCATCCCCCTGCCTGCAAGGGATTCTCGTGGGCTCCTCTCCACAAACACCAGCGATGAGCCCCTTCCCTGGCATCTTCAGGGGAGATCGCTCCTGCCTGGTTAAGGCTGTAAGAAGCACCTCAGTGTGCAACCACGACGCTTGGCACCGGTGCGCAAGCAAGAAAAAGCCAAACCATGTTGAATAAAGAAGGATCAACAGCATCAGCATTACCAGCAGGAGAAGATATTTTCTGGCAGCGTTGCTTCTGTGCAAGAGGCTATCTAGCTCCTCTGCATTACCAGAGGTGCTGTTTGCAGGTAAATACCGTGTTTTTATTGAGCTTCTCACCATGGCTATGAAACACAGGGAAGACTGTAAGCTGGTCTGATTTACAATTCCCTTCCAACCAGAGCAGCAACCCATCAGAGCACACAGATAGTCCTCCTGAAGGCTAGGAAAATGACTGCTTTTGCAAAATCATCGAGACAGGTTTAAGATGTTTGCTGCCAGGAGTGGAGTGCAAATGAAAGGGCCGCACAAGTACTTAAAGACTGATGGACAAAGTATATACCATGCATGTACGTTGCTTAGGCAGGCTGCGGTTACGTCTGTCTTCTGGTTTGTTGTGGGAATTTCTTATACGAGGTTTCTCCACTGCTCTGAAAAGATTTAAAATCTTCACCACACCACCTGCCAGGGGAAAGAACTGCGAGAGCTTTCCCAGCAGCAGCCGCAGCGCGTGCGGCTGCGCAGCTCAGCCCCACCGCGCCGCACGCAGCGCCCGCACCGCCGCCACGCCACGTCCCGCCCCCGCGAGAGGGGTCTCCCCGGGGCAAAAAGTGGGTTCATTTGTCAGTACATCAGCAGTCAGGGAGAAAAGTCTTTTTAATCTTTGCTCCACGCAGCGCCAGCCGGAGCTCCTCCGGGTGAGCAGGCAATTTGCACAACCCAGGGCGTAACAGCATCCAGTGCCGCGGGAGAGAAAGGGCAGGTGAAGGGCTCTCCTAGCGGTATTTGCCACCAGGTACGCTGGCCTTCTGGGTGCAATGGAAACGCACAGGGCTACAGAAAGCCCCGTGGGCCCCCCCGAGCCCTGCCTGCCCCGCGGTGCCAGAGCTAGCCGGGGCAGAGCCCCTTCCCTCGCCCGCGAGCCGGAGCCACCGGGCTGGCCACCCTTTAATTCTTCACCGTGCATTTCCTAAACTCCCATTATCAAACGGTGCAATTACTGCAGGTCATGAACATCAAATGCCACCAGCACTTCCAGCTGTGCCTCTGCAATAGCCTCCCGACAGAAGTACTGCAACACGGTAATAATAATATCCCAGCTGTAGCCACAATCACTGAAATCACTGACAGTGTCAATAATGTATAAAACCCCATGGAAACTCAACTGCACTTGCCAAGAGGCATTCATCAATTACACCGCATTTTATCTACCATTCAGAATGGACTGGTTTTATTGTTGGATTTTTAAATAAATGGGTAGGGTAAATAGGCCCCGGCTGAATTGCTCTGTCTCCAGTAAAAGGTATTATATAAAGTTTTACCTTAATACTTCAAACACGCTCGGGAACCACAGCAGATGGGCAGAGGGCACATCGGCAAGGAGTTGCACTCCCGGGATTGAACCCAGCCAGCTCAAAGGTTTCGGAGAAGGAGCAGCTTCTGCTGATGGAGAAGTCCTGGGAAGGGGAGCACGAGCACCCCAGCCACCAATTACCCAAACCGGTGGGGAGGGACCAGGGGGAAAAAATCAGGGCTAATCACAGGGAATTCAAGGGCAGGTGGTCCCAGTTAGGGTGGAGAGCCCGAGAAACCTCCCTGTGCTTCCCCCACTTGCGATGGAGAAACGCTGGGGGACCCTCACAGCTGCAAAGAGGGGAAGGCAGGAGAGGGGAAAGGCGGCAGGAAGCAATACGATGGGTGCAAAGGGCTACGGGAGAGTTTCTGCAGAGAAAAAGTGGCAGGGAGAGGGGAGAAAGGCATGAAAAAGCATGGGAGAGAGCAGGGGAAGAGCTCGCCCAGATCAAAGAGAACCACCAGCCCTTGGGGACTCGTGTGAGGTTTTATTTAAGTCCATACTAAAAAGGGAAAAAAAATCAATTAAATTAACAAAATAGTTTACATTAGAATTCATCAAAAATACCCTTCAAAGAAAAAAAAAAAAGCTTTAACCGGTGTGATGTTTTTATAAATATCGCCACCGTATCTGACGCGTCCTCACGACTCCGGTGAACGCGGTGAGGAACCATTTTCTTTGCTCTGCTCTGCTCAAGCACGGCGTGGCGAGCCCTGAGCAGGAGCTCGCCCCCAGCCCGTAGGAAATGCTGCCTCTAATTCATCTGGAGACCCTCAGCAAATGAAAGGGAATATTATACAGGCTTGCAGCCTGCAAAGGCTTCTCCGCAGACCTAACTTTTCAGATGTGTGCGGCTCCCTTTCATGGCACAATCACGGGCTAAACGCAGCTCGCCTCCCTCCTGGCTCCTTCCCTCCGCGCACACAGACTTAAGGAAGCTGGTCCAAATTATTGTCTCCTTTTTTTTTTTTTACCTCCACAGAGGAAATTCAGGCCCTATCTGCCATTCTCTAAAACTCTAATTTATTACTGCAATACAGGTTTTCACTGCAAAAGATCTTAGCGCTTTTTGTCTCAGAAATTGTCGGCTTCAATACAGACTTAAACTGAGGAACACTTCCCCCAAATATGTGTCCTTGCAACGCTCCAGGTTATGATTGGAGACATGGAGGGAGAGAGAGAAAAAAACCCCACACATTATTATCAGTGATAGCTGTTTCACTGCTTTTTTATTAATGCAAGTGCTAAACGAGACTATATATTACTGACAATTTACATTAGCCTTCTTAAACTGTGTGGACAGGTGTACAGGGGAACAGTGAATTAAAAGCAGAAGAGACTGTGGTTTAACATGCAATGCCATTTACGTCCATGTATGCCTAAAATAAAGGACTTGAAGCTAAAAATATCTACAAAAGAGTGTTTCCTCACATTTCAGGTTGGTTTTTCATAGCAAAAATGTGAAAAAAATAGATTTTTTTATTGACTTGAAAGAAACTTGCTTATTTAAAAATCTATCTGAATAGGGAACGACACAATCTGTCTAAAACCGTGATTATCTATATTGCTGGTAATCACCTTCCTTTCAGTATATAAGCACCGCATACTCCAACGCGGCGTTAATGGGCCCATCTGAAGTCAAGAGGAGTTGTGGCTGGGTGAGGAAAGGAGTAGCCAGGCACGTGCCAGCCTCCTCGCATTTTGACTTTTTTAACCACGAGCCCAACAAGATGAATAGGAGCATCTCAGATGAAAAGGCAAATTTTTTCCGTGGCCCCGTGCAGTAATATCTGCAAATAGGGGCTGATGAAACCCGCATGGAAGGAAACCGTCTTCGGGAATTAACACGGATGCTGGAAAGTGGCAACTTCCTTCAAACACCTTAAATAAATCTTCTTTTATTCTTTCCTTCTCTCCTGACCTGGATCTGGCTGCCAGTGCACATGAAAGAAATTACGAAAGCTTCTCAGTCACTGCTACTCTGGTTCCTTTTGCACTACAGCATTTGTCATTGCCAAAACAGCAGAGTTTAATTAAGTGTTGTGAGCAGCCTAGTGAGAAACACACTTTAAATTAAACCTCTGTACATGCAGCTATTGGTTCTTTACCTCCTGAACAATCAGCGGGGTGTTCGGCATAAATTCCTCCTCTCAAGGGAAAGGCAGCTGTACGCACCTCTAGCAATTCATAAATGATCCTGCTTTCCCAGAACCATATCTTATTAAAGCACATTTAATTATTTCTTAGTTTTAAACACCAGTAGATGAAGGCAATAATTAATGTGCCTACCACTAAACATTTTATTTACTCTTGATGTATTAATGGTATTATCAAGAAAATATGCTACAGTTTCAGGTTTAACAAAATTACATGGCAAATTATCTTTTGATGCATCAAGCAATCGTTAATATAATGGAATAAATTATTTTAACACCTCAGTAGTAACGAATGGATACAAGTGCGTAAGCATTTTAATTTTTCAAAATGTTTTTACAATTACAGATTACAGAGGATACTTAAATCAACGATGCAGGAAAGAAAAAAAAACAACCTTAAAAGGTATTGACTTGTGTTTTTTTCTACAGGAGAGACATATTTCAGTTTAACTGGTCTTTCCAGGAGAAAGTACCCTACTGCATAATGAACATACTAAAAATAATAATTGCTAGTAGCAGGTAAGAAATATTTCAGTGACATTTAGGCATTTGTCCTGCCAACTGCAAACATGCATTTATCTCATGAAAATTCAGATTGTGATTGATACATATATGTACAAATATATGTACACCTGCGTACACATGAACGTCGTCTTCACAAACACGGTATCGATGCAGCGTGTAGGTAGAATGTGTGACCCCCCAGCGCAGCAGGATGCATGGAAGATGCACAGGGGAGGCAACCCCTCTGGGTGCACCCTCCCCTGAACGGAGCAGCAGTCCCAGCCGCGCCGAGCCCCACCGGGCAGAGCTGGCCACGAATTTTCACTCCCTTTGTGCTCAAACCTGGCCTTTAAAGAAAGAAAAACTGATGCCTTTTTTTCAATGCTACACCACATATTCAAAGATATTTTTATCAACCCCTGTAATGCTTTCTTCGGGAATAGATGTATATTTTAAGACCAACATGAATTTTTCTTAATAAAAATATTTTGGAAATTATTCCAGTAAATAAATCGGTGGCATTTTTGTTAAAATATCTAATAGAAATTGAGAATTTAAATAAACCGTTCAGTACAGATGTCTTGTAGGCTGCATGCACAAGACACAGAAAAGCTATTTACAGTGCTTGCACCCAAGTTGTCTTCCACTTAACGATTAAGTTAAATTGCCAGTCAGAGCCTTGACTCCCAAATTATTTTCAAGACCTCCAGAGCCCGAGGTTGGACAGTGGGAGCTGCAGCTTCAACTCTGTTTGGGCAGTGGGTGTTTTTCAGCTGTAAAGAAAACTGTATTTGTGTTCACATATGTTTTCTGAATATTCCAAGTAAAGCACGTTTGCTAAATACAAGTGCCCAAGCTGTCTGAAGGCAACGGTAACAGGCAGGCGAAACATCATTAACGGACTCTGCTGGTTTTAAAGCCTGCCTGGTACCCAGGGATGGGAAATGCTCTATTTATCGGGTACACCGTGTATGAATAATCGCTTCCTTCTGCTGGAGCGAACCAGGCTCATCGCACCGAGCTGGTCCTGACGTCCTTCTGCGCCCAGCTGGCCATGTCTAGAGGAGAGCGTCTTCCCCAAAACCTCTACCTCGACACTAAAGGTTGTGTTTTCTTCTCTTTTTTTTTGTTTTGCCAACGGGAGCTGCCACGCATCTCCTTCCTCTGCCACCAGTTTCCAATACACACTGTACGAAGCCCAATCTTTTTTAAGAAGTACTGCGTTGATCTTGCAAGCCAAGGACTCTTCCACAAAGACATCTGCTTGGAGAAGCAGCGGGGACCGACAGAGACGGGGCAGGTTTTCGGCTCGGGACCCCGCACACCATCTCCACCGCCGCTCGTGGCAGAGGCACCGCCGGGGCCGCCGGTGGTTTTGCTCCCCCAGAGAAGGAGGGAGTTTGCTGTGCCTCGTTGCACAGTGCCGGACATCATTTAAGTGAATCCACGAGCAAAGGTCCCAGGCGTCACAGTACAGAAGACATAAGTTCACCTCTATATGTGCTGAGACTGCAGATTCAGCACTCGTTTGACGTTCCAAAGGGTGTCCTCGTTGCTGTGCTTTCCGATTTCCTGATGAAATTCCGCAAAAATTGTTCATCTGCCCATTTTAACAGGAAACGTGCCCGCAATCGTGCGCTCTCCCATCCTCCTCCTTGCTAAAGCCTTAGCTTGGGAAGAGTTGCAGGGTTTGGATTTCCCCCCTGAACACACACATTTCCACGAGAGCCTCCGTTAGGACGTGTTGGATGCCCCAGCAGAGGCTGGGCTGGGGACGTCCAAGGACCAGCACCTTTTCTCAGGCGATGTGCTCGAGGGCACCCGAGCAGCACCCTGCCTCCGAAGCCTTCCCTCCCCAACACCCCTCCGCACCCCCCCAACCTCCCGGGAGGGGAATGAAGGAGGTGGGGGGGCTCCTTCCCAGGCAGAGCCGCCGTGGCAAGCCAGTTGTAGGTACATGGTTTAGTGGGCATGGGGGGGTTGGGTTGACGGTTGGACTTGATGATCTTAGAGGTCTTTTCCAACCTTAGTGATTCTGTGATTCTAGGTAATATGACATCACGGCAATAATTACCCTCAATTCAGACCATGTTTTCCCTGGTGCTACAGGAAAATTGGAGACAGAATAATTACAAACCAATATAATTAGCCTTTAAGGGAGGATGGCCTTCTTTGGGGTTTAGTTTGTCTAACAGATAATGGCCACTGAAAGGAAAACAGAGGGACTAAAATGACTTTTAACAAGGAGCGATGGGAAGCGGGTGGTGCAATAGAAGGACTGGGAGGACGCGATGCAGAGGCAGGACTCCAGCCTCGGACCATCTAAATAAATAAATATATAGGGTCTGCAGCGCCAGTCGAGCCACCGCTCAAGCAAAATGTTATTTTTAAAAGCATTGAAGCATTTTCTAACTTATCCCCAGGGATTTACACTTAAAAAAAAAAACATAAATTTGCAGAGGCTTTCTTCAAATGCTAAGAGCAAATCACGACTCTTTGCAAAATGCACAGCCAGGGAGGAGAGCCCTGGCCCCCGCTCGACGGCCGGGACGGACTCCCACCTTCTGCCTCTTGCAGCAGCAAAGGCAATGTCATTTATATGGTTTTAATATTATTTGCATGGTTTTAAGGTGAAAGTAGTTAAAGTAATTGGAGAAAATAAAAGTGATAATTTGATTTTTTGAGCACTTTCATGAAGAGGGGGTGATTTATATGGCCGTCGAACTGTTGACCACTTTGTTTAGGCACTCCTATCTATATTTCCTCTTATTGTGGCTCTCTCAAGTGTTTGATAGACTAAGATGGAGGCATTAATTGAATTCAAGTGTAGAGATCTGAAGTATTTTTATTATTATTTTTAGTTCTCTCACCTTTTATTTCCATTAGCAAAGAAACGGAATCGCTGTGGGGATTTATGGCTAAAGGATGCAAAGCTGGTTACACTTACAGAAATAAAACTACTTTACCTGAAAAAAACAAAACCCCCAAAACATTTAAGCTGAAAAAACCATAATAGAACAAAACCTCAATGTTTTCCCAGATTGCAGAGCCACAATGGTCTTCTGAGTTTTTACACTGTGTGCATCCTGCACTGTTGTACCAGTACCAGACAAAATTCCTTTTCCTTGGAGCCGTGCTCCTGTTCAGCCACCGACAGTCCAGCCCAAATGCTCTCTTTGCCCTGCTTGTAGGACAAGTTCATGCTTTAAAAACGGCATCCAGGGCACCCTCTGCAGAGTCGGAGGGCTCCCAAGGGAACTGGGGACCCGTGGGACTACGATGCATCTCTGGGCTACAGCCAGTCTGCCCGCAGGAGCCTGCTGGAGGAGCAGGAGGGGAGGTGAAACCACGGTCCCACTCAGCTCGGCACTAATTTTGCCCTAATAATGCAAATATTTGGTGTAATGCAATATTTGGTGTGCCCTTAATTCTGAGGCTAAAGTAGACAAGGTGGGTGAGGATCATTGCCATTGCATACTGCGCGTAAGCAAGCGGGGGTTCCTGGTCCAAATAATAACTCCAGCTCCGGGTAGTGCTTTGTGTGCATCATAGGGGCGTTGGGCTCAGGCAGTTTTGCCTAACACGTAGCTGGATTCTGCTGTCAGAGAGGGAGAGGTGAGGCACAAAGAGCTGCATCTCTCCGGAGGAGCCAGAGGAACCCCACGACCTTCTGCTCCCTGAGCTTTCCCCCGTACACAGGGAAAGGGGGGGAACAGAGACCCTGAAACTCCGTCTTTCCATGCTTACAAATATAATTCAACTTTCTGAGAGGATAAAGGCAACGAGGGGCTGTTAGTGGGAAAAAGAAAAAGGCAAGGATGGAAAAAGCGTGTTTGTCCCCGTGCAGGTCACCACCTCCCGAACGCACAGCCTTCTGCAGGGCATGGAACACGCACGGCCTCTTTCCGCTCAGGAGAGAACGGAGTAGGCAGCTCTCTTAAAAATATATGGCTGCGCACATATATATACATGTATTCTATATATTTCTGCAAAGTATTCCTCATTTGATTGTTTCTCCTAAACAACGTCACCCAGCAGGCTGGCTCCAAACAGGAGGGCGACAGAGGAACCCTGAACATTAAACAAGACTGTGTACTCTCTGCAAAGCAAACTTCATGCCCGCTCACACCCGGTGCCTGGGAAGCATAACCTTTAGAGCATTAGCACGTCGGCTGCAGCTGGCTCGGCAAAGAATCCAGGACGTGCTGCGGGGACGGGGTCTCCGGCTGCCGGCGACTCCCACCCTCACTCAAGGGACCTCTTCCAAAATCAGCTGCGCGCACATTTTAAGTTGTTGGTGAAAGAAAAGCGAAAACCAAAAAGAAAAAAAACCCACAAACAACCAACCCAAACCAAAACCCTCTTCTATAGTAAGAAAATCAAGCAAATATCTTAAGGACTTTATCTAAAACTGTGTTTTCTGGCCTATTTTAATGGATTTGTGCCAGGTTTCTGGACAGGAGTTGAAATTTTAGTACCGTATGTAAAATGCAGCGATAGAAACTGTGAAAAATTGCTGCATTTCATGCCACACACATTGCATCATTAGAGTCTGAAATTTGAATATGATCCATTATAAAGGATTTCATATTAAAATGCATAAACATATGCCATGTGTATATATAAACGAAATCCTCTAGCATAATTTTAAGAATTAGGATATCATAAGATTACTAAGAAAAAAATATGAAGGACGTATATTTTTCGGTCTAATACTGAACCACATCCTATTGCTATTGATTTCAGTTAAAGTATTCAGAGGAACAGACAGGTGCCTCCAGAGGGCAATTCCGAGAATCTAAACTAGAAAGCCCCAGTTTGGCTGTTTAAAGAATGGGTATCTATCGCCTGTAAGGGAAAAGCTCCTGCATCTGTGTGAATATGTGTTCCTTAACTGTAAAATGATGATACATTCTGCTGTTATCTTTCTATTATTTGGCACCAATAATTTCTCTCAGTGTTTCTTCTTCTATAAGACTAGAATTTAACATAGAGGCTGTTTGGAATTTTTTTTCCTTGAGAATTTTTTTGACCTCCTGGGATGAGCTTTGAACCCCTTTCCTGGGCCACGTAAGCGGCCAATATCAGACTACTTCAAGTGTAATGCCACCGCTAAGAAAAGGTGGATTAGCAGCTTCATTACTAGGTATTTTCAGATGTAGTTCCCAAGAGGTGATTTCATTAAAGAGACTTTTTCAGAAAGAGGAAATAAAAAGTGTTTGGGGCGGGAGGGGGAGTGGAGGTGAACGGAAGAGAAGAGCAAGAAAAGTGGCCAAATTACAACTGGCCACATCGCAATGATAAATATAGAAGATGCTCAGGGTTATAGTAGAGCACTAAGTAACTTCCACACAACAAGGGTCTTCTGAAAAATTGCCACAAAACACTTTACAACCCCTGCTGTGATTAATGGGAAACATATGGGCAAAGGAAGAACTGGCACACGTTGCTGTGCACCCTCTAGCAACGGCAACATTCAGATCAGAGTTAACATGGGACAGGTGACGGTAAAATGAGACCGTATGTGCCCAGCAAACGGAGGCTACCGCCACGCAGGAAGAATTTCACTCATTGGAAGGAGTCAAATTTTGCTGCATTGACAAAGAAAATACCCCCAAGCCCGGGGTGGCTCCGGCGGACTGGCTGGGGCTGGAGCACCACAACAACAGCCCTGAGTCGGGAGCTTGTAGGACTAAATATTACGGAGGAATTTGGGGTGAAAGAAATAAATCCATCGTCTCTAACTCCTGTCCCTTGTTGCCTCCTCTTGCCTCCTCTGTGGTGATGCTTTCTTCAGACCCAAAGGTCCAAACCCACCTTCTGAGCCATACTCTGGACATGTTGAGAATTTACCGAGGTGTATTTCCACCCCTTCTCTCCTTCCCCAGTACACATTGGCGGCTTGAAATACGAAAAGATTTCCAATTGTTTTGCCCCAGGCTCAGCCTGGTGTCAGCAGGATGCTGATCCAGCCCCAGACGGAGCAGGTACCTGCTCTGAGCTACCGCGGTGCTCCTGTGAGCTCTGGGGGCAATAAACGGGGGGGTTAAAAATATAAGTAAAGGACTGCCACGTAAACTGAGAGAAAATAATAAAGCATGGAAGAGCTGTACCTGGCGTTTCCCTCTGTGTGCAGGGAAAGGGTGTGCTGGAGATTTTCACATCTCACGTGACAACGTTGTGGATTGAACGACGCCAGAATTTACAAAGGCACACATGGTCTCCCTCACCTCCCTCCTTCCCTCCAAAACCCTTCCTGTGCTGTGCACAGCCCCTCCGCAGGGCAAGAAGCTCCCAGCTCTCGGCCCAGATGTGTGCCCTGAAATCCCTGATGGTAACAACTGAGATGCCCAGGCAGCCTCTCCAGGACAGACAGAAACACACTGTACATTAAATTAGACTTGCTCAGAAACGTGCCCGAGATGAAACGCACGCACACACCATTTGTTTCCTCTTAATAGCAAAATCCGGTCAAAACGCATTGTTTGTGAAAGCATCTCCCAGGGATGAGCGAGGTGGAGGCTACGTCTGCCCCGCAGCCCACCCCAGCCCCGCGCGGCGATCGCTGCCCGCCTGGAGGAAAGCTTAGGGTCCCCTCAGCACGCAGCTTCTCCTCAGCTACTCAGCTCTTTAGGGGCACACAACGTGTATTTTTTTCAAATTCTTATTTATTCGCTTTGATTTTTTTTTTTTTCCAGATTGCTGCTTGGCTCAGACTTTTAAATAAAAATGCAAATACTTCAAAACCAGCAATAAAAGTGTCCTGTTGTGGCACAGAAGTATTATTGGTGTCATAAATAAAGCATCAGTATTTGACTGCTGTGCAAAAAAAAAAAAACAACAGATGCAAAGCAGTCTACTGGGGTTTATGTGTTGCGGAAGCAGCTCTTACTAAAATAACCCTAGAATAGCCCCAAGTCTGCCATGATACAAACACCACCACTGCGATGTTGCTCTTTAAAATATACCTAAATGGAATGGCTGCAACCTACGTCATCAAAAATAAGATTTTCCAGCTTGGGCTTTTCGAAGGGGTGCCATCTTTCTGAAAAACTCCATCCTACATCACTCGGGCAAATAAAAGTAATTCTCAGACAATTACTCGCATGATATTAAAGCATCTGGAAATGAATGGTCTGGTAAGATTTCGGTCCTGTTACAAAGAGAAGCCTCTAAAACTAGCGTCCCACGGGCAGAGCCTGATGGACAGCGGCCACCACGGCGGCCCCGGCGCTCGCTCTGCGCAGGGCAGCTCTGGACAGGCTGCCTGGACTCCGTGCAAGTCACACCAGGATCCTCGCTGCCGTTTCAGCATGGGCAATGGGCTTACTGCAAAACTGTCTTATCTCCAAACAGGAATATAGGCATAAAATTCAAGCAACCTAGAAAACCATCGATTTGTAGTTCAATTTATGTGAGGATTGGCAGGACCTTAATCCCCGTTCCCCTACAGCCCTTCACAGGCAATGGCTACCTACACTTCGGTGGCCACGCCACCTCCGTCAGCCCTCTCATCCATACAGTCCGCATCCAGCCCTTCCGATTCATAGATGCTCCGTCGCAAACCCCAGGAGCAGCACAAGGGCTTAGAGCTGCCAGAGACTAGCGCAGAGCAACCTCTCCTAAGGTGTTGTGACCATAGGTGCCGTCGCGGCAGTCCGGAGCAACATCAGCCTTGGCCTTGACCTCCTCTGCCTCCGCGGTGCCTTGAGGCCAGGGCTGTATTTTTCATGCGCGTTCGTCTTTCCGATGTCTGAGCCCCTTTCGAGTGGCAAGCAGCTGTGCAGCTTTTACAAGGCAGATCTTTTTGTTTTTTTTAAACTTGCTAGCAGTATTAATTACTGCTCCTCCAGTCCAGTCCATATTGCCAGCTTGATTATTCTGGCTTACTTCAATTCGCTGAAATGAATTATGCCACGGCACTTAAAAACTCGCGAACACTCATCCTTTTTAGTGGTGTTAGGCTCACGCATCGCAAATGTAAACTGACACAAGGACTTTGCTTGCTGTGAAATCAGAAGACAAGGCCACCACGATGGGAAGAGATGGCCAAAGCCTTTATCGCAGCTGACAAATCTTAACGCGATCTAAAATGGAGTTTCACCCGCAGCTTACATACAGCTCCGCATTTAGCTTGACAGCCAAGTCTTTGGGAGACTCGGGGTTAAATAAAAAAGCACAGCCGTTTACATGAACCTTAAACAAACTTACAGCAGCATTTTTCTTTTAGCCGACTGACATTTTTCTTTATGTTTCGTCAGTCATATCTGAGCGATCAGACAGGCACTACACGTGGTACACCCACCAGGATTATTATCTAGACCAAAGGCCCAGAGCTCATTGTAGCAGGCATGTAATTCTTTACAATGTATGCCACGTTAACTGTGTTGGGTTATCTATTCAACAGCTGACTGAGCTGGGCTCTCAAGCTCTTCTCAACAACCATGTAAGAAGCGATGACAATTGTACTACTTCATAACGGCTGCATGCAACTCTGACACACACTTCACAGCAACCAGTCATCTATATAAACCAATTTCAAGAGCAAAATTGCATGGTGCCTCCACTCTGTTATAAACACAATGATATCCACTCAAAGCTGATAAATGCACTGCATTTCTCCAGAGCTTTAAAGAACAACTTCCCTGTGCCTGCGAGCTCTCCGTGGCGGATTTGGCCTCTTTACGCCCCGGCTGGTCGTTGGGAGATGCACAAAGAGCCGGGCAGGGCAGACCAGCGGCAGCAAGGCGATGCCGACATCGGCACTTGGCGGCAAAAGGCCATTCCCCCTCTTCAAAGACGCTGTATCTGATGAGCTGCAAGAGAAATCAAGGTTACTCGTAATTAAGGTTTTAAATACTTATCGACTCCTTAGCAGTTTTCAAATTAATTACTGTATCTTTTCATAGGATTACATGCAATGTAATCCTTATTATGGAATAAAATATCTATAGCAACCACAAAGTCCTTGAAAAAATACTTCAACACCAAACGCTCTAACAAAGGGGTAGATTAAAGACTGTCAAACAAATTAAAAACATTTTTACCGGCTATTATAGCTCCGTAAAATGGTGCTGTGGAAGCAGCCCACCTTGTCGACGCAATGCTGGCAGCAGACGTACTGGCAATGTGTGAGGCTCTCATTTCGAAAATACTGCAACTTTCCATCAATTTGAGGCAGCAAATGTTATTTCTCAACTGTAGGCAACAAGCTAGCCTCTTAGCTTTTGCCTCGTGCACTGTGTACGTAATATACACCACAGCATCATATTGGAAAGAGAAGATGAAATATAGCTATAGGGATCTTTATTTAATGAACCCTGTAATCGAATACCAAAACAAATAGACATCCTGATAAAACACAAAAATGATTATTTTTTTTTAATTCAGGTAAAGGATAGCATCAATCCCTGTTTGTTTGCAATGTTCAATTAGACTCCATGAGAGTTAAAAAAGCCATCTAGAATAATCCATAGGTAATACTGTCTCGCTGCATGCTGTATAATAATTTAAATATGTTAACATTTATACATTGCTAGCACACTGCCATTTTTTTCAGTCTTGACCACTAGAAACACACATCAACTAGGTCCATCCAAAATACTTGGCGCTGACTCAACAGGACGATTGAGGCGACTCCCGGCCGAGGTTGTCCCTCGGTGCCGGGGTGCTCAGGGACCCGTGGGCACACTGCTGCCCGCGGTGCCTGGGGGGTGGTGGCAGGGTGGGGAACGGGCCCAGAGGACCTCCCGAGGTTAAGCAACGGGGGTGCAAAGTCCTGCATGGGGGTGCTGGGGCGATGGGCAGAGAGGAGCGGGGCAGGAGGGGCCACGCGAGGAAGACACGGATGGGCTGGACTAAGCCCAGGGGAGTCCACAGGGTGGGGAGCATCCCTGGGGATACCCAAAATTCAACAGGACCAGACCCTGGGTGACCAGATCCAAGCTCCCCAAGTCAGCTGAGCTTTGAACAGGGGTGTTGGCCAGAGCCCCCCCAGCTCCCTGCCAACCCCAGCACCCTGATGGACCCCATCGCCCTGACCCCCAGTCCCTCACAGCCTGCTTTCCCCAACGTGTCCAAAGAACAGAGCTGGATATATGAAACACGAGATAGGTTTTGGCCCTATTTTAAGTCCTTGAGGGAGGAGGACAGTGCCGCACCGGGCCATGGGCACAGGCTGAAGCTCCAGGTGGCTGCACAGAAGCGCACTCCCGTCTTCTGGCTTCCCCCGATGGAAGCCTTCACAAGCCTTTGCTGGCTTTGCTTTGCTTTCTACATAAAGCATTACACCGCTTTAAAAATAAAGTTTTGTACAAGAGGCACGCTGTCCTCCACCAATAGTTCACAACCTTAACTCATCCTTCCACATCAGAATTTCTTTTTAAAGAAATAATTAGCAATGATCCGCATGGAAAGGCTTCCTAATCCCAAGCTGTCCATGCAGCTATGACTAAGCACAGCGGACAGAACGAGGCACCAGCTCAGAATTAACTTTGCTTCATAGATTGGTCTGCAATCCTCATTTTACTCTAATTTAACCTTTCCTAGTTAATTTATATCGGTTCAGCTTGCCAGCCTGTACCTGCCAAAGTGATCATCTTCCATCAAGTGTCTGGGCGTGGAAAGGGTTGCTCTCTGTCGTCTCCGTAACCAGTATACCTAATTAAAGTCCTTAAAAACCTTTAATATGACAAGATGAGACAGGAATAGGAAAGAAAAATAAGAGAGAATCTTTCAATTACTTTAATCACGCCAGCTTTCAAATTCGTATCAAAACACAGCGTGGGCTGCAACTTGCTGCAGTTTTCCCTTTCCCGTGCCGCTCTCGTCCGGGCGCGGGCTCGCTGTCCCGTCCCATCGTGGCCGTCTTCCCGCCGCGTGCTTGGTTAACGAGCGTGGCTCTTCTGATGGGAAGGGAAAGGGAAAGTAAATATATAAAGTGCTTGTAATAAATGATTAAATTGTCCTCCAGGCACATTTTGCATATGAATATAAAAGTAGTGATTAATAGGTTATCTAACACATTAACAAAGGCTTTAGCAAACACCGTCCAGCGTTACAGTATTTGCCAGCCCTTTCTGTTTCAAATAGAGCTGTAACAAACTGTTTGCTGGAGTCCCAGATTCTGGCCAACAAGGCCATCAAAGCCGGGGAGATTGCCGCTTTTTCACCCAGTAGGATTTTTCTTCATTGTGAGCCTAAATGCCCCCGCTAGGCTCACGATTAAGAGCGATTTAAAAAAAAAAAAAAAAAAATACAAAAAAAAATCTCCCGTCCCAATGAAAAATTAAAATTG
>VZTQ01003819.1:315452-331204 GCA_013400755.1 Pelecanoides urinatrix | reverse complement strand
AAACCAAAACAAAACAAAACAAAACAAAACCAAAACAAAACCAAAACAAAACCAAACCAAAAATCCTTGATGCTTCTCAGGCTAACTTTTCACAGAGCTGGTGAAGCAGGAGTGATCCACCCCGTGCCGTTTATAGTTCCCCAGCAAGAGATCTGCTCCATCTCATGGAGGAGTTCAGAACTCCACTGCAGGGAACACCACCTATTAGCCAATTCTCATTTCACAAATACTGTATTGAAAATCACAAGTACCAATAGCCGTGCCTGCACCAGAAATAGTCTGATGAGGCAGACGATGCGGGGACGTCAATAAAACCGAATGAAATCAAATAGATACTTGGAAAGACTGATATTTTCCCAGGAACTGGGAACTCCCTCTTAGGTCCAGGATTACCTGGGCTTCAGACTGGAGAAAGCCAGNCAGAAAACAATGTCCCGTGCCAATGAAAAATTGAAATTGCTCCGCGCGGGGGAAACAATGCTGCTGAAACAAAGGGGACATCTGGAGCACGGCACCGCGCTCGGCTCGCAGCGGGCACCGCCTTCCCTCCGCCGCTCCTTTCTGCTGCGGAAGGAAGGGAAGCACGCTCAAAAGGAGAGCCCTTTTCCTTTTAATTGCAAAATTTATGAATGAATTTTATACCCACAAAACGGAGCAAAGCCCCAGCCCTCCCAGCTGCCACGAGGCGAGACAGGCTCAAAGCGCAGGGCACGGTCCCCTCCCCATCGCTCCCAGGGTGGTGGTCCCACCGCCGGGCACCCCCGGTGTGGGGCTTGGGGGGCTCCACTCTGTTCCCAACCGCCCGGTCAGGCTGCCCAGCTCAGTGTGTTCGCTGTCTCATTCATACTTTGAGCAGCAGACAATGGAAAGGAAAGGTTAGTAAAGCCTTTCCCCTACCATCCTCTGAAGCGCTACTGAGAAAATGAAGAGAAAATGTGCTTTTGGACACAAAAAAATCCTACAACAACAAATAATTCATATACATCCCATTTTTTCTTGATCGCAGATTTTTAATCCTCTCTTAAGCACTTTTAAAGTGCCCAATTTTTGTCTCATTTGAATTTAAATCAGCTTGTATGGAGAACTTGGAGAACTTTTTTTTTAAGCAAGCTTGTTTGGCAGGCACATTTTCCCAAGATCACCCAGCTTTAATTTTAAATTTCAAAAGCCTTGCGTTTAATCCCTTGAGCTGGCCTGGTACCTTGCACCATCTGTTCTGGGGTTTTGTTATAACAGAGAGCACCTGCAGAGTTTTGCAACATTTCAAGCTGTCTGTGGACAAAAATCAAAATAATTATAATTTTCATAAAATAAAGACTGCGGTTCAGACGCTGCGGCCCCACCTAACACCGATTTTTCATAACAAGTCTCTGCAACGGGAGCGTTTCTCATGCACGAGGGTGTTTTGTCCGGACGGTCAGCGGGCAGCCAGAAGGACCGTGGCCACCAGGCACCATCTCACCCCACCACCCCCGCTCCGTGCCGCCGGCCGGCTCTGTCCCCGGGATGCTCTGCCAGCCCTCGGGCCACAAGAAGCTCTGCTCGGTGCTGCCACAGGTGGGACAGTCACAGAAGAAGAAGAAAATGGCCTTTTATGGCAGTAAAAGAGAGGTGACGACTGGCCATACCTGCCCGTACCGCGTGGGCAACCTTTCACGTGCAAAAGGCATCCCCACCACGTGCTTGGGTGGGTATAAAAGATTTTCTGCCGCGTTGGGCAAACAAAAAGTCTCTTAGAAAGATGTTGTTTGTTTAGACTTCGTTACCCAGAGCTCTTTATTACTGATAAATCCCTCCTTAGGGCATGCCAGCTAATTTTATGTAGAGTATGCGTATCTCGCCATAAGCGTGGTGAACTTCCATCCCAAACTGCACGGAACCAAATGAATGGTGGATTTGCAGCATTACCACAGTCCTCAGACGATGCTGAACAGCATCTTATAGAAGTGGAAGGTGAGCCACAATTAGCGCTGGACATGCCCTCCCAGACCTCTGGCACACGTCCACGTCTGAGGCGAGGTGTGAGCTCTCCGTCCGTGCTTCTGAAGGGGAAAATCTCAGCCTAAACTGGGAGTTGTCTCTTGTTCGGGCCCTGCTAAGCAGTGGATTAAAAAAAGAGTGGAAAATGGTTTTAATAATGTTGCAAACGTTGTTGTCACAGGGCTGATTCAGAAAAGCGGGTGCTTGCGTGTGGCGCTGAGCGATGGTGAGTCAAAGGGGCTCCAGCAGAGACGGCTTTAAAAAAACCCAAGCCTCTGCCACATATTTTAGCTGATTGCTTAACATATTTGCTGGTTCCCCAGCTTTACCAAGCAAAACCATCCCTTCTCTCTTCCCCCAGTCCCTAAACTTTGAAAAACCTTTCCTTCCAGTCCGTTCACGCCCGGGCGGTGTGAAAGCCACCCCACTGCCCGACAGCCCCACCGCTGCCCCCCGACAGCCAGACACGGGCTTTTCTTCTTGTTCACCCGCCTGGCCCAAAAAACATCATTCAAAGAACAATTCCTCCACTTGCACTAATGTCTGCAGACTTTTCCCCTCTTGCAAGGGCGTTTGTTCAGGATGGCCAAGGCGGGAGCTGGAGGAAGGGTCGGTTCCTGCTGAAAAGCATCACCTCTTGCCCTGATCCGGCTGTTTCGCAGCAGTGCTCAACAGAGCCCCTGGCCAGCCCTGGGCACTGCCCTGCTCGCTGGCTTGGGCAGATGTCTCCACCTTCCTATAGCCCACNTCAAATAGATACTTGGAAAGACTGATATTTTCCCAGGAACTGGGAACTCCCTCTTAGGTCCAGGATTACCTGGGCTTCAGACTGGAGAAAGCCAGGAACAGAAGATACTCGGTTTCACCATGTACGAGTCAGGAGCTGAGGTTGCCCCATGGCTATGGGATCCTCATAACCACGCTGCTGCCCGCGTCCTGCGGGCGGGATGCAGAGGGGGCCACTGCAGAGCAAACCGTACAGAAACCAACTCCCCAGACGACTTGTGTAAAGAAACACACCGAGAGACCAAAACACGGGAGAAGAAGATGCTGGAGTTGAGGCAGGCACGGGAAAGGTGGGTGAGGACTCCCTGGGTCAGACTGTGTTGGGACTGAACACTATGGTGGCATCCCATGGCACCTGCGGTCGGAACAGAGGGATTAAGCAGACTAACGATCACCTTGGCAACGCCTTCAACAGGGGAGATGGGCACAGAAATGCTTCTGCGAAATTGCAACAAGACCCATGATGTGTTGGGACGACGCTTTACCGTGAGCCGGGAGAGACGACATCCTAACCCACGCCCTCTCCTCCTCCACTTCCCTTTCCCACCAACTGATAAGACGACTTGCGTTGTTCAGAAGTGCTCTCAAAATTATATGGAATTTCCCAGGAAACAAGCTAGTTTCCTACAAGTGACCCTGTAAGTAGTTCTCAATGAATACACGCTCACAAAAATGTATTAGTAATTAGTAATGTTTAGCTTCTAAATCCTGGTGAAAAATAAAATTAAACCAAGTCCAAATCTTTTGTCCAAGAACCCAGCAATATTTTAAAGCTGACAGCAGTTTTGCAGTTATCTGCTACAGAGTCAACACACCACCTTTCATTTTTATGCCCTCAGAAAATAAACTACCATTTTCCTTATTACACCTTTATTCCTTAATTCCTTCGTCTCTGAATAGAAAGAAGAAATTCCGAAACTCTGAAGACTAAAATCTGTGAGTGAATGGGTTTTTTCTAGTTAACTCCCTAAGCTTGTGGTGCACAAAACTGGAATTTTAATATTTTTTTAAATCAATCACCAAATATTGAAAAATAAAAAAAAAAATTAAAAATAACAAAGAATGTCATTTTTATATTTTCATGAAGGAGATTAAATGTTGTATTATCCCTTTTGTGATTTGTAATTTTTTATAGTCACATTGGGGAACACTAGGAAATATAACCAAATAGGATTATGATATCAAATATTGGGCATGTTTTATGCATTGTATCTATCTTGCAATGGGCTAGTAACAACGAGGGGATAATGGAAACTGTAGACCCCAAATTTCTAACAGTTTCTTCAAAGGGAAATTCTTTTGCTACATGGGTCTTATTTGTGTGGGAAAACGCAATTACTCTAGGGTTCTTGTAGCTTACTATTTTCTTTTAGGATGCTTTTTGCTATAAGTGCTTATTATGATCCGATAACCCAGTTACAAATAAACTGTGACCCTCTGCTCTTATCTCCAAATTCACAGCTTTCCAATTTGTCACAGTTAGTTGAGAACTTGGCTTCTTATTAATTACTACCTTGGGGTCCTAGAGGGACTTGCAGAGCTACAGCATCATCTCCACTCCCGTGAGGTATCATTGAAGATCTCCGAAATCTAAATCTTTGTAGAGGCAGCTGGCTTCTTATGGGGGGGGCGGGAACACCAAACCAGAAAAAAAATCACAAAACAAAAAAAACCCAACCCAAAACAAAACAAAACCCAAACAAAAACCCCACAAAAGTTAAGAAAAACCAAAATATTTCGGACATGTATCTTGAATAGATTTGAACAGCATATCCAAGACGAAAAGATCTCACATGCATCACCAGAAACTGAATTTCCAACTTCTTCAAAACCCCAGCAGGTTCGGGGTTATCCCTTCCACGCTCTGCCTGCCTTAACGGTGGACAGCAGGAGCTCAGCCCCGCCGCGGCGTCCTTTGGGAGGGCAGCACCCAGGGACGGGGATGCTGCTCTGCGCCCGCAGGGACCTTCTCCCCATGACTTCGGAAGCTGGAAAATCTTCCACATGCCCGGAGAACAACATCCCTGTGCTCAGCCCTACCAGGTACACAGCCTAAATCCAGAGTAAAACAGAGAATAACGCCACTGGGGGAAGGCACATTCGGGATGTTTCTGCCTGACTGCCTGTGACTGTGCCAAAAAGGCAGTGAAAACGGGTATCTCAATCATATATTTAGTGATAAAGTTATGCTGACTTTCCAAAAGTGTAGAGTCTGCTTTAATATATAAAACTTTGCTATACTGTAACTGCAGAGTCTTAAAAAATCCCGCTCCTGTTTGAAAGCAGCCTGCCTCACCCACAGCACACATAGAAAGTACCAAATATGTTGATTCTGGAAACCATCATCAAGAATAAGACACTTGTTTTTCTATACCGGTGCTCCTAACACCCACACCTGAGCCGTCCTGGAGAGGTACCGATCCAACGAGCAAGGGCAAGATGAGCAAACTTGTACAGAGGAGCAGGTCCACCGATCTTGGCTATTTCTGTACTCACTGCATCCTTAGGCTTTGCCATTCCTATTGGCTATGGAAACGCTCCCGGTCACGGGCCCAGCGAGGTTCGGCGAGGAGCAATGGCAGCAGCGCTCAGATTTCATGTGCGGTATTGGCCCTGCTGCAGGGATGGAGCCCATCCTCTTCCAAGGGCACTTTCGTCCTTTGCATTCGCACGAAAGGCGACGCTCCTGCATCAACAAGAAAAGCTTCTCGTGACCTTTTTCTCCTGCTCAGGAATCTGCTGCACATGCCCCGGCACAGGTCTGTGCCTTCCAGGGGGGTCCTGCAGCACAGGCAGAAGGCTCTGGGACAGGCCCTACGTGATAACGGGGCAGGGGAGGGAACCACAGATTTGGCATGAATTAGACATTTACTTACACCTGTTTAACAAAAAAAAAAAGTAAAAATTGCTTAAAACCTTCTAATTACAAAGCCTGGGCAAAGAAATCAATATGATTATTCCTATCATCCATTAATTATTAGCAGCATTTCTACAGTTAAGTGAGAGATGATAAACAAACTACCATCTAATATGACTTACTAAGCCCCAATTTCAAAGTTAAACAAATAAAATCTGATTTGCAAAGTACACTATTAAATATTTTATCCATTAACCACTGCTAAAATAATTCAACTATCCAATGTGAGCACCCTTTATTTGGACTATACCCAGTGCGCTCAAAGAATAATACTCGGCATCAATTAATGACCAGTTCTCACCCTGACCTTACAGTATGCGTTTGTCTCACGGCACTCTGAATGATAGATGAACTCGAATCCAAGCTAGGTGAAGGCAGCTGCTTTATTTTGGTTATTTCTTTATATTTTAATTAATGTCATCAACAGGAATATATTGATTTAGTAAGCTGTTTTTTAATGAATTATCATACCTGAAGCTTGTGGCTTTTTAAAAATCTTTGCTACTGTGGGCAGGAGGGCTTTGCCTTGAAAGAANGCCGTCCTGGAGAGGTACCGATCCAACGAGCAAGGGCAAGATGAGCAAACTTGTACAGAGGAGCAGGTCCACCGATCTTGGCTATTTCTGTACTCACTGCATCCTTAGGCTTTGCCATTCCTATTGGCTATGGAAACGCTCCCGGTCACGGGCCCAGCGAGGTTCGGCGAGGAGCAATGGCAGCAGCGCTCAGATTTCATGTGCGGTATTGGCCCTGCTGCAGGGATGGAGCCCATCCTCTTCCAAGGGCACTTTCGTCCTTTGCATTCGCACGAAAGGCGACGCTCCTGCATCAACAAGAAAAGCTTCTCGTGACCTTTTTCTCCTGCTCAGGAATCTGCTGCACATGCCCCGGCACAGGTCTGTGCCTTCCAGGGGGGTCCTGCAGCACAGGCAGAAGGCTCTGGGACAGGCCCTACGTGATAACGGGGCAGGGGAGGGAACCACAGATTTGGCATGAATTAGACATTTACTTACACCTGTTTAACAAAAAAAAAAAGTAAAAATTGCTTAAAACCTTCTAATTACAAAGCCTGGGCAAAGAAATCAATATGATTATTCCTATCATCCATTAATTATTAGCAGCATTTCTACAGTTAAGTGAGAGATGATAAACAAACTACCATCTAATATGACTTACTAAGCCCCAATTTCAAAGTTAAACAAATAAAATCTGATTTGCAAAGTACACTATTAAATATTTTATCCATTAACCACTGCTAAAATAATTCAACTATCCAATGTGAGCACCCTTTATTTGGACTATACCCAGTGCGCTCAAAGAATAATACTCGGCATCAATTAATGACCAGTTCTCACCCTGACCTTACAGTATGCGTTTGTCTCACGGCACTCTGGATGATAGATGAACTCGAATCCAAGCTAGGTGAAGGCAGCTGCTTTATTTTGGTTATTTCTTTATATTTTAATTAATGTCATCAACAGGAATATATTGATTTAGTAAGCTGTTTTTTAATGAATTATCATACCTGAAGCTTGTGGCTTTTTAAAAATCTTTGCTACTGTGGGCAGGAGGGCTTTGCCTTGAAAGAAAAAAAAAAAAAAAAAAAAAAAGAAAAGAAAAGAAAACAGAAAGAAAAATGAATGTTTCAATCAGTTCCAATGCTACCAAAATCCATAGTACTTAATTTATCGAATCTCCTGTTAGTGAATGAACAAAGGTAAAAATAACAGGCTAGTTATAAACTAGTACTATGATGATGACATTGTGAATTATTTAAAAAGGGCATATTCAGTGTGACCATAGAGCCATCAATCATAATAGACATTGATGAGAAAAAGAGGTTTCAGTCACTTCCTATCTGCCAGGAGAACAATTCTATCTCGCAGGTAGCTGTGAAGTGCCGCTGACCCGATGTCACTCGCATTGTTGCTCTACCCTTTGAACGGGGAGAGCAGATTCTCTCAATATTAGAATCGAATGAGTAAATAAATTCTCAGTTCACCGCCGCACTCCTTCAGAGTGCACACTTCAATTTGTCTAACAATGGGGAGGACAGAAAAGCAGAAATCTCTTAAAGCAGGGATGAATTTTTTATGGATGCTCCAATCCAGCTGCAAAGAATGGGGTTTTAAATGGTAGCAGTGCTGCTTTTAGCAGGAGCCCCCAGAGACAAAGTCTTCGGGAAGTGTTTTGTGTTGAATTCAGCCCTTCCCAAGCGCGCGCTTTGCGCTCTCCCTTCCTCCCGAAGCCGCTTCCCCCAAATCGCTCCATCGTGGTGCCCACCTTGATCTCTCCGGTAGGAAAGGAAAACACCCCCCTCGCCTCCCATCGCTTCCAAACACAAGTTTCGTAAACAGCCGGCGAGAAACCGGTCTTAATCAACCTGAATACTCTGACGGCTTTAAAAGGAAACAAATATTGCAGCTGAAAAGATGACTGTCGAGTAAGAAGGGAGAGAAAAAAGCACTCCAACTTTTAATTTGTGCTGCATTAATCTAGGAGAGACTCTTTCACCTAATGCCCCACATAATGATATCCTAAACTTTCACTCAGATCACATGTTTCATCATCGTTGGTTACTCTAATTAGCTCACGGATTCCTGCAGCTGCAGAAACGACACAGAAGAAGGAATAAATCGCACACAGCTCCAGCTTTACACAACAAACACTTTCCCCGGCATCACAGGGACGTGATCCCCCAGCCCGCAAGCCCCCAGCGATGCTTTGCCAAATTCCGCCAGCCTCCATCGCTGAGCACCGGCACCGAGGGCACGGGGGATGCGGGGATGTGGGGCTGCCTTCCCTGGCCCCGCTCAGCCCCGAGCCCGCGGTGCCTGCAGCACAGTCCCCAGCGCTTCACCCACTCCTCATCTTCATCCCCCCCACACCAGCAGCACATCCTGGGAGTCTATTCATCTCTGCGTAACCTCGTACCGCTCCAAAACTGTACATTGCCACTTAATTGTTACTAACAGGTAAATCAAAGGTAAAAGAGAACTAATTAATTTTCCAGCTCGGTTTTATTTTACTGTTACTGTTTTGAGAAAATATAACTAAACCCCATTAGTGTTAAGGTAAGACCATGAAACAACATAATATAATGCAAGAAAGACATTTAATAGCGTAGAGGAATGTTAAATTACTAATTAACTCCAAGTTACTGAATAAAAAAGCATAGTAATTTACAGGATTATTGCAATATGCAGCTTAGATTGCCACAAGGGTCAGCTAGGGAGCATTTGCTTCTATTTCTTTCAGTGTGGTGGTTATTGTAAAATTCTTCTCACATTAAAATGTACTGTCCTTACCCACAGTTCATTGCTGCTAATTAGCAGCAGTTGAGATTTCCCTAGCAGTCATTTTTTCTATGTTAAGCTGCCAAATGTTACCAACTGCTCAAGATGCTCCACGCGCTGAGTGTCCGGCTGCCCACCCTGCTCCCAGCACCGCCCTGCTCAGCACCGCCGTGTCGGGTTCAGCACCTGGGCAAAGAAGAAAACACTAATCAAATTATTTGTCCTGCTCTTTGTTATATCAAGGCAGGTTAGCAGAAACCTTCTGGCGCCTTTGGCTGAGCTACAGAACTTAGAAACGTCTATTTTTTTCCCTCCTCTTTTTTCCTAAACATACAATATACTGCTCAAACGCTTGAAACTGGAAGCTCTCCAATATGTATTTTTTGTGTTCAAAAGCCAGTATTTCCGCATTCTATTTAAACTTTTATTTAAACAAGAAAGCAAGAAAAGGCATCTTTTAGTTTTTACCTAAATATATAAGAAGAATGCCATAACTTTGATTAATAATTGATTAAATAAACCATCCACACATCAAAGGCAGGAAGAAGAGCTGTTCCACAGAAAGGCTAGACTATCAAATAGCACTTTGTTGTCTTAAACACTGCTCAGATCTGCAGCATTACATAGCTCGTTGCACATTAGTGTTTGAGGTTATAAATGGCAGTGTTTTCCAAAGCGTTTTTTATTATTATTATTATTCTAAAGAGCAAAAGAATCTAGCTTTTTTTTTTTTCCTAATTAAACACCAGCAGTTTGAAAACATAGAAATTTGGGCGATAATCATACAGCCTCATCTTTTCCTCTCTCTTTTGTTGGCTTTATGACTAATTCATGTTTAACCTTCTTGAGAATCCATGGGCGCAATACACTTCCTAAAAAAATTCAAAGCAACTTTCGCTGGTGTCCAATAGCAGGGCAAAAGGTCTCGGGGGCTGTGAAATGGCTCAGAATGAAAGAGGTGACACGATCTGCTTTACCTCCTCTTCACAGGAGTAAGAGCAATCAGGAAACAACTACTAATTGCTTCATCAAAATTAAGCTTCTCCATCTTCATACCAATTATTTCACCACTGCTGTTTAGAGTTTCATGTGCCTACCATCCACCTGAAAAAGAAATCAGGCCTCTGAATTGCAATGCCTTTCCCAGAATCACTTAATGAAAGTGGGATTCGGATTTCAGGTTTCACCTCTTCTACCTGCTGGTGTTCCTTTTTCAAATTTCCAAAGTTGGTTGAAACATAAAGCACCTGAATACACTTGTACTTCATGTACACATGACAAGGATTGTAAAATTTACTTACAACAAGAGTGAAAAATTCATTGTGCTGACAAGAAGAAATCCATTCAGTCAATGATCAAAACAGTAGCCCAAGGGTAACAAAGAACAAGTGTCAACCACATTTGCTCTGAAGTTCCACAAAAATCCCCCCCGGGAATTCCAATCACAATGCTCTATATCTATATTTATATAAGAATTTTTTTTAAAAAAAAGGAGGGAATATAAAGGGCAAAGGGACTACATTTTGAGGATCTTAATTGGATCAAGAAGTTTTTAACCGGTTTAATTTTTCCTTCAAAATATGATGGCCACAGTATTTCAAAATGAAGTGCATTCCTCAGTGCTCAAAGATACCTTTTTTCTCCGTGATGGGCAGGGATCTGCATCTAATGCCTCTTAGTGTGTGTGTGTGTATATATATATATATACATTTTTTTTTTAATATATTGTGTATCCATGCTGTAATTTAGGTGATATTCCTTGAATACTATTTCTTTTTGGTAGCAAAATGGTCTTAATGCTCCTTAAGAGATTACAAATCTCTTACTGTACATCACGAAGAGAGCTAAAGATAAAGGACTGCAGCTAACATTTCCGACGAGCGGCATTTCTTTCCCGGAGCCTGGCCAGCGGCTCGCGACTTCGCAAAGCACTTAAATATGTTTAACGCCGAGCATATGCTTAAACACATTTCTATCTGACAAAAATAGAGGCGAGCGCCCCAGTGATTGCTGAAGCCTGGGGAAGACAGGCAGGGGATGGAAGTCAAGCCCAGGTTTCTGCTCTCTGGGTTTTGGTGGGGTTTAGATTTTGTATTTTTTCCTACACTTCATTGTGCTCTCAGTGTTTCCTTCAGGGCACTGACTGCCCACTAATTACTACAGCATCATTTTCGCCTCATACTTTTACTAGAATCTGGGCAAAAAAACGGAGAGGGAGACAAGTGACAGGAGTACAATGCAAAAATATTCAGATATATTTTCAATATAAGCATTCTATTTGTGTGTCAATGGGGAAGTTTAAATGAATACGGGCAGAGGAGGTGACTCTTCTCTGTGAGACTCCGAAAATTCCTAGATGCATCTGATAATCTTTGATTATTTTTCCAAAAATGAGATTTTTTCATCCTATCTAGCTAGCAGATACAGCCAATGACAAGCCTATTTCCATACTGGCAAGGTTTCTTATTACTTTGAATTATTAAATCCAGCCCACGGTTACAGATACTGTATGTGCTTATAGAGAGAAAGTACACATACACTCATGCACAAACTTTACATGAAGATTGAAAAGCAAGGCAGAAGAATAAATAGACCGGTGGGGAAAGATAAAATATTTAGTACCTACTTTTCATTTATAGGTAGTACAATAGGTCACAGTTCTCCACTTTTTCTGCACTTAAAAATAAAACTATTTTTAAAGACACTGATACAGTGGTTCCTAGAATTTTGCAAGGCTTTATTTATTTGTTCATTTTTATGAAGTTGGATTGTCCCAAAGCATCCTATAAGTGCTGTCACCATGGTGGTGTGAGCCAGAAAATACAGAAAACAATCAATTAAATGTGCTTTTTTTTTTTTTACTTTTTTTTTCCTTAAGCCCCACCTACATTTCATAATCAGAAATCCTGAATTTCTACACATCTTCCACCATCCAGCTGGGATCCATCCCTCCACCCCTCTCAAAGGGGGGTGCAGACCCTGCGGGCAGCTGCCAGCACCCCGCGGGCTCCGGGGCGGCAGCGGTGGCCCATCCCGGACCTCTCCCCGCCACCGTGCGCAGCGGGACTCGTCCCCGCAGCCGTGCTCCTGCCGGGCATCCTCACCCATGGTTTCCCCGGCCGCTGGCCTGCAGCGCCAGCGCCGGCGCGGAGCGGGGCGAGATGCACGCTGAGCCGGGGACCGGCCCTAATTGAAGTGGCAGAGACGTCACCGTCCATCTATAGCATCCTCTCCTCGCCACAGCAGCCCTGGCACAGATAACTCCAAAAATAATCACGCTGATGCTGCATACTGTTACCAGTCAATTAGATCTAGCGATTCCAGCCCAAGCACTCGGAAAACAATCTCAGGAAAACACCTAGGACCCGAATACTTATCTGCTTCTACACATTCAGAGTGATTTTCCAGTTCCCATATGGAAAAGCGATAAAGACGACGACGACAGCGAGTTTCCAGAGTGGTTCTGTACGAGCAGCATTGTTATTCATAGCGTTCATCATTAACGTTAGCATCTCGAATAGCGGGGAAGCAAATCAAGGGCCGTTCCCGAAGGTAGTGACCCTGCCTGCACCCCTGTAGAAGGCAGGAATCCTGCCCATAACCTGGCAGGAGTTGCTGAAAAGATTCTCTAGTTAACGCAGGCCTGATTAACCAGCACCTGCCAGAATTAAACACGCAGCAGTGCAGAAATTACCTGAAGAAAGGAAAAGTCAACAAAGGGAGTAAAAGTCTTGCTGACAAAACTGGTAGCAATACAAGGATGTATATTTATAGCAATGCAAGAATGGTTTTTTTAAAATTCTTTTCTACTAAAATGCTGGATTCAAATCATACCGAGACCTTCAAAGCATCAATTTCTCTGTTTGGTTCACTGAGTTTGACTTAGTTTATTTAAAACTTACTTGTTCTGAAATGGATTTATATGTAAGCCATCAATGGGAGCAAAACGTTTCCTTCCTATAATGACAATTCAGACAAAGAAAATTCTTCAAATTGCATAAACTCCTCGTGAAAGTGAAGCCTGTGTGTTATGGGAAGGGATTATCTAACCCAATGTGCAATTTGTTATGTTGATTTTTAAAAACGTTCGAAAAATGGATACAACCTCAATTACATAACTTACAGTGCACTCTTACTAACAGGAAAAGAAAAACTTTTAGAAGTTTTAAAGATTTCATTTCCCGACTGTGGATTCTTCAAGCAAAATTATCCCATGAGTGTATTTCTAAGGTTTGTCATTCCGTGAATGTGAAGATCTACGCTTTGAGGAAACGTGCTTCCAGAGCAACTGGACAGCCCTCAGGAAAACAGGCTAATGTAGGTAAATGAGCTAATCAAATGTTATGTTGGAATTACATATAGCACATTAAATAAAAAAAAATGCAATTAATTACACTTTAAACAACCAACCTGTTATGCCTTAGGAAACTTGAAAAATTAAATCACTTGTTTCATTTGAACATACTGAGATAATATTAGCACTTAAAAATGAATTTCTGGTATTGCATGACTCAAAACATGCACGATCATAAGCAGATAAAGTTTGAGAGGATACTGATCTCAAACTCCAACTAGCAGCTGGTACGTTCTGGTAGCTGAAGGATTTTAATTTCACTGTTGAATCAGAGAATGAAACGTCTGCACTAGTTTTACTGCTAATTAATGCACTAGTTGATCGCTGGCTAGACCAGGACAACATATTTTTTGGGTTGCCTGGGTTGTTTGTATTTCAGAAATTATCATCACTGACTTTTTATAATTATTTGAGCCCAACTCCTTTGCTTATTGAAATCCTAATTGCTGCTGCCAACTTTGTAGAGAACAAGGTTAACTTCATTACAGCGTTACAATCACGGATGACGCCCCGTTCTTTCTTCTGACCATGCCTGAGGTCTACTGGTCACGTCTGTCCACACTGCTCTTCCATGAGAAGTCATGGAAACTCTCACTAACGGTTTCGACAATTTATGCTTGGAGCCTCAACGAGTTTTTGCGTTGATGCTCTGAGGTGCCACCATAGTACTTACTGCAGTCACCCACTGCTTCTTGCAGAACCTACTACTTGGTTAGAAACTTTAGTATCCTGATTCAGGTCAAATTTCTTTTTGATTCTAAATTTCTTCTACGCATAGTTAATATCCTCCTCCTTCCTTCCTTCTTCCCTCCCTTATAAAGGATTTAAATAAAAGATTTTTCTTATGCTGTGCCCCAAGATATGGTCTTTTTGGTCATTGCTATCTTCATAAATCATTATTTATTAATGAATTGCTAGCTCATTCTCTATACTGATGGTATACTTCAATATTCAGCATTACTTTCAGCTTAGCTTCACTGTTCTTATCAACTTGCATGGGAGATGCTCAAATGAAATGTATTTTAGACTTTTACTAACTATTGTAGCCGCTCTCTTCTTGAATGTGGCCTTGGGGCATGTCTCAGATGTAGTGCAGTCCTTTTATTAGATATCTCTTTTTTTGGATTGTGTAAAATGGCAATTCCAGTATTTTTAGCAAACAGCGTTGCTCTTTAAAACCTGAGGAGATGGAGGTCTTTATCAATGCATGTAGAAGACAACTGTTACCTTCTTGAATAATGATATCAATATGTCTGAATATCTCTATCTAATGGTACTCTGAAACTCTGTTGACATTTTTGCTGACATATTAGAGTTCTAGTAGTGCTATATATAAATTATCTAACCATGGCCAAATATTAAGCCTTTCAAACCAATTCTGGATCACAGTGTGATATACACACATATCCTTCATTATTGTTAATGAGGCGTCCTCCATAACACTAAGAATATGGATGTTTAAAATCTCATTAAAGTTTTAAACTATCATACCTCATCTTTTTAGGATTACACTTTTTCTCTGAAGAAAAATACATGGCACATACACATTACTTTGTGAAGTGGCTTCTAGCTAAGCTTTCACCTGAAATCCTGACAAGTGCAAAATGTGCAATACTTCTCCTGACCCTCCTTGTGTGCTTTGTCACCAGCACCACCAGCCTCAGGTTCAGCTCTTGCTGCTTTATTTCTCTTTCAACTCTCTCCTCGGCTTGCAACCACACATATCTCATCCTAACTTTCCTTGCTATCTCATAAACAACCCCCAGAGCTGCTGCTCTGCAAAAGCTGGCAGAAGCACCGGTGATGAATGGCAATAGCTGCGCCATTGGGCAGAAACCTCCTCCCCACTTCAGGGCTTTAGGAAGCCCCAAATACTGCTCCTTTCGCACCCAGAGGGCCAGTGTCAGAAGCTGTAATGAATCCTCCCAAACCACTCAGACCTCCATAGAATCACAGAGTCATAGAACCATTAAGGTTGGAAAAGACCTTTCAGATCATCAAGTCCAACCGTTAACCTAACATTGCCAAGTCCACCACTAAACCGTGTCTCTAAGCACCTAATCTACACGTCTTTTACATCCCTCCAGGGATGGGGACTCCACCACTGCCCTGGGCAGCCTGTTCCAACACTGGACAACCCTTGCGGTGAAGACGTTTTTCCTCATATCCAATCTAAACGTCCCCTGGTGCAACTTGAGGCTATTTCCTTTTATTCTATCATTTGTTACTTGTGAGAAGAGACCGACCCCCTTCTTGTCGTGAGGGGCCCAAAACTGAACCCAGGATTCGAGGTGCGGCCTCCCCAGTGCCCAGTCCAGGGGCACGATCCCCTCCCTGCTCCTGCTGGCCACACCAGTGCTGATACAGGCCAGGATGCCGTTGGCCTTCTTGGCCACCTGGGCACGCTGCCGGCTCGTGT
>VZTQ01003819.1:285376-315187 GCA_013400755.1 Pelecanoides urinatrix | reverse complement strand
AGAACAACTGGTCTTACTATTAAAGACTGAGGCAAAGAAGGCATTAAGTACCTCAGTCTTTTCCTCATCCTTTGTCACTATGTTTCCCCCCACATCCAATAAAGGATGGAGATTTTCCTTAGCCCTCCTTTTGTTGCTAATGTATTTATAGAAACATTTTTTATTGTCTTTTATGGCCGTAGCCACATTAAGTTCTAGATGGGCTTTGGCTCTTCTAATTTTCTCCCTGCATAACCTCACGACGTCCTTGAAGCCCTCCTGAGTTGCCTGCCCCTTCTTCCAAAGGTCATAAACTCTCTTTTTCACCTGAGTTCCAGCCAAAGCTCCCTGTTCAGCCAGGCCAGTCGTCTTCCCTGCCAGCTCGTCTTTCGGCACATGGGGACAGCCTGCTCCTGCACCTTTATGATTTCCTTCTTGAAGAACATCCAGCCTTCCTGGACTCCGTTGCCCTTCAGGACTGCCTCCCAAGGGACTCTGTCAACCAGACACCTAAACAGGCCAAAGAGAAGGGAAGGAGCTGGATTTTTTTACCCCATTTTATCTGTGATTGGGAGTTTCTCTGTTCCAGAAAACCCCTCCTAAATTTCCAGTAAACCTGTGCCTGCGGTGGAAGCGCAGGTAGATTTGCAGCCCAGCAGCGGTCCCCCCGAGCAGGCTGGGGAGGGAGAGCAGGCGGGGGTCGGGCAAGCAGTTGGGGCACCGAAATGCCTCCGGGAGGGGATTGATTGCCTCGGTTCTAAGTACCGGTGCAAATTCTCATTCCTTTTTCCCCCTCTACAGATGTCTATTGCATTTTCTGCATTGTGGCCCACACGGATAAATCTTGCAACTTCCTTCTGCATAGTTTCATAAATAGAAGAAAAAAAAAAAAGGAAAGGGAAAAAAACAGGAAAACCCCAGAGCCCACTCCCCCCGTCGTGTCTCCGCGTGCCTCAGCTGCACATCATACATGCGGAACATTGAACCATCCTCTTAAATATTATGACATGGGGAAAATCACATTGTGCTTTAACCTATCAACAAAGGAGCAAAGCAATTACAGAGCTAAACACAGTCGAGGAAGACCCAATAAAGAGAAATCCAAGAAAATTTGGTGAAAATTCTTAAGGGGCCTTACAATGTTTAATCATGCTTCAGGCCTAAATTAATATTCTGCTTCTAATTCAAAAGACTGAACCACAAAGGTACATCTTTTGGGTATTTTTAATAACCATAGTACAACACACTGTGAATTAGCAGCTGGTCTGACTGGTATTTTACTTTTTCTTTGCTTACTCAAGTAAAGCAGTTAATATTAGTATAATCATCAAACTAACATTAGTCAGACAGAAGGACAGATTTTTTTCTGTATTGTAATGCAGAATATAAAAAAAATTAAACCAAGATTTAGAAATTCCTTTGTGTATTAGTTTAAATATTTTTTCCTATGCAGTTTCAATAAAACAAAAAAAAATCTTTGTTATATTCATCCATTTTATAAAACAAACAATAGATTAAAGAGTACATAAACACATGGAAGGCGGTAACCTGACGCCCAGCGGGTGAGGACAAAGAGCCCATCACGTGCTACTACCTACTACTATCCAAGTGATGTGAAAAATATTTATGGGAATAAATCCATCCTGTTCAAACTTAGTAGAAAAATACTCTCCACTAAGCTGAAAGTGCTGGTTAGTAGATTTACTTCTGTTTTTTAACATAGAGGTAAACTTCTGGTCACCGTGCTTCCTGCTTCAACCCCAGGTATTTGCAGATGTGGCACGGGATTAGATGCTTGGTTTCACATCTGGTTTGTGGAATAACCTGTCCAACTAATAGTAATTTACCTAAGTTATAGATGGACTTGGAATAGTCACATACAGTTGTCAAGGAGAAAGATAATTTTCCTTTAAATAAATAAGAAGCAGAGACTGGAAAGCTCAAAAATGTTAAACAAAAGTACATTGCAACTCTCTAATTTGTTAATGTTGCTCTGCCATTGAAGAGCAATGACAGGACATCAAATAGAGCCCACGGATACTACAGAGCTGGCCTCACCTGGGTTTACACCATTTATGGGTTTCTAGCTTGGACACCGACAAAAAGCCGTGAACTTCAGCACATAGGTCCCCAGTTTCATACAGTTCCTACTCAAAATTGGAGCCAAAGGAGCCTGAAGCCATGTTGACCATATGCAACATTTTATATAATTAAACTCCTACATCTGCTCATCTTGTATTGTGTTGCAGCTGTCGTACAAAGAAGAAGAAAACAAATCTATGTAGATGCAAGGAGGGTGGGCAGGAAAGGATGGGAAGGAACTTCTCTATCTGAGACTATATGAATCCCCTCCTGGTAGTGTTTTCATTTAATAATTGCATGTATTTGTACCTCTACAGCTTTGTGTTGGTTACGCCACTCTACATTAGAAACATAGAATCACTAAGGTTGGAAAAGACCTCTAAGATCATCCAGTCCAACCGTCAACCCAACCCCCCCATGCCCACTAAACCAAGTCCCCAAGCGCCTCATCTCCACGTCTTTTAAATCCCTCCAGGGATGGGGACTCCACCACTGCCCTGGGCAGCCTGTGCCAAGGCCTGGCCACTCTTGCAGGAAAGAATTTTTTCCTCATGTCCAACCTAAACCTCCCCTGGCACAACTTGAGGCCGTTTCCTCTCGTCCTCTCGCTGTTCCTTGGCAGAAGAGACCGACCCCCCTCGCTCCAACCTCGTTTCAGGCAGTTGCAGAGCGCGATGAGGTCTCCCCTCAGCCTCCTCTTCTCCAGGCTGAACACCCCCAGTTCCCTCAGCCGCTCCTCATCAGACTTGTGCTCCAGGCCCTTCCCCAGCTCCGTTGCCCTTCTCTGGACACGCTCCAGCCCCTCAATGTCCTTCTTGTCGTGAGGGGCCCAAAACTGAACACAAAAAAAGCAGTATAAGAAAGAAAGCGGTATAAGATATTAATTCTAGATAAAGAAAAAGCTGCATCTTTTAAAACCATTGCTCGCTCCCACAAGAGGTGCTCAGCAGGCGGCTGTCCTGGTGCTGAGCACTGCGGCCCTGGGCAGACCCACGGGAGCAGAGGGGATGGCCAGGGCTCCTGCTCCCACCACCCGCGGGGAACGCGCCGTGGGGAGGGGGCTGGTCGTTACCATCAGGAACGGCAGCGCAGGCTCCAGCCCGAACCCGGGCGCGCTCCTCGCCAAGGGCAGCACAGCCCCTGCTCCGGGCAGCTGCGGGATGGAGAACTTTGGGCTCACCCTGCAGAGCACAGAGCAGCCCCGCTCGGCAATTAGACCTCTGCAACGTGAGGCAGGTAACATTTTTAATATCTTCATGGATTAGTGCCCCGGTAAAGCACAGCTTATGACAGTGTTTACACATGGTCTTAGCTGGAGTCCTGCGCGCAGTGCTGCGCCGAGCCCCTCTGCGGGCGGCCATCTGCTTTCACAGAGGGGCTTTGCTCAGGGAAAAACAAAGAGAGACCTAGCATCAGGGACTTCTCCAACTCACAGCCCCTGCCCGTCTTAAACCCCAATGAGGAAATGCCTTCGATAACTTAGCAGCCTTCATCAGAGCTACTTGAAGGAAACCCTCTTTCTTTCTCAAGGAAAAAAGTGTATTTCCAGGCAGCCTCGTTTCCCGTACGCTGCTCAGCGATGTGCACGCTGCCTGTCTTCTGCAATGCAGGAGAGAACAGAAATGGGTACGAAACACAATCCCAACTCGTGGCAAATAAGCCTTCTCGTTGGTGTTGGACCAACATCTGTGGGAGGGGCTGAAGTGTAAGGAAAAATTGATTTGACGGAAGAGAGAAAGACTTAGTTACGCAAAGGGTGATGAAAACAGACCCAAATAGCAATGAGAAAATTCAGAAAAGATCTAGTGTTGCATGTAACATGGCAATGAGCCCTTTTGTGCACCCATGTGCACGCAAACATTGACATGTCAGCCATCGCAGGCTCACTCTCCAGTATACCCAGGAAAATTAAGCTAGATTTAAAGGACCGTATCGCTTTGTCACATTTATTTTACATCTACTTGAAAACATGGTACATATTGCAAAAGGACAAGCCGGAAAATCAAACTCAGTTAAACTATTAAATCAATGTATATGTGGGGAAAAAGAGGGAAAAAGATTGTAAGAAAAACTTTGTAAATAGCGAACATCTGAGAAAATCCTAAGGAGAGCTTAATTAAGACGGAGAAGCTATTTTGTGTCAAAGCACCAGCTCAGAAAGAGGCCATAAAGAACATATACATACCCTGCTTAAGGGCACGGTGTGCTCGCGGCGTGTGTTGGGAAAGCAGATCCCCTGCGTGGTCCCGTCGGTGCACAGAGGCAGGCAGGATGCTGCGGTGGCGGAGGTGCTTTGGTCACCGGCAGCCGCTGCAGGGCAGAAGCCCTGGTGAGATCGACCAACGCTCTGATCCACAATGGCAAATCCTATCCTTCCATGTAATATTTGAAGACAAAGTAATTTAAGGTGTCCCTTCCATTATTCAAGCGCATAAATTGCTACAGGGTGAGAAGACAGTGAATACGGTGTGGAGCAGAAACAGGAGGGCGCCGACAAAATAAAAGGAGAACGGGCTAGCGGTTTGTCTGGGCCTGAGAAAGCAGCCACTGGAAGGGTAACGTGTATGAAACGATGCCGTATTTGCTGACCTGTTCGGGAACCGGAGTGCGTGGGTATCCCCACTGCCAGTGCTACGGCGGGGCTAGTGGGGGGGATGCGGGAGGTGGTGGTCCCTGCGCCGGGGTGGGCATCCTCTCCAGAACGTAATTCACTTCCATTCGCGCTCACACCGGCTCTAACAAAACCAAACTGTTTCATGAAAGAGCGGACGAAAACTGAGGAGGAAAAGAGAACGTACAGGTGAGGTTAGCCGACAGAACTAAATCCAGTTCTCCCAAATCCCAAGCCAACAGTATGCAAAGTCAGAGTCTAATTTCACTCAACAAGACTATTCTTTTTGGCCCAAAGCACCCCAAGCCCAGCCCCTCACAGCCTCACGTTGCTTTGCAGCACTTCACTCTTCCTTCTTCCACGTCGTTGTGGACAGAAGACATCGGTCACCGCGTCTCAGACTTGCCCTATCTACTGTCGCTTGTATTTTATGGAGAAAGGAGCCATTCCACTGAAAATCATGCCTTGTTTGACTGGCTTCTCAAATATTTTCCGATGAGGACAGATGTATGCAAGAGAAAGGTTCAGCGTGAGCCTCCCCGGGTCCCCTCTGCCTGCTCGTGCAGGGTCTACCGCAATGGGGTCGCAGCCCCCAGTATCACCACGGTTCAGACAAATAAATAGTAATGACTGCAAAGAAGAGGAGACTTACTTAGCACTAAAAGATATCCGGAGAAAATTAAAGGAAAACATTTTGCTAGTATCAGCCAAGGGAGGATGGCCAGCCCACGAGTCCAAACGCACTCATCTCTCTCCACTGCAAATATTGGAAGGGATTTGGAACAAAGATAGTCATTAAATAGCAGTTTTTAAAAAGCCCACTGCACTTAAACCACAGGTCGGCCCCCTCGTCCTGAAGATTTTTCATGGCAAAACCTGAAGCCATTTAACTCTCTCTTGAATTTCTCTTCAAAAACTTTCAAGTAATGCTTATCATCCAGTCACAGATTTGAAGCATTTTTACTAGAGTTTTAATACCTTTAATTCTTTATCTGCAAATTGCTCCTTCGTTAGATATAGAAATGAGAAGAAATCACCGCATCTGGCACCGCTGCACCGTAGCCCAGTCCCACAGGTCAACATCTCCCAGCGGGCATTACAGGGGGGCCGGGGGGTCCCTGCAGGACATGATGGACTTCAGGCAGAATGCTGCTCTGTACAAGAAGCCCATTTTTAAAAAAAGAAAATTCATCTTCAGAAAAATCAAATTTAGCTCACACAGGAAATAACGCAGGGTGAAAGTGCATCAGTGAGTCAGTGCCTAAGTCCAGTTGAAAACACAGGAGCTAGAGCACTGCACGTGGCATTGACTTCATGGAAATTTAGCTCCCACAGTGTGTTTTTTTAATAGAGCCTTAAAGGTGCTTCTGAAGATTTGAAAATTTGTTCTTCTCAGGAACATAGTTTGTTGTCTATTGGAATGGTTTCAACACATCATTTAGTTAATCTGTGTTTTCTGTATTTATTCAATCTATGAAACTGTCAATCTGCAAAAATTAGCTGGATATATAACAAAAATTCTCATTTATAATATTTGAAGAACAAGTTCTGCAAAACCACTCTCTAGTATTCTGTGATTTCCACATCTAGTCCTAACACTGTTGCTAGGTTTGAATAAACAAGAAGAAAGCTATTCGTATTTTTTGCAACATCCAACCAACAGATTTGAGGTTTCAAATCCCCAGAGGTGCAAAGGACCATATTTGCGAGCAGCTCCCCCGCTCACGGGATCTCCCCAGGGTGGCCCAGCGGGGGCTCCGGTGCCCAGGCGGGTGCCGACCCACAGCTCCCAGGTCCCAACCCCTGCCGAGGACCCTGCCGGGACCCCAAACCCCTCCCATGCTCCCAGCACACCCACACCTCAGATGGTGCGTTGGTATAAATAGTTTGAACTATTTAAAGGGATCTCTAACACATACGCATACAACGTTACTATACTTAGTTTCCTATCTCCAAGTCTTCTCCGCTGTAATTTAATTTGGTTTGCTGTTATATAGGAAGCAGAAACGCATAGCAAATGAGATCGCCTATGTTTTATGGTACATCTTCAGACTTACGAGCCTGGCTTGAATGTGTGTGTCCCGCTTTGCCTGCCTACCCGAGATGAAGGTATGATGGTATAGATGATTATTTAGCTGTATGCTTGCACAATTTGCAATACAAATATCGATACAAAGCATAGGCATTTTGCATTGTGCCAGGACACGTATGGAAACACTCATGAAAAGAAAAAAAGGAAAAAATGATTCATAAGATTTACCCTAAAAGAATGTAAGTTGCAATGGATTACGGTGTTTGGGGTTTTTTCTATAAATGCAGTCAAAATCTAACAAAAGAAAATCTTAAAGTAATGTTTTGGGTCTACCTTTGCAGTAGGCAATTTAAAAATAAAAAAAATAAAGAGCCTTTGTAATATTGATAATGTGACTGTTTTCAAGGTGAACTCATTACTTCCTTTCATTATGTCCATGAAGAGTTACTGCCCGAATGCAGTGAAAGTGTTGTAAATCATTGACACTGGTTTTAACAATGGGTGAATCTGTTTATAAAAATATTCTTCAATGTCTTCCTACCCCCCTGTTTCTGCAAATGTTGAAATGGAAAAGAGAACAACTTTTTTTTTTAACCCTTCCCTTTTCCAGGTGATTTTGGAACCTCTTCGTCACCATTGCTGCATTTTCCTCACACGGGCCGTGCTGAAGCGCCGCGGCAAAGCTGACCCCACAAACCTCGGACCTAATCAAAAGGCAGAACTGTAAAAAAGAAATCTGGTGAGACAGTTTTCACAGTAATTTCAGCCCGATTTTGCCCACATTATATTAGAGAAACGAGTTGTAAAGCACATTTTAAGTAGAAGAACTATAAATACCTCACCAATTCTCTTTACTGCACTGATTGATTCCAACTAACGGCAGCTCCTACAGTTGTAAAGAACAAGCTTAGCCCCCCCCCGAGAAAAAGCAGAGGCTGTGCCCCTTCCAGCCCTGTCCCAGGGACCCTTCCCGGTTCCGCCGGCTGGGCTCCCCGGCCCCGGGGTCTGCCCGCGCCTGGCGGGGCTCTGCCAGGGGGGTTCCAGGCTCTACCCGCAGTCCCAAACCTGGAGCCGCTCTGCCGTTCCCCACGAAAAGAGACAAACGATGCAAAGGCAAAGCCTGCACCGGTTCCAGCTCTCCGGCCGGCTGCGTGCCCAGCAGCGCCTCAGCCACAAGTCGCTTCAGTAAATAAGAATTTAAAGACGTTCGCAGGCTGCCCTACCCCCCGCCAGCGTCCCGCTGCCATAACCTCAACGAAAGCAGAAAAAGAGGGGGGTGGGTTCTCATCACCTGAAGACCTGCTACGCTGCCTACCGAGAGGTGTCTTCCATGGCTTTTCTAACGCAACGCCACCTGATAAACCGAGAGGGAAAATAAAAGAGGGTTTCCAGCTCCCGGCACCAGCTGGGCACCAAAGGCGTTCCAAGGCCCTTCTCAGCAGCAGAGCCCGGCGCGTTGCGGCAGCAGCGGCACGGCCGCCCAGCCTGCTGCAAGGGAGGATCCCAGTTCAATCAAAGTGCTCGCCAGTATTTTTCATTTGATGCAGTATTTGTAAAATGTTCAAACCTTGCATATAATGCGTAATGCTATTAAGTAGAATATCTAAAGTACTTAAACTAATTATGCCTATTTTGTAAGATTAATTATAATTAATAATTTAACATATTTTATCATTTAAGTCAGTATCCGTTCTGATCTTTAACTTTAGAGAGCACACTGTATACGTACCACATAATTAGGGCTTATGTATCACATAATTAGGGCTAAATACTAGGAAATCAGGCTAATTAGACCAAATCAAACTGAATTATTTAAGCTTTTTTTTTTTATTTTAGATGTAGAATATTTAGTAATTAAATACTGATTTCATTTTCTTGTACTTGCACATCTCACTTGTCTCTCAGCCGCCTGTTATAATGAAGCATTATAAAAGTGTTTGTCACGGAAGCGCAGGACGGGGATCGCTTAGCAAGCGGGCAGAGAAGGCGCCGAGCGAAGCAGCGTCACGTCGTTAAGGGTTTAAGCGCAGTTGAGCCGCAGGAACATCCCACACACACCCGAGGCTTTCCCCGGGCTCGGCAGTTTTCAACACGCGGCGGGGGCAACCTGCGGCAGAGCATCCCGTGGGGTGCTGGGGGCGAAGCTGTCCGCAGCAGCCGACGCCACACCACAGCTCCCCTCCCACATTTAAACTCCTTTTAATACCTGGGTAACAGCACCTAGAGATGACAACCATTTTTTGGCAATAGTTCAAAGCTTCTCGGGTAGAAGGTGTTTAGGACATAGGCTGTTGGCCATATTACGTAGGCGCAAAGCACCATATAATAAAGTCTTTCAAATAAAGCATGTTACTGCTAAAAAAGCAGAGAACGTAACTGAACAATAACAGGGCTGGAGGCAAAATCCCCAGCATGAGAAAGCACCTGCCCTGAGCCGGGCTCAGCAAATTTGTGATTCATTTCAGATATACGTTTACAGCTATAAAAACTTCTGCTTTTCTATGGAGATTAATTCGTTTCATTATAATTCATCAAAAAAGACAATAAAGCTTAGTTATGGTTTATCATCCTTCTCTGCCAGATGATCTAAACCACGTATTTCTTCTAATGCTGAGCCATGGGCTAGTGTTGCCGGCAGCCCAGCAAACCCAGGTGTGGGCATGAGAATGTCCAATTACATTCTGGCATCACGCTCAAAACACCGGCTTCTAAATGATCTTTTATGGCAGAGCTCCAATGATAGGTAGGATTGGCTAAGGGCTGGGGAAAAAAAATCAAGTGTTAGTTTCTGCTAGTGCATTTATCAATTTTAACCAACTACGGGATTGATTTGAAAAGAAAATACATCGATAGACCGGAAAACCAGAAAAACCTTAACGTGGCTGTGGGCGAATGAGGAAATTACTGCAAAGTAAGCAGGGTTTTGGGCTGGCAGAGGTAACTGTGCACCCTGGGGCTGGCTTTGGGGTGAGCTGCCGGAGCCGCCTCCGCTGCACCCCGAGTCCCGACACCGCGTACGGGCAGCGTTGCCCCAGGTCCACACCCCAGCTCATGCAGGTACCCGCACTCCAAACATAAATATTTAAAGATTAATACGCCTCCGGTGCGAGCAACTGAAAATATTTCTTCTATCAAGGTAAATGTTAAGGGAATCCATACGAGATCAAAGGGCCAAGAAATTGAAAACAATCATATGCCAAGTAGTCGGGGTCCTTTTGTACGCGTGGCATTCACTTCTGCTGCCTTATCCAGCGCTCAGCCGAGTCAATAAAAGGAATCCCATGGACTTCAAGGGGCTTAGAGGGAGCCCGCAGTTTCCTCGTGTTTTGTTTTGAAAAAATCAGTGTTCCTCTTGTTTAAAGTGCTTAAGATGAGATTTGCACACTTTGACTTTTTCCAACACTGGCTCTTAAATCAAAATAAGTTGGTTTCTGGGTGTTTTTTTTAAAACCTCGCACCACGATGGGCATATAAAAGTGAGGAAGGTGGAGGCACAGCAGAAGCGAGGGAGCAGGCGGCTCTGGCACCAGGTCAGCCAGTCCCCTAAGGCACAAAGTGGGAATTGTTGCTGAGGCCACGTCAGGTGCTGGAGTTCTTTGGGGAAAGTGGCAAATAAATATTTAACTGTAAAGAACGAGCAGGGACATGTGGTCCGGCCCCTCGTTGCACCAGCACAGCATCTCCAGCAGCATCCCGGGAGCAGACGCCATCCGCCTCGTCCCTCCGCCTTGGCCGAGCTCCGCCTGCAGCTAATAATTGTGATTTCCAGATTACCAAATCACCAGTTTTTATGGGCACCGTGGCAGAGCCCAGTCCAGGCGATGGGGCAGCCGTGGGGCTGCTGGGACGCGCTGAGCTTCGTTTTGCCAGTGACCTTCAGGGTGTTTATTAAAGAGGTTTTTTATCTGACCTTGCTTCATACAACTTAAATTCTACATTCACACCAATCCTGAGTTTAATTTGTCTCAGCAGAAAGGCGCTCGCTCTGCTCGGTTTTCTCCAGGTTGCAATCACGGCGCAACCTCATCGTTTGGTGGTAAAATATGGAAAATAAATGGAGCTCGGAGTACAAATAAACAATTAATAAACATTGATTTTATGGATTTGTGTTTCTCTCACAGCCCTGTAAACAATATCTGCAGTACAGTTCATGAAATTAAGCTATTTTGATTTTTTTTAAATAGCGTTTTCTAAATCATTATTTTATTTGCAATTTATTATACATTTCAAATTGGCCTGGAGACATCCTCTCTCAGGATCAGCTACTCAAAAGTTTTTTAAAAGTCAATTTTCATTTACTCATATGAAAGGAGGAGGGCTATTTTTCATGTTTTTATGATCACTGTTTCCATACGCACTTTGATCTGACACAGAGATCTAGGCAAAAGTGCACAATTTCAGCTGAAAAGAGGAATTATTTAGTTAAACTCAAGCATATGAAAACATGCAGCTATTGCTGAAACTGCAACATATAGTTAGTTGTGGTTTTGGCTATTAAATTAATTTGATAAATCGGTGTCATATGGGGATGCTTTATATGGAAATACACTCAATCCACATACCACTATGCAAAAGTTTTAACTCACCTGATTTAAAAAAAAATCCCACAATTAATGAACACTGAAGAACTGTGAAATGCCAATGCAACTTTTAGTTTTCAATTAAATAGACCCCTACCCACAGTTCAGAAAATATAATAAATGTGTTCAGATTTAAAGCATTTCACAGCGATTCCCACAATGACACCAGCTCTGTAGCTTCCCGTGCAGCATAGCCACAAAGAATCATTTAACACCCATTAATAAAGGAATTTTCAGAGGAACTCGAGCTCAAATTATATCAATCTTCCACTGTTCCAAAATAAACGCATCAGGTGGCATTTAAATGCAGGTGGCTAACCATTTTATCAGCGCACATATTTAAGCTATTAGAAATATAATTAGAAAAATTAAATTAAACACACTTAATGCAGATTCTAATTCTAGCAACACTGTCCTTATCATTATGCCATTTTTATAGCAAATTATAAAGTATGTCTAAATTGTACAGGTTTGTTTCTGACTGATAGCTGAACTCAGATAATTAAGTTGTTAACCATGTACTTCAGTGGTCAACATGGTTATATATCTTTGTCTTATCACTACCCCTCCTCCTTGTTTCCACGGATCTCAGGGGAAGCAGATGAATGGCACTTGACACTACCCACCTACACAGCCGACTGATTAGACACAGTCCTGTACCACAGGTACACTCAATTATATGCTTTTCTGAGATTCAAGCATTTCCTGAAGCTGGGAGCGTTGAAAACTGTTTATTCGATGCATTTTGCAGGGGAGGAAAACTGCAACGAAACATCCTTAAAACTTCCAATACTATTTTATCACCTGGGCCCTTCAGGCAGACGGGCTGGGATTTATTTCACTAAGGAGGAAAATAATAACTCCTCTCTACCAGAAATAATGAAACTGCTTAAGAGCACGCCCGTGCCCAGAGCACTTCCAAACCCTGGACAAGTGGCCCACCCTCCTATGCAGGTTTGTCTCCAGCACTGGGGTCCGTGGACACGTGGGTGCCCAGGGCGCCCAGCGCCGGGCGCTGCTCCGGGGGCACATCCTGCTCCCGCCAGCCGGGACCCGCGGAGCCATCGGCCGAGCGCCTTACCGGGCACGGCACCGCCGCCGAGGCGATCCGGGATTTCATTCTTCTGGCCAGCCAGCCAGCCAAGGGATGGTTTACTTCTCACACTTCCCCGACTAATTAACATAACTTCAGGGAAATAAAAATACAGCTAATTTACCAGCGGGTTCAATCAATAAATAGCAAAATACAGACACAGATATATATAAAAAAGACAAATCTGGATTGCAATTCTCCTAGGAAAACAATCGATATTCAGATCATATAAATGCAGCTCAGTACATGCTGAGGATTGGCTTTATAATATTAGAGATTATTTGTAATAGATTTGAAATAAAAAAATTGATGCAACTTGAATGCTTTGGCTAGATTTATGCACACATAATTCTATGCATATAAGCCTTCCCTTGAGGTTAAGAGAAATCATGTGGGTCTTACTGTCTCTAGATCTCCCGGTATCCTGTTTCATCAAAATAACGCAGAAAATGAATTAAATAACTTCCTGATTTTTAAATGCGTTATTCCAAACTAACTTTTGATAGTTCCCTTCATCCCATTTGAAACAGCTGGGTTCATCAGGTTGGTTGATACTTTTTCAACTTAAAAATACAATGTAAATACATGGAAAATTTAGAGAGACTTAACCAAGCAGCTTGCTTTACCTATGGCCATTATAGTGATTATTCTGAGTGCGAGAGCTGGGTTAATGACACAAAATAGACTTTTTTATAAAATAGTTGCAGTCATTTCTTTTTCCATTTAGCCTGCCTCTATGCTGAGCACTGTCTACACCGAGCATCAGCACGGCTGCACCGAAACGGCCATGGACCTAATGGAGTTCCACTTGATTGCTCCTAAATGATTACAAACTAAATATCCTCAGTTTGGAAGAATAATATATTTTTTTTCCCATTTGCACATGAAAGAGTAACACATGGGGTTATTTTTGCAATATGTCATCAATAAAGATTTTGACATTGTAACTCAGTTAAAAAAAAATTATTTTGTTGGATTTGGTTTTTTTTCCTTTCCCTCCTCCCGCTGCAGGCAATTTGGTGGAGAAAAAAAATCCACCCTGTTCTCCATATTTATTAACAAAGTCAATAGGATCCGGTGGCTCTCTTTTAAACTTCTGAGCGCAGGAAATATTTCAAAAGATACCTCCTGAAAGGAAAAGGAAGCTACTCCGCTTGGTGGGGGGCATCGCTCTTTCCCTAGAGATCTTTCCAGGAGAGCAACAACACACACATAGATATAGGCTAGGCAAGCAGGATTAAAGAAAATCCTTTCCACAATGGTTTTTACTGTTTTTCATTCTACGTGATCAGACTGATTTGAACTATTCTTTCTAACAAATATGTAATTATTAGCATATAAATTTAACACCTAGCTATGCTATAATGACAACGATTTCTTTCTTTATTCCTTTACTTACTTGATATGGAAAGCTATTTGTCTGGCATTATTTTATTCTGGTTTTTATTGTTTTTTATTTCTGAATATTCTTTACTCCTTAAAATATCATTAGCTTTCACATACCTGTAGATTTTAATTTTTGACATCTTTAAAATAATGTAATAAGATTGAGGATAATTGTCCAAATCAATTTTTCTTATACCTTGTTCTTAAGCGTTTAGGTGTACATTCCCTTCCCCCCCCCATTTCTAGGGGAGAGCGGTGTTGGACGTGCCGTGGTCTGTTGTGAGACCGTGTGCTCTCCTGCTGAGCACCAGTCTCAGAGTGAGAACAACTGGATTTTAGTCCAATGTGAACATTGCTTTGATGAAAATTTTGTATCTTGCTTAACTGTTAACTTTCGGGGACACAAATACTGTTTGCTGACCACAGGGACATCCTGGCCATGCTTAGATATTGTAGCTGCTGGTGCAGTACGAACAAAAATAAGAGGAAGCTCAATTGGGAATTGGAAAGAAAACTTCTGGCAATTGCTCAATGTCCATACTTCCCTGCCGAGAAGAACTCTTCATGTAGTTGTTACACGCTCATAGTTTTAAATCAAAGACAAAAAAGCTTAAGTTAATGAGCCTTGTAAAAGACAATGAGTGGAAGTGTCATGCTGGAGCTCGCACGCCCTGCTTTTGGGTGTCCGGCCACTGCCCGGGAGCTCCTGCACCCATTCCAGTTCACGATGGGCTGGATGCAAAGCCAACCACCTGGGAGCCTGGGCAAAGCTGGGCACCTCGATCTGTACCCACCCTCGAAGACGTGTTCCTAGGAGGCTTTGGGTTGGTCTACAAGCGTGTCAAGACGCACTCGGGCTGGGGGTTTGAAAGCTGCTCCTATCCTGCGGAGTCTGAAGCACTGACACAATCCACACAAGGTTTACCTGCGGGTTGAAATCCTGACAGCCTCCAAGAAGATGCTTATACCCACCACCATAAAGACAACCTCAGCTCTGGGTGAAGGAGTCTGCTCCACCACCTCCCTTCATTCTGCATGTGGGTGACAGGCTTTCTCTGCCTAGAGACGCTGCCTCTGTGGGCAAATCGTACAAAACCTTCACCCTTTCTTCACCTTCTCAGTCCCTGCCAAGCGTGAGCTCACCAGGCAAGACAGCACGGAAGGATGGAGGAAAAGTCGATCCCCGGTGCAGGCGAGATGCAGCTGGGGCACAGCAGCACCAGGAGGAGACGCGTCGTTCCTCCCTTGCCTGTAGGCAAAGATCTGCAGCTCACGAGAATCACCATTTTCCCCGGGAGAAACAGAGGTTCCTGGCTGGTACCTTCAGAGAGATAGAAAGAAATGGAAAGAAAAAGAATATGAGCTTTCTCCCCTTCTTTTTTGCTTTCCTTTTTTAATTCTTCTTCTTCTAGGCATTCTACCTATAAGGGCAGGAAAGCATTATGGGCAGCGTCTACATCTAAATACATTTTGAGCCACCGTAAAGGATGCAGGTGGCTTTTCTTTCTAACTATTAACACCAGCAGTAGTACTACTATTATATCACTTTATAAGCCTCTAGGAAACTCTGGGAAAAAAATAATTTAAAATTAGGACTAGAAAAAGCCATTGGATTAAACACTTAGGACCAGGAAAAGTTATTCTTTTTCTCCAGGAGCTGAAGTTTGAGGGGATATAAAACCAACAAAACCACCATTGTTGATATTGAGGATTTATTTAGGAAGATAAAAGGAAAAGCATTTGTGTGAGCAAAGAGGGAACAAAAGATAAAAGATTGAGAAGGAAAGAGTGACATCAGAACAGAGGAAAGAGAGGGAACTGGAGGAGGAGAATGGAAATGGAGAGGAAATCTAAAAGAAGATCTGGGCATAAAATTAACCTTGCAGAAAACTGGGGGCTGTGGAAATAAAGACACAGAAAAAACAGTTGTTCTAGACTTCGCAGATTAATTTTCCTCTATTCTGGTTTAACTTTTAGGGCCAATTTTTACCTTCATTTGGTGATGTCAGTCCCGATGACCCACTGTGATGGATGGAGAACCACCATGGGTGAGCTCCCCCACCTCAACTGCAGCAGCCAGTTGAAGAACTACCACAAACACTACAAGCATATGGGCATCACGGACACTCAAACATCTTTAACGTATGGCCGCCACAAACACGTGATCCCCTTTGACCAGCACAGTCATTTTTATCTCCCGATGAAAATGTCCTGTTTCACTGAACACAACCTAAAACGAAGCTGCTGTGTTCCAAACATCACGACCCACACACTTTGGACTTCGAAAATGAATCATTCCCTCCTGTTAAGCGTGTTGTATCCCCTGGAAGATGGCCAGGGCCAACTTTAGAGATTGTCTTTTGCAGATTAAGTTATTTGCCTATTACAAAAAAATTAAAATAGAGTCCACAACCATTTGAAAATCTCCCTAAAACAACAGTGTGAGAGACTTCTATCACCTAAAATGTGAGGATTGCTGTTTACCATACACAGTCTAATTTTACTTAAAGTTTTAGAAATTATTCTGCATTCAAAGATGAATTATTTTAATTTTTATACCAAGAGAAAAAAATAATGTATTAGGGCAATATGGGGAGGTAGGGTAGTTACGCTACCTGGTAACATTATTTTCTCAGCCATTACAGTTTATATTGCACTTACTGCTACCATAAAATACTGATGGTTATCAGTGAGCATTGTCCTGAGAAATCTGTTTAACAATGTAAGAGGCCAGAAAACAGACATCTGTCACAATATTTGCTTTTTATTCCCCAAGTAGTGTTCATTTTACATCTGACTGTACAAAAAAAGTTGCTTTACCTAGCTAAAGTTTCGAAGAAATGAGATAATGGGATTTTCTGTGAATTTGGCCTTTTCTTTTAGAAAAACAGTTGTTACGCTGTGAAATCTAGAAGAACAGCCTCTCTCTTTTCTATGGGGTGTGTAAAATGATTTGAGTTTTTATGGTTTTTAAGATGCTGTACTTAAAGCAGGTCAGCATGCTAAAAATATTATCCTGACATATTCTAAACATTAATTGAAAAGAAATAAAAATAAAAAACCATGAAGAACCATCAATCTGATAATTCTGTGAAGATCAAACAATCCTAAATGAAAGAAAGCAATAGAAACAAAACCAAGGAAAACCCTCCATTTGCGGTGACAGTTAATTTCATAACGTGTTTGCAATTGCTAATAAACAGAATTATTGCTGCACAAGAGAAATCTTGTGGTCTCTGCTCTATCACTACAGAGGGCAGCAGCAGACAACAGAGCTCTTTAGCATTACAGAGGGAATGTTAAACATTCCCAGTAAACAAGGGAGCTAGGAGAGGCTGGTCCTGCGGGCAGACCAGGGATCTTTGCTGGAGCACGGTCCGAGGCCATTTATTACACATTTCAGCCTCCTTTGGATGCTAACAGGCATCTCAGGGTTTGGAAAGCCTTAGGGACGCCTGGACTGCTTAACAACTTACACCTGTCTTCCGTCAATTTATCAAACCCAGATATTAAAAACAAGCATCAACCATGAGTTATAATATATAAGCTGGACCGTATAGTAGCGAGTTAAATTTGTTTCGTGTTTTCTTTCCCACTTTAGACTCAAAACCAGTTGCTTTCTGTCCTGTTACATCTCTTGGTAGATGAAGCAGCAAAAAGCCAAACAGCTGGGAAGCGTGTCCTCTACAGCCTGGAGACCGCGCATCGTAAAGTACAACGTAAAGACATTTACTGTAAAGACATAAAAGTTTGAATCGGAAGAAAGTTGCTCAGCTGAATATATTTGAAAGACTTTCTATATAATTTTGTTTCAGTAGTAAAAATGTGTTGGGGGTGGGGGCGAGGCGCCTGCCGCAGTTATTAGCCCTGGTCACATCCTCCTCCGGCTCCAGCGGCAGATGCAAAGGAGGGCAGCAAAGGTCTTATGATCAAACGGGAAGAAAATGACTGACAACACAGAGCTAGTTCAAAGGAACTAATGGAATAATTAGTTCCAAAAAGACTAAAAAGACTGAAGAATTCATGATGTCATAAAAAGCAGAGCTACTTAAATTGGATTAGAAAATAAAAATGACACGAACATTGTAAATATTCACAGATCACATCATTGACGTGTAATGTGCCGTTAAATGATGTCAAATTAAAGGGGAAATTACATGTGTAAGAACTAGGAAGAATAAAGGGAAGACATTTTAAAGATGCACAGTCCTTCAAGTGAAAATCCTATCGTATATCAGGGCTGATCACTGCATGGATGAGGAAACTATGCGAGAAGAATAAAATAAAATATGGGAAAGAAAACACAGGGTAAAAACATCTCAATTTAAACGCTGTGGTGAAAGGCTGTTAACTTCGGAGCCAGCGTGGCGTCTCCTCAGCGTGTCTTAGTAAGGCTGCTCCCAGCCAAGGTGATGCCCAGAACCAGGTGCTTCCATTGCTTAAACCCTATTAAAATTAGTCCTAATTTACTACAAAAACCCCAGCAGTCAAGTGTACTTTCACATGGGAGGTTACCCCAAGTAGGGAAAAGGACTTTGCTCAAATGGTACTTTTGAATTTTCTCAATTGTATTGCAATTATCACAGGGCTACGTGGGCGCCAGGGAGCGGATGTGAAGATGGCATTTCTGAACCCACAGTCTGCTGAAGTTAAAATTTGTTTTGCATCATACACGCCTCATATACACCATCCATAGAGGCTGCTTACAGGCCCTCAACCAGAGTGAGATATCATCTCATCCATGGCTGATAGCAATGTTGCGGCAATTAATTTACCTATATCGTGCTCTTTCAAGTGAGCTTGAAAAGAAGGTCCTCCCAGCTTCTCTCCCTTCCCTCCACGTGCTATCTGAATCTTCTGCTCCAAAGGTGGCATTTAAAACTCCCCAAAATACCTGCATAATAAAGGGTAAAAGATACTCTGCACATATATATATGTACATATCTTTTCCTTCCCTCGTGGTCCTTTCCATCTCAAAACTCTGTGAGGTGTTAAAAACACATCGCACATAACCAAGAAACTCGAGATTATCGGCATTATCTCACCGGCTCTGCCTGGTGATAAGATGGGCTGATGCGCTCGCTGTTGCGATAACAGACACCGACTTGGCTTCTCAGCAGTGCTGCCAGGCTGGTTACGGCGTCCCGCAGTCCTCCGGGCCTTTGCCACAGGAGATTATTGTCCCCCTGTCATTTAGATCGAGTTAACTTCAGCCAGCACACATTTGCTGAAGCTGGCCATACAGTTTCGGATGAATACGGTTCTTTTCCTCCAGCGATGCTCGGTGCGGAGCCCGGTCCTGCAGGTCCAGCGGATCCCGGTGTTGGTGCAGGGCGAAAGTGCTCGGCGCTGTCAGGAAGCACTCAGCACGTCTCAGGATCGCTGACAATGTAATTACCCACGTTTGCACCCAGTTAAGACGTAAAGGTTAACACCTGTACCGCTATAAAAATGTCATGCAATCTTTAATGATCAAGACGTCAGTTTTGTCCTATAGCCAAAAGATGTATATTTACGTTGCGGTGACTCATACAAATGTATATATTCACGTGGAAACGTAAAAAATATATGTCAGAAAAAGAGCAACTTTTTCTTACGTTTTCACGCTGAGTGGAAATAGTACCACTTTTATTCTTCGGGGACTGCAGCGGTGTCTCTGAGCACGCCAGGCATCCAGCTGAGGTGGGGAAGCTGCCGGTGGTCTCACCGACAACGGCACAGGGGCTGCCAGGGCGCTGAAAGTTTGGAGATCCAAGACCTGAAGTTACAGAAAGTAACTAAAATACTTAAAGCACTTTTGAAAATATAATGCAATGCCTTTTAATCACTTCTGAGTGTGTGCTTTTGTGTTGTTAACGTCAACTGTCTCACAGATGTGAGGAACTGCAGAGGAAGGGAAGGGCAGAGACTGCACAGCTAGAGGAAAGGCAGAACGTGCTCTGCAGTACCTGGTTATTGCCTTTGTTTTGTCTGGAAGGTCAAGATTAAAACATGTGTTCAAACAAGCAAGGGAAAGACAAAAGGGTCACTTTTATATTTCACTATTACAGCTATATGCAAAAAAAAAAAAAAAAAATTGTTCTGGACGTCGCTGCGTGCACTTGAATGCACTCGATCATATGGCTCCTATGTTGACCAAGAGATGACATTATCCAAGCCTTACATTTGGTCTGTTACGTGCCGTTCTGCGTATGAAATGGCGGGCAGGTAAGCCCATCTCGCGTAGGAAGGCAAAGCCCAGGACACCCCGGGAGGGGCCGGGATCCCAGCCCTGCACCCTGGTGCCGGGGCGGGGAGAGGGAAAGTCTTCTTGTGGTGGCTTGTGTAACTCCAGCCTACAGCTGAGAATAATATCCAAAGTGGGGTTGCCTGAGCCCTAGGAGCAAACAGAAGTTTTTTGAGGTCTTTATTTGTGCAATGGCATTTCCACTCTGACTGGGGAGATCTGTGGATTGCACTCACGTTGCCTCTATAACAATTAAAAAAAAATTAGACATGATAGTTACCCTTTAGCTCAAGAGAATGTATTATTCAGATTCCACTTCTCTTTTTCTCACTGACTTTTAACATGTCATAAGTACACACATGAAATGGGTTTCCCAAACAAAGGTGATTTATCAGGCAGAACTTTGCACCCATTGCTTGAAATCTCTCAGATGTAAGAAACTTTGATGTAGAAGGAGGTCTGTCAGGGCTGAGTATTCAATATATTACAAGTCCCCAGCAAAAATAGAGCACAGCTAAATAACTTGAGAAATATTATACTTATAATGGCATTGCAGAGTCAATCAATTTAAACGTAATAAAGAAGACGACAGACAATGAATAGAAAGTTCAAGGACTTTTCACCTAGGGCTTTGCTATGGCTGGAAGTCAACCTGCTGAAGTCTATAGAAGTCTATACACTCTACAAGTCAGCTCCAGGAATCAGAATCACATATGGAAACAAAAGACACCTTTGATTTTAGGGAACAGTGCTCCAAAATATAGGCATAAGCCCCAGAAAAGCAACCTGAATTGGAACATTTTTGAAGGCAAGGGCAAATTTTCATCGTGTATTTCTGGCAGGCAATACTGTAACTCGTCTTTTCATGTCTTGGCTTCATCGGTTAACTTTATCACAGAACAACATCGCAGGTTGGACAGAATAACTGCATTGACTTTGCTGTATGCTTTCATAGTATTGGAAGGTGAATACACTATATTAGCTGTGCATGTAATTCCTATTTTTTTCATACCCATTTATTTCCTTAACTATTGTTTATTCTTCATCATAATATAGGAAAAGTACTAGTACATAAGACAAAGTTTAACAGTGGAGTTGATTTACCACCTGTAATCGTGGAATCCATTAACTATTTTAAAAGTAGGTGGCAACTTGCATACCCACAGCATTTATACCGAAGACTTCACTGGGACATCACAGAGCACAGGCTTTCTATGGAAATGATGTTGTTTGCTGCCTTCGCTAAGAATGTAGAGCGAACCGCAGATTGCAATTGGGATTCAGTGCAAGATGAAGCTTGGAAGCGTGAGGTGGAAAAATTGCATCTCATTTCTTTTTGCCAGGTGGTAAGAAGCTGGCTTAGGATTTAGCAAAGTCTCAGACTTTGTCCCCATTTCAGCCTTTGGAAGAGAAAACTGAACTTTGGTCTAGCTCCAAGAGCTTGTAGGAATAGAAATGCAGGTCTTCAGGGTGCAGAGGATGAGCGTAAGAGCATGGCCAAAGAGCTTAATGTGACTGTGCTGTGCCATGACACAGCAAAGACATCTTGAAGAGCAATATTTGGGTGAAGCAAAGCAGGGCACAACCAACCTGCTCTATGTGAAAGGAAAGGTGTGAAAGAAAAGTCTGTAGGAAAGCTAGAAAAAGAAAGATTACCATATTTGAAAGAAAAGGGAAAAAACTAAAAGGGTCTGAAGAGAGAGAGAGTACTGTACACAAGTGAGGATTAGGGGCTGGTGAGGAGAGAGCAATGCTAGACCTTCTCTCATATTGTCCATCACAGGCACCCTGAGAGATGAGAAGGACCAGAATATAGTGGAGCAGGTAGGTCAGAGAAAGGGGCTAAAGAAAAGGCTAACTGCAATTAATGGTTTGCCTTCACCACTTATACAGTGGAAGTGTGAAAATGAAATACGTGAATGTGAATTGGAAAAGCTTCATTGTGGGATGGCGGTCTTTTCTATCAAGATCTAATCTATATTAAGTCTCTAGCACTGAGCTGGATCCTCTAAAATCCAGCCCCTAGGAAGGAAGAGCCCACCGGTTTCATCGGGAAGAGCAGCGACCTCTTCCAGTCTCCCAAACTTCAAAACGCACGCGTTAGTGAGACCACAATTATGGAGATAGTCATGTCAAATAAAATGCTCCTCACAGAGGCACAAAATAAATCTTGCAGCCTTTGCAACCCAAGCTATCGGGGGCAATTTCTAGTTTTGACAATTATACAATTATCACATAAACTGCCAACATACTTGCAAATGCGCAATGACATCATTAATATTCTCAACAAGGAAAGCACACTAATGTCATAGGCTGGAGCATTAATATCACTGTGCAAAATGATTCACCATACAGTTTAATTAAAGTATGCAAAGTATTTTTGTTTATGTAAAGCGCAACAGAGACCACAGGCATCATTCACTGGTACAGTACACTGCTTCGAGTACAGAGGCACTCCTGCTACATAAGAGACCTTGCGTCCAAAAACTGAAGTCTCCCCGTTTTCCTAACATCTGGCTTATTCCCAGAGAATATTTGCCCCTAGAGAGGGGGATCCCATACCAGTGCAAACAATCACTGTGCTAATGTGATTTTAAACTAAAAATAACACTTGGATCTAAGGTTCTCCTATTTTCAGGCATTTCCTGGGCTCTGCATCTAATATGTCGCTGCGACACATCAGCACCAAAACACTGATTTGCAGGGGCTGGGTAGGGAGGGACGAGAACAAGAAGGAGCTTTTGTTCGTTTTACTTAATTGAAGGTAAAAAGACTCCCCCCTCTTCCCTTTTTGTCACTCCATCATCATTTAATATTTTCACCAAGGCTTGGTTTCAGAGCAAAACCGGTAGCCAGGCAGTCTCTGCAAACCTCCCTTCGTGGGTGACAAGACCCGATCTCCTACCGGGCTCTGCAGCGCGGCAGCGGGAGCGTGTGGCACGTCCCCCGTCAAAACCCTGCGTGGCCAGCTTGAGCTTGAGTGGACCAACTTCTCTTCGGGTTGGGAGCACCCTCCTCGTTCGTAACGTGCAGGGGCTCGCACGCACTCGGTATTTCACAGAGGCGATCGAGACTGAACTACTGTCACAGTGCTGGCCACCACTGTATTGTACTCCGTATAATATAAAAGATTTAGATTAGATACACTTGAGACAGGCACCTTGCTTGTTTCTATAGTGCAAACTCAGTAGCACTGCTTAATACGTACTCAGATAAAATACTGCTAACTGGATTCATAAATTTAAGCCAGATACTGTACTAGAATTAAACCATTAACTGGTAAATCAGCTGCTAAGTAGCCCATATTCCTTTTAATACTGGATTCTTAATGCTAGATTTAAACAGTAATACATATTTGACAAAAGCTTATTCAAAATATTCGAGGGACTAGAAACACTGGGAGCTGGCTCCAATCTGCTGCTTTCTGAAGTTTATCTGAGACCGAGTCGAACTGAGCTCCAAACAAAGACTGCAACAGGAGCCAGTTGTTGACACTCTGCACCACGTGTCGCATATTAAATGATTCATCAAATGCTGTGTCACAACCTGTATAAAGTCTTTTAAAAATGGATCCTTCCTCCTTTCGTTTGATTTTAGCTGCCAAGAATATCTGGATAAATCTAGACTTCCTTGAACAACCTTCCTTTTCTGAAACCACACCCCCTTTAATGCAAACATTCAACCCAAATCGTTATTAGAAAGAGCACCAGTCACTAATTTTCAGTAAATAGATTGCTAGTATATTTGGACATCCTAACGGAGCTCTGCTGTAAGGAGTCCCTGAATTTTACGAATAAAATTTACCCAGAACATTTTGGAAAACTAAATAATAGATGAGTAAATCATTTTACTGGCTGATAAGGAAAGGCAATGTGTTATTGTAACCTGCCTTGTATGCTCCTTGTAAAATACTGTAAATTATGATTTTAAATTATAATGTTAGATTAGGTTTTCTGCAGCTTAATATATTGTAATATAATATAATTGCTAAATGCAAATGAGGTACTGTACAGCTTTTCCATAGAGTTGTTCATGAAAGCCAAGCATTTTACATATTACAGTGAAGTGCATGTTATTAAGAAACAAATTATAATGAAGCTTAATTTAGTTGGGAGACAAGATACCGTAGCCTTATCCCAGCTGACAATGCAGCAAGGTACCTTATAGAGCTGTTACACCAACTTACGTGCAGCTCAAGTACCCCCGGCACAAACGTACATAGGCAACGGCACCGTACCTTTTAAGACTCGCGTGTGATCTCATCACCTTCAAGTCAAGAAATACTATAAAGTCATCAATTTGGCTTCAAATACACTCTGTGATCATGACTGACACACGCTCTTTTCAAAATAACAACTACAAAGCTGATTAGCATTCGAATACCGCGCACTTGGAGCGGAGTTTGGGCAGAAGGCACATTTCAACTGCTCCGAACACGGCGCAGGATCAAGTGCGGAGCCGACATCAACACATGAGTTAAAACCAGCAAAATCAGTCACCTCACGGTGCCTCTTGCTAAGCGCCCGTGATGGCTATTGCAGCTAAACCTGCCTTTTGTACCCGCGGACCTGTAACCCACCCCACCAGGCAAAGAGCTCCTGCTTTTCCGTCTTCATTTTCATCAGCAAGTCACAAAAGACAACAGTTACTGGTAGACGGGCCAGGAGAATGCACTCCCTAAATAATGCATTGGCTGGTAAATTGGCCGTCAGACTGTAAATTTCAAAAGAAAAACTAAAATGCATTTTTTCAGCATTTTCTGGGCAACGTTCCCTCCACGCAGAGCAGGCAGCGGCATCCCCACTTCCCCCCAAAAGCACAGGCACCAATGGGTTTGTTACAGAGCAGGAAAAACCTGCTCCAAAGCAATTCATTATTAATGCCAGAATATTCTTGCTAAACAGTTCTGATTATTTCACAAGAAAGAGGTCAAGGTATTGGAGAAAGGGATTTAATCAAATAAACTCTCAATCTCTCTCCAAATAGCATTTTCATCCGGCTGCATGTAAATTCATCAGATGACTAGCCTCCGAATGCACAGGCAAGGTTAATCTGCTATGACTGTTAAAACTTCTGTGATATGCCTACTGAATAAAGATTTAAAACAGGAGGAACCAGGCGGGTTCCCCCAAACCGTTTCCTATTTCTTCTTTTCCTTAAAGTTTTGCCCTGAATCACAACATCTCCACTGGCAGAAGGGGAGCTGAAAATCCCCCGCTTGGGCTGCACTTTTGGGACCCCACAAAGAACTCTTTGTTTCGCATTTGCTGCTCAACTCTCCGGATTTTGACGACTATCAACAGCTTATTTCAAGCTACCCCACAGCAAATAACCTGCCCGGAGCAGGAGGCAAAGGGGGAATCCTGGACTATCAGAGACATTTCATACATCGCTGGAGCACTCATGCTGGAAAACAAAGCAGAGTTGCCATTAACAGAGAGGAAATGGAATTTCTCTTTTATTCTGAACTTGATATAGAGCTGCCTTGCTTAAATAAGGAGCCGAGGAATTTATCACAGTCATATCCCAAGGTGAATTTAGTGGCAAACACTAATAATCCCTCTTGGACACCTAGCACTTATTAGACAAACCCTGCCTCCTGGCAGCGTAAATCAACGTTTATTTTTAAAAAGGATCTTTGTGAACTTCATCTTTAAACATAGGGTTATGATATCGTTGTAAACAACATATCCAGTTATAAATGAAGAACTGCAATTTGGGGGTTTGTTTTGTTTTTAAAATAAAAAAATCCCAAATGCTTATTGACATAGAGTAATGAGAAAAAAAGGGAAACTGAAATACAGTAGGCAGGCAGGATTATTTTTACTAATATTTTTTGCTTTCTTTACCCTAAGTCTGGCCACAGAATCTGTATTTAGTGGAACGTACTGCAAATGTCTTCGTGAAATCAATTCAGATTTATGAGACTGAGAAAGTGTGCTTGATGAGAGCCATGGTTTTATGCAGACAAGCCCTTCTAGCCTAATACCAGCACACGCGACCCAAGCGCCGTCTTCAGATGCTTAACAATCTCCAAGTCAGCTAATGGTACGCCTTTTTTTTTTTTTCTAAATGGCCGTTCTAATTTATTTATGCTACACATGCAGCATGTACCTAAATATCCTAAGCAGTTTCGTTGCCTCCTTCTTCAAGAAGTCTAAGACGACGGTTCGTCTGTTTAAAATGAGAGAGGATCCTTAATGGTATACAATCTATATCCCTCATTTAGGAGTCAGGCAGCAGTTAAAAACTCTGCCTCGTCCAGATAAAAAGTGTTTTGATGCTGGTATTCTCTGCCCCCTTTGCTCCAAGCACCTTTCTCGAATCTCAGACACCATTTTACATGAGGATGCTTTCTCAAAAGCAAAATGTAACTGTCTAATTAAGAGCGGAATGATTGGCTAGTTCATGGACTCTGTGACAGTTATGACAAATACACATATTGGCATAGCCCTAACCTCACTTCACAGTTTGCAACACAAAGATGGTATTTTCAGAAATGTGCAGAACACTCTGATACAAAGCTTCACCTTGTCTAGTGCTATTCCATTTAATTTTTTATTAACTGCCTGAACATATGCCATTCTAGAAGAGGGTAATAGTTACAAAATGTCAGCAGAAACATTTAAACTGCTAAAATGTAAATGATTTTATAAATTTGTAATGAAAGGTAATTGTCATGTGGGAAAAGTAACAGAAAAACAGATATGTGTAAATGTAAAACTGGTAAAAAATACATCTTATTGGTCGAAGGTAGCAAAATTTAAGTGTATTTTAATGACCATTGTAAGTAGTATTTAAATAAAATTAGGTTCATAAGCAGAAAATGTGAATTCTATAATATTTTATTTTGTAACATTAGTAAAGTTCATAATAATGAAAAGACCTCATGGAACTTTAATGCGCCTAAATTCATTAAACAGTAGGACATTCAGATTCCTCACCTCATTTTAAAAAACAAATAAATCAAGTCAGAAAACATAAATACAAAGCATTCGCCAGCCTGGGCACAGCCTGGCTTTAAAAGAACAATATTAGAACGCGGTTAGTTAGTTTCTTTACTTTCCGCTAAAATGAAAAACAATTTGGTGATTAATCCCTTCAGCGATGCGGTGCTGGGTCAGCGCTCTCGGAGATGTCAGGGAGGAGAAGACTGGGGCGAAGGAGGGAGTTTTTCTTCAGCCACCACACAGAGCAACCACCTCCCAGTGAGGTTTGCGGGCAACCATCTTTAAATGCTTGAGCTGTTCTGCGTGGCCATGACAAGATTTGCAATTCTCCACGTTTATTTACACACCATCACCCCAACTAGACATCACATGGAAGTGGCATGGTCGCGGCTGACCCCAGGGTAGTCCCTGTCTCTGCCGATCCGATTTCATCCTGCTCGGCAATTGAACTGCGCCCAGCCCGCCCCGGCCGCGCGCACGCCGCGCCGCGCCGCAGTAAAATTAGCAGAAGCTTGTCAGGCTGTATTTTCTAGCTTCACGCTGACAGACGCTGGACAAATACGTCTGCTTTTCAGAAATCCAGAGAGGTTTCTACTCTCCTGGAACGCGTATCAGCCGGGGGTGTTCGCAGGTCTGCCGGCGCCGGCACGGCGAAAGCCCGCGAGGGCGGGCTGCGGGACGGCGGGGCTTTCGTCTGGGGGCTGTTCTCCTCCCTAGACCACGCAAAAACCACCAAACTACCGGTCATTTATATTTTTATTGTGTTTTCCTACAACCACTCCTGCTTAAGATTGGACACACAGAATGAGTTCTTCAGCCAGAAATTAATAGAACGTAAATCCATCATATTTCGAAAGCAAAAGTTTAGGGGGGCGGAAGGGCCGTTTGCCGTGTGCAGTAGGGGTACAAATCACCTTCAGAGGAGATGTTACCCACAGTCCACGTAAGAGCTCACCTGCAAAACTGCTGGCTTCGTGAGTAAAATCTGCTTTTTAAAATCTGGTTTTTTAAACGCTTTTGCAAATAAACTACAGAAAACGATCATTTGTTTCAAAAGCTGACACCAAGGGAGGCCAACACAGTAAACAGAAGAAATTTACCATCTGTAATGGGAACATTTTTAAATAAAACCCCCTAATATGTTTTGTAATCTACACCAATGTAATTTTGTTAGATATTCAGTGCAGTTCTTACATCAAACAGCCTCAGAAGCCCCAGGATCATTTTATATTCACTGGAAGACAGAAAGAAATCCAAAACCTAGTTAAATAAATTGTTCATTTATTCCTTTCCTTTTATGCACCAAGATCTACATGTGGTCATTAATTATAAAGAGACTATTATAGCACCATATTTTCATTCAATACGATGTCCTGGTATATATCAAAGAAGTCCCATAATTAAAACAGAAGGGCCACAATGACAATTAAAATTACAATCTATATGGGGAAAGAAAGTACAGTTCTGCAATTTTTCACCCTGTCACTGTCAGCACCGGGGGATATTCCAGTCACGTCTCTTGTAAAGCAGCCTAAATTCTTCTTCACCAATGCAACCTCAAAAGCATTATCAGCACCTAAGCAAAAGCCTATGCAAGTATAATTTAATACCAAGCCACAGTTTGCAAGTAATAGCGTATAAAGTGATATTTAAGTGGTGTTTTAAGCACACTTCTGATGGCTACAGCCACTTTTTACTGGTAAATGCGTTTTCCTTTGAGTAGTGATTATGAGTCCTGGGTGAAGAGGTCCTGTGTGCAGGTCTGCCTGTAAGCCTTACTTCCAGCTGCCAATCTTTACTTCACAGTGAAGAAAAAGCCACATAGCACCTTGTTCTTACTCTTGTATGCTGTCATCCCCTGAGCCTGATAACTGCAAAATCATTTCCACATAACACTTTTCTGCTTCTGCCTCTTAAACCTGGAGACCTACACACTGTGCACGCACTTGCACCCCCGGCAGCCAGCCCCCCAGAAGCCGCTGCCTCTGAACCGCCGGCCTCTTCCCGCAGACTATTTTTAACACTTACCCCGGTAAATATCTGCATTAATGGAGTACAGGGCTCTTGTGCAGCAATATGTATTTGCTACAATTTATTGTCTATAAAAGTCACGAGCGGTGAATTATTACTGTTAAAACTGTGTTTTTCTTTATAATAACTTTAAACCGAGCACTCATATATGAAGCATGCAATGGAGATGGAGAAGGTTTTGTATAATAAAACGGTGACATGGTCATTTTTCCCAGTTTTGCATTACACAGACACACTCATGCATGGTGCTTTTTAAATTCTTATTATATGTGAGGTCAGGGGGTCGAATGTCAGAAAGTACTGTTAATTTCACGGGGTTAGGGGAAAGTAAATTCAGAGGGAATACAGATCACTTAGCACAGAAAAGCAGCTCCTCTGAAGTTTGGTTTTACATTTGTTAACCATATCCTTCAGCTGACGAACCATTGAGACCAGGGTGACATTCTGGTCCCCGGCATAATGGCTTGACACGCTGCGGGGAGAGCGGCCGGCGGCGGAGGGGCCGGTGCCGCGGCCCCAGCCCGCCGAGCACCCAGGCTCCAGGCAGCTGGAACCGAGCAAAGCGCCTTGCCATTTGGGCTGCGGCGTTTAAATTATGGAGAGAGCAGTCAAGATGTCTTAAAGTTCAATCTGACAAGAAATGTAAAATATATTTCTGTCTTCGTTCGCCGGGAAGGTAGCGTCTTGCAGCGTGGGGTATCGCTACCCAGAGTCCTTTTGAAGCGCTTCCTAATATGTCATCAAAGTCCAAAGATGTCACGAGCGCTCGAGTATTTGGGTAGGGTTTGTTTGGCCATACAATGCGCTCACGGGTTGCCCTTTTTTTTTTTTTTTTTTTTTG
>VZTQ01003819.1:206574-285365 GCA_013400755.1 Pelecanoides urinatrix | reverse complement strand
TTGGTGGTAGTTGATGTTTTGGGGGTTGGTTTGGTTTTTTCCCCCCAGCTCTGCCAGTGGCAAAATAAAATTGTGGAAAACAGGAGAAATTTTAGACGATGCCTCTTGGTTTCACATATGACAGAGGAGAGGCGATAAAACAGGGTGACAAAGACGCTCTTTTGCCAAGACAAATCCAAAAGCTGCGTTTTTTTATAAAAAGCCATTTGCTTGATAAAAGCCACCTTACTCACACGCAATTTAAAGTAATAAACACTTTAAAAATGCGAGGGTATCTTACATCAAAGATGTTAAAGACCTTTTTGCCATTGTCTCTGTTGAAAGTTCAACTTGAAAGGGGAGCGCTGTAAGCCCACACTATACATCTCTTTGTGAAAGGTACAAAAAGGGGGGGAAGAAAAAAAAAAACCAACAACAAAACAGGTAAATTTAATCAAATGACTGCAGAGAACCATTTTAAGAGGCAGACAGGATTGCTCCCTGTAAGCAGTCCATGGGCTCGGGTTGAAGCTGGGCTGGGTTTGGGTTTATGCCTCGGTGTCTTTTGCGAGATTCCTCTGAGTCAAAACTCAAACCAGGCTCAGCTGCCCCCTCGTAATTACATTTTAATGACTTAGGCTGGGTGTTTGTGTTTTGGCAGCATATTTAATAGTGTTAGCATTTAAATGGTCACAACCGGACTCCAAAGGGCAGAGCTCGCTGCCGTTCAGGGTGAAGTTCACCCTTCTGGTGCGGCTGCTCATCAGAGGAGCTGCCGTCAGACGGAGGGAGCTCCGACCAGCCCTCCCGGGAGACGGTTTTCCCCCAAAACTCTGCTCCCTGAACATAAGGGCTAAGGAATAGACAGGATCCATAGAAATATTTTGAATCCACGGACTCAGTGGGTTTTCCAGATGCCCAGGTCTGGAAACGGAGCACGCTGCATGCCCAGCTTTTGTCTTCCCCTGTACGAAAAGATGCCAACAGTGCACGACCGAGTTCACCGCTATCCCTGTTTTCCAAATAAACACACCCTAAAACCACTCAGGCAAACAGTAAAGTGGCAAATGCAACATTATATATATATATATTTTATATATATATATGTTATTAAAGATGCGTTATTAACTTTGCAGTGGTATATTTCACTAGCTGCCTTTTGTAATTAAAAACTTTTTTCCCTCCAATCCCCTTTCCTGCAAGTAGCCTGTTGCCTGAAGATTTAATCCTTCATTACCAGTTAAAACAAAATCACCAATTAGGCACATGAACACGTCTGTATTAATCTCATTAAGGTGATGGCACCAAATAAATTGGAACTATTTTTGTGCTTTTACTGTGTTCCTATGGCTTTATCAGGCCCTGTGGTCATATACAAAGACCTTGCAGCTTAGTCATTTAGAGTCATTCGGTTGTGGACTAAATGTGGCATTACCATCTATGGCTGAAAATTGCTTTCAGCTTTTAAACTGCACTGACTAGTCTGTAGTTAATCTTAGATCATTCACTCGCAAAATTAAATGAGCCAGAACGATGGTCTTTTTTTTTTTTTTTTTGTAAAATAATACATCACAAAACACTTATTTGCCCTGCCCAAAAGAGAGATCAAATTCATTTAAAATCCCATAAACCAGAGTTGTGAATTTTTAATTTTATTTAGTAGCACAGAAATAGAGGGTAAGCTATCTCTCCACAGCACATCATTGCTATAAATTTACATATAGAACATAGTTTGATGCCTAACCAACCTTTAATCTACCTTTGATGTATACTCCTACTTCAGTATGGATCACGTGATACACCTTATTAATGCAAATGTAAGAAGGACTGTTTTGGATCTCTGATGTAATTAGCCATAAACCACGTTTAAAAGGAAAAAAGGGAAAAAAAAAAAAAAAGTACTTCCTTTGTCACTACAGTTGCACAGAGACTTGCACGAGGAGATGGAGATGCTCCAAAGAGGGCTACAGCCACCCGCCCGCGGCGGGGCCCTCGCCCCCAGCCTCTTGGTTTTATTACGTGTGGATTATCTGTTTGGCTCCTATCAGTATTGCACTGGAAGAAAGCAAAGGCGAAGCAAAGCCTGGGTAGTTCTTAACTTTCCAAACAGCTCAAGTAACTGAACAATTAATGCCTGATCCTGCTGCCATCGAAACCGATGGAAATTTTACATCTTCACCTAATATTCGGGCCACCTTCTTCAAGTCCCCCTTAGGGCCTGCTTTCGCCCCGATGGACCACCACTGCTGCTCCCTCCACTTTGCCCTTCTATTAATTATTATTCCTGTGCTGCAAATCGCGTCGGGCCGTAGCGGCAAGCCTGGCTGCGGCCGCCCCGGCGCGCGGGCACGAGTGCCGGGGGTAGGTTGTGAAGGGGTTCGGTGGCTCCCAGGGTGCTTGGCCGAGCTCTGGGGTTACGTGGTGGAAATCAGGTTGACGCTGCTCCGACAGCGGGGCAGCCCACGCTTGACAGGGGCAGCCCGGGGCTCGGGGCTCCGGCGGAGAAATGCAATGAATAAATAACCGACCAACCAACCAGCCAGATCGGGAACAGCCTCCATCGAAAGCCAGGGATGGCGTTGACATCATCGGGAGGGGTGGTGTGTCCAAAAACCAGTAGTCTGTTGGGTTTTAATTCCTTCACAAATAATATAGCAGTTTATTCCTCTCTAATGGCAGCACGAGAGATGTGGATCTTATTCCGCTGCATATGAACTACTCCCAATTACAGGAACAATAAGAGCATCGGGCTGCTGCCCAGCCTACCCACGGCACGCTCCTGCTTCAGCCCCGACAGACTGACAGGCTCTGTGTTTTTTCACTGAATCGCGTTTTTAAGTTAACCACAACGGTCTGGTTTACGCCATATCCACACGCAAGTTAGAGGTCTGAGGTGGGGAAAGAATCAAAAAAAAAAAGAACAAAAAAAACCCCACCCAAACCCACGGACGTTTGTTCCCGTTTGCATTTGCTTTGCCACGTTCTCTGAAAACTTTCTCGGCGGGGAGAGGAGGGGAGCGCGGGGAGCGCGCCGGCGGCGGGGAGCGGAGCGGAGCGGAGCGGGGGGCTGCGGTGCCCGCGCCCGGCTGGCAGGGTCGGCTCTGCTCCGCTCCGCCGCTGCCGCCGGAGCCGCCGGCCGCGTCAGCGCTGATGGATGCGGGGAGATCTTCCCGTCTGGCAGCTGTACAGCAACCTCCCCGTCCACCTATCGGCGTGCCGCTCAGGTTTCATCAGCTGGTTATTTTAAAACAGATATTTATGATTATGTAGCTCAGTAATTTTTAATAATTTTTTTTTTTTCACCCCCCCTCAGAAATCAAAGTTTACTCCAGTCGCATTGCTCGATCTCTCAGTAAGGGTATCCAGAAATGAAAAATTTTTATTTGCATCAAATGATATTCTAATACAGAACTGCTACTCTATTCTCATAAAACTATATTTATCTGGTAGTTTTTGCTCTTCAGAAGAAAATCTGCATATTTTGTTTATTCTCGAAAATATTCTTTTTTTTTTTTAATAGCCTGAACCAAATAATTTCTCTTTCTTACAGGCTTCACTTCACTTTTCTCACAGTGAATAAATTGCAACTTATTTCCATGAAATTCACAGATGACACAGATCTTTATTTTGCATAAAGGCATAGAGAAGTGTCTAATATCTTCAATATTCATCTGCTAAGTGGACATTTGCATCGGGTTAGAAGGGAGAAGGAGCCCCGGCCCTCCCGCGGTGACAGCTGTAGGGAGGGATGACATCTGACAGCTGTGACAGTGCTGACGGGAGCCTGGGATGGCTCCCGCATCCCTGATCCAATTACGGCACACATCCCTCTGACAGGGCCGGCAGCCCGCGCCCGCGCCGGGGAGGACAGTATCGATCTCTTGTCAGAGACCGCCGGCAATCCTGCCTGCCTGAACTTTGCGAGGCCGGAGCACCCTCGGAAAGGCGCGGGGCGGCCAGGTTAGGGGGCTCAGGTGCAGGGAGAGGGGCAAAGGCTGCCGGCTAAACGCTCCCGACGCCGGCGCGTCACCGCGCGCTGACAGCCCAGTCGTGCCCGCCGAGCCCGGCCGATGCAGCCGGCGGCCGCCGGCGCTAATGGAGAGACAGCTCCTCGCGGTTAGCCGGGCGATCCCGCGCGATGAAAAGGCCACCGCAATTAGCGCGGGCGGGTCGGCCGGGCCGGTGACAGCCGCCGGACAGGGTAATGGCAGCTGCCAATAATGCTAACTCCCCGAAAACAGACAATTAGCCCTTGGATTCCTCCCGCGTGCCGCCTCCACGCGGCACCGTCGCGCCCAACGCAAACTGCCTGGCTGGAGGCCTCCTCATCCTCATCCTCATCCTCATCCTCATCCTCATCCTCATCCTCATCCTCATCCTGCAGCCCCGCACGGCAGCCGTGCACCAGGTGACGGAGCCAGAGCACTCGATTAAACCTTAAAAAGCGGTGAGAAACGCAAGGAACAGCAACTAGCCACCGACACCCGTAGCACGTCAGGCAAAGGGCATGGTACTTCGTTCACTTGGCCGTTACTTTATACCACACTGTAATTAAGAACTAAAAAATATCGGGTTTCATCACATTATTTAAAAGTTTCTATATGATCTCTAACAGTTACAAGGCAAAATGATTTTTAGAGAGCCTTATTATGCCACTGCTTTCTCCACACAATACCCCAATACCTCAGAGCCTGATCCAGCATCCTCATATATTCCAGACTAAACAGAGCAGGATTTTAACCTGCGCCCAAGGAACAGGCTGAGAACAGCGAAACAGAGAGGACCCAGCAGCACGTGGGCGCTTCAAAGCATTTTGACAAAAATAGAGGCAATAGCAGAAAAGCTCCCTGCAAGCAACCAAAGACCTTCGTTAGTGGTGGTCCTGGACTGCCAGGGAAGTGGGACGTATAACCGCATCATCGTGACAGGATAGGTACGTAATTCTTCACAAGTATCAGAAGGAATGACAAAATTAAGCCCTTCTTTCTCAAGCACGTAAGGAAGCCAGCATACCCTTGTTTCCTCCCAGTCTGCCTTGGTATTTTATCTTAATCTGCATGGGCAGAGACCATGCCCAGTCTCATATGGTAATTCAAGTATCATTACTACTCAGCCCAACTTTTTTTTTTATAAGGCTTTTCAGCAACAACCACACATTGCCAGCTAGATGTCATTATAAACAAAGTTATTGATTACCTCACTAGAGCTGGATTTGAACCTGCAGACAAACTGCAACTTGCTACCGTGCTATAATTTTATTGATCAGAGCAATCCAGCTGCCAGCGCTTTCTGGAGAGTAAAAAATAAATAAAAAAAACCAAAACAAAACAAAAAAAAAAGCCTGAATACATCTTCCCTTTGCCCACACATGAAACAAAATACAATTGTTAAGCCTGGAGTACAATTTTTTAATTTTTTTTTTTTTCTCCTCCAAAATCCTTTAATAGTAAAGCCACATATCTCCTCATCTCACAACAAAGCCTTCAGGTCTGCCAGCTTTGGGATGAGACTGCAACCATTTCCCATCACTCTATGTCCAAACTCCCCGGGGGGTTGCGGTCACCAATGTTTCATTAAAAAAAAAAAAAAAAATCCTCAATTCTATTTTATTAAGCTTATAGCTCTCTGGAACCAAAGTTGTGCCATTTACACACTTTGGTCACTGCTTCAAATCAAAACGTTGCCTGACTATTCAAATCCAAACGCTGCTTCACAAGGGTTTTCGCTCCGCGCCCCCAGGCTGTTTCATGGAGTTTCATAAGGAAATGGAGGGAGGTTCATTCAAAGGCCTCGTCCTACAGCAACTCACTTCTCTTTGCTGTTATGAGTCGCATCCCCCAGTGGGTTTCAGGGGCTGTTGGAGGTGTTTGTTATTCAGTCGCTAATGTTTTCCACTCTTACAACTTAACCCACTGCTGTCTTGGAGTGCAAATGCCCCAGAAGATGAGCACCAGCCTGAGCCCAGCCTTCCCCTGCACCTCACCACCAGCATCGCCGCCTCCTGTCTCACCACCGTTTGACCAGAAACTCAGTAGCACAAACCACAAAGTTTCACATAAATTCATTGAACAAAGAGTTTTTCCGAAGATAAAATTTCCCTCCCTGAGATCATTTACGCCCGAGAGTAATGCTTACCCACAGGATAAACGGCGACCCGAGAAACACACAGCGCAACGGCAACGGCAAAGGAAATGACAAATTCTGCAAGGCGTTAATCAGAAAGCATGGCAAAACGGGCACGCAAGAATTTGAAAAGCAAATTGCTTCAAATCTGTTTGAAAATGCTATTCACACCTCCCAAGCAAAGAAGTCAGTGCTTTTTGTTGTTGTTTGTTTTTTTGGTGTTTTTTTCTTCTGCTGACACAGTTTTTCTCCGAAACAAAAATATTTCAAGGTAGAAACTGTTGCTTTAGCAGCCTCCCAGAAAGAGTGCGATCTGGATCCTGCTTGTCACCAGGAAAAGGCTGCTCAGAGCTAGAGCTGGTGGCATATCATACACAATGGAAAAAACTCTCTAGAATTTTCTTTCGGGTTTTGTTTTTTGGGGGTTTTTTTGTTTTTTTTAAATATAAATGAGGCTTTACACCTGAGTTACTGAAGTCTTGTCTATGAGAGAAGTGTCACGCATTGAGTTCTACAGACGAGACCAAAGAGACCCCAACCTGTACAGAATCTAGGAGGACTACGCAGGCAAAACTTTGACTCTATATAATTCAGTAAAACCATTGCACTGAACTCAACATTTTACCTTAGATGCCACCTTTGATTTTAATTTTCTGATTGCTGAAGGCCTGTTAGCCTGATAAGTACCAGGGCTGTTACTTTGTGGGCTGTACTCCATCAGCATCAGCCTCGTCGCGGGCTGTTCAACCCTCTTCACTCTGTACGTGCCTGGCAGGTCACACACGGGAAGCCCATAACGTGGCCACCACATTAGCAGGTTTGAACATCTATGTTCTAGATGTATGCATCCATATCCTTATTGCCAGCATATTAGTGCTGCCTACTTTTATCATTATAGTAATAGCTGAATAATTTCATTTAAAGTCATTAAGAAGAACTAGAGTGGTTACAGGTGGCTTTACTAAGGAAGAAGGAAAAAACGCATCTCAAGGAACATGAAAGCGTGGTAGAGGTTTTAGTGTACCTCATTAATTTGTCCTGGATTGCAGACATTCTTTGATTGTGATACACTTTAATGGCAATTCTTAATTGTTGACATTAAAAAAAATGCTGAGCTGAGCAAAGAGACGAATTCTGGCTACAGTGCAGACGTTACTTCCTATTCTCAAAAATTAAGCATAGCGGGCACAGTGGCTTAATAACCTCTCTCAAGAACCATAGTTCAATCCCAAGTGCCATCAGAAAGGTTAGGTATTTAAATCTTGGCAAATAGGCAGTTTATGAATTTCAGTGCACATGGGCAACTTAGTCAAGTCTTGAGACTACAGAAAATCTAGAAAAGAAGAAGAGGACTCTTCTCCTAAGTAAAAACAAAGATGCCGACACAGATAGGCTCTTCCAACATACGGATTCAATTAATGTTACTCGACAAAGTGCTGTGATCCCAAAATTCAGTCCACATTTCTGACCACCACCAGTTGTATTCAGCTCGGCTGTAGCTTCTATCAGCTGCTGTGCCATGCCGGGGCATTGGGTTGCCCTGTCAGATGTGGGACACGCATTCTGTTGACCAACATGAGCATATGGAATGTGTCCTTTCTAAGGGAGAAAATAAGCGTTTAGAAAGACTTCTGAGGACAAGACTGACTGGGAAGCGCAGCTCTGGTCACGGTACCCGGGCCAGCCTGCTTGGTAATGCCTACAGTAAACCTATACATAGAAATGTGACATTCATAATGAAGCCACACCTACCCCTCTGTATGCTCTTGTTAAGGAATGAAGTAATTAGAAAACGTAGCAGAACCAGCTGCATTCAGAAGCAACCAGAGGACCCCTTCCCTGGGCTGGGCTCTCATGCACGGTTGTGATACCAGCAGCGTGGAAAAGCTAAGATACCGCTACGGGCAGGAAGGCACCCACATTATTCTGCTTACAAGAAACTAAATACAACTGCTAAGATAAAGATGTCTTGAGAAAGAAAGTAGAAACCTGGAGAGTGAAAGGAAGGGAAGGAACTGGGAGAAAAGATTGGAGAGCTGATATTCCTTCCTCCTGGTTTAGCCTCACCTTCCTCTCTTGGCTTTATAAAATATTGTTAAAATACGTTATTACATTTATTATCTGTAATTAGTGTATTTATTCTAATAGCACAGACGTTAGTTAAGAGAGAGAACCCTTCGGGTTTTCCCTTGCTTTGGCAAACACCCACTTTGCACGAGGAGCCGTGTCCCAGCAGCGACCCGAAGGACGTGCTGCTGCTGGGGCCTTCCCACCGAAAGCAGCTGTGCCAACAGCACCCGCGGGTGAACCTAACACTGGACTGAAGAGTCCAGGCTGGTGTAGGAAATTAGGCAGCGCTTCAGGTGAACTGATGTTATGGCAAGTTATATGATACGCACTATACATCACGTTGTTCTTGTTCCTATCCAACACCTTCAGAGTTTCCTTCCATTCATATTGTAACAGAAAACAAGCTCCATTTACAGTCCTTCACGAGGATGACTTGCAAACTGTTTCAGCTATACGTTATTCTACCTTCCTCTCTCTTTCTGACTCTCATGGATGAGAGCCTTAACTCCTGGTACCTGCTATTGCTACAGCGTTCAGGAGCTGCTTGCTAAGTTAAAGTTTCATTCAAGATGTTATTCTTGCCTTGAAAAATTGCAAGTTATAGACTCTTCCAGATCATGCTATATAAATATCTCAGGTCTGAATTAATCTGCAAAGTTTGTTAGAAATGAAGGTCAGGACTTGAATTCGCAGCAATTAGAATCATTGATATTTTCATGGTATCAGCCTCCTTTTCCTGATTATCAACTTCCATGGTGCTAACACCTAAAAAGTTTGCCCCTCTGACCCTGCTTGAGTTTAGATGTAGATTCTGTAACGTTGAGAATATGTTTCTGCATTACTTTTTGTAAGTCAAAGGAAATTTGTTTTAGAAAACATCATGAGAGAAAATATGTATGCAGAAATATATAATTTTACACATTTTAATTAAATATTTATAGCCAAGTAAAATACTGATCTGGATTCTGCCTTCTCCAACCTTTGCCTCAATACTTAATGCAATTTATTAATGGTGTTCTGACCTACAAGGTAACTAACTAGGAGATCAACTTCCAGCACAAACTGCTGGGAATTAGGTTGCCGGTATTCAGCTATTTATTGAAAGCAAGGACAGAAGGCTGATCTGGTAGTGGGAGGCCTGAAAAGAAAAGAAATGCCATTCCCTGAGATCCCTTCAAAAAGAAAGTCATGATGGTCATCGGAGTCAGATCCAAGAGATCCTTGATTAAAACTATCCATTGACGCTTCTGCTGGCATAAAAAGAAATAAATATATCCTTCATCAATACTGACAAATATGCATTCCCTTTACAAATCCACAGGCATTTCAATATGAGAACTAATGGAAATCCAGTGAAACAGGGGAAACGGGAACTGTCAGAGCATCACTTCAGTGACTTTTCAATAATCTTTCCCAATCAAGAGATCGGAGCTGTGCAGCCATTAGAACTGAAAACACATCTCAGAGGTTTATAATACACACAGAAACATGGGAGTTTGGTACTCTATTCACCTTGGACCCGGTTAAAATGCCAGAGTTGCCTATGATACATTCATTGACTCTGGCTATAGAGATGCTTTAGTCTTTAATTACTTAGCAGTGTATCACTGTTAGCCTGCAAAGCCACCACGTTATGTCTGCACATGCAAGGAAGCAAGTTCTTTCCTGTCTCCCCTCCTAATAAATTTGCAGACATTGCCTAATTTCAGTCAGCCTCAGCAGAATGGTAGACAACAGAAAGTGTTCCCGTTCTTCCATATTTTATGAACCTAGTTGTCTAGATAGGGCTGGGGCTTTTCCCCCCAAAAAAGGCTGATAAGTTGACCTAATAGCCATCAGAAAATCAACATGGGAAACAGATTGGGAAACCTGAGATCTGTGGCTCATAAACAACTTGTATTTTTACGATTTCCTATTCAAAACGCAGCTCCCATAAATCTAAGCTGCGGTAAAGAGAGCTCAGCACTTCTCCAAATCAGATCCAAGTCACAGGTCCGTAAAAGCGGTCACCAGTTAAAGGCTTAGTTATTGTGACTTGGCATATCAGGTAATATCTGTAAGGACATCGTTACCATCCTTACCCATCATTAAGAACATAGTATTTGTGGGGCAGTGTGTCTAGTTCTGGAGCACGGTGCTCAAGAAAGATAAATTCAAAATGGAAGAACTGTAAAGATGATCAGGAAAAAAAACAAAAGTCTATTTGTGGAAAGAGGATTAAAAGAGCTTGGCCAGCTCAATGAAGAAAATTAAGACTGAAAAAGAATGTGATTTTTTATTTCTTTTTTCTTTTTTTTGTTGATGAAATAAATTAGGTGGTAGTAAATAGCTAGGAAGCAAGAACATTTATTCAATATTTAAAATATTGCTGTCAGAAGAACAGTTGGTGTAACCAGTTGGTGTAACCTGCCATTAAAATGTTTTCATTTAAAGATGAATGATGGTTTCCTAGTCAGAATAAAGTTCTGAAACAGCATTTCGTAAGGCCTAACTGAAGGGGGAAAACTAGTAATTTTTAATACAGTTGTATGATGTAGCAGGTTGAAAAATAGCAGAAGACTGAACATTATAGTCTTTCCGATCCTATGTCCCTGTGAGTAACGTCACACTGCAAATATGTCCCAGACACAGGGAGAGCATCGAATTCATCAAATCCAGCTCCAGCTGCCCGCATCTCTCCTCAGAAACCCCTTCCACGTTTGCAACAAATAAGGCAAGAGGGAACAGTCTTCTCCATTATACAATCTCGAGTCATCCTCTAAGTAGCTCAACCTTCTGAATTAAATAAAGCAAGGGTCCTATGACTTTGCAACCGTAATAATAATCTTTGCCGTAGTTTTCTGAGTAAAATGCTCTAGCATATGCATAGTCAAACACACTTCATTGAATCTAATACCATTACAATCCTTTCCCCTTGAGAGGAAACTGCAGGCATGTGATTTCTGTACACAGCGGTTTTCTTATGGTCTAAAAATTGCCAGAATTTAAAACACACAGGAGGAAAAAAAACAAAACAGAGAGAAAGAAAGGGAGAGTAAGTGGGAATTTTCCATACTCTGGATGCACAGTAAAAAGATAGAATGGTATAACCTTATTTTTTCTTGCTAATACACCTCAACTCTGACCTTCCTGAAAACCAGGACCTCCTGGGTAATATGGTAATTTAATGTGAGCGCTTATATGCTGATTTCTATGGAGTGGGTTGGCTTTGTGAAATACGACGTGGTTTACTTTTAAATAGAGCTCAGCTGAGACCTAGAAGGGAACGGGAAACAGGCCTCCAATGGAGAGAGATAAATGCCTAATTTACTGTCCCACTTAATCCAGCACTTTTTCCTTAAGTCATTATCTCCCATTCCTCATTATTGTGGCAGCACAGTCATGAAAGACATGTGCAGTGAGACCATGATTTGAGCACTTCTGTTTACAATAGCCACAATTTATCATTAAAAAAACCAGTATAGCTGAGCTGCTACGTAAAATATTAAAGACAAATAGGGTAAGGTCTGGTAATCTATGTTCCAGCTCAGATGTACCTCTACCTGGAGAATATCTTACACAACTGTAGCTGGAAAATCTGTTTCACAGAGCACTATTTGTACAGTAATGTGGATTATGGAGAAGACAAGCGGTGCAAGGTGAGCATCAGACAGCGTTTCAACATCCTTTTCTACTGGTTATATTTTTTTACGTCTTTGCAAGAGGTAGTATGACACACATAGGGTATCAGGAATACTCTAAGCAAGCAAACCAACAACCCTGTTCACTCAGGTCTTCTCTGGACAATGGTCAACCCACCACAGGAGCTGCCCTGAGCTGTGGAGAGCACCACATCACACCTCCCAGTAACTCCAGTAGGCTGCTGCCAAAGCCAGTCCCACAGCTGGTGCTTCATCCCAGGTCGGCAGCCTGACATCTAAGTCTAGCCTGCAAGGACGCTGGATCTTATACCGAGGATGAACTGAGGCTGCAGAGCTTGCAGCCGATGCTGTGCAGGATCAGACCCCGCAGGGGCACTGCCAGAGCCCTGCCGGGGCTGAGCCCCGGGAGATGAGCCCAGCACCGGCTTCCCCGGGCACCGGCTGCTGAGACGCTGCTGGGGTCAGATGCTGCGGCTGTATTGAAAACGCTGCGGCCATTTAGGCTTTGACACACGTCTCTGTCTTTTCATTGCACCACGGCACTTGGCACTAAACGACAATACCAGCCAGAAAAGAATATCACGTGTCCTAACGTTTCAAGTACGCGTATAAATTAAAATAGTCTCAAATTAAAAAAAAAATAGGATCTATAAGCTTGGATCGCCTCAGGGCGACAGTAACTGACTTGTCATGTGCCCATTAAATTTGGTATTCATTAAGGACAATGTCTTTTTGGTACAACAAACCTGTGCAGCCCCTACCTCACCACAACACACACCGCCTGGTCCCACAGACGTAAAGATCGTCTTCCCACCCATGCGCAAGTTAATTTACGTCGTAGAAATTTCTTCGCTTTACACATTTTAAAGGAGGGGGAAAAAAAAAAAAATTCATTCACCAAACGGCTTTGCAAAATGACAGGTTGCAAGGCACAAGCTGTTTAAACCCCGGAAAAAGTCTTGAGGGTGCCCTCACGCTGTGAGACCTGCGGGGAAAAGCTCTCCCAGACCTCCTCCCCACCCGCCCCAGGAGGCTGGGGAACTCAAACAAAAGCCATGCTTATCACTTGCTGAAATGGCACGATCCCAAAATGCAAATTAGCTAGTTAATTTCTTGCAAATTTCACATTAATTATTACTCTTTATCAGTTTAAATATTAGTGTCATATGTATGGTTATGGGGCTACTTGTCTGCCTATTTAGAACAGATGTTTCAAGAAATGTGGAGTGTAAATATTTATGGGTTAGAAGAAGAGACTTTGTAATTTAAAGAGCTCCACTAACGGTTCTCACACTGCCTTATTCCACGCTTTGGAGAACCACGTTTCTGTCGGTTTGTTTTGGAGACAGTCAAATGCTTATAAATTGTGTAAATTGCCACTTGCAAATTCCGCTTTTCCAGTTCAAAATATCAAATATTGAACACGTGCAGGCCTAGAACAGAAAACAGGTTTTTCTGGAAAAAGTTTTGCCCTTTGTTTTGTTCAGATCTCACATCCCATTCCCTTTCCTTCTACTATTTCCATGACGGAGATACTCAGCACCTTTCAAAATCAGGACCAAGATACTTGAGCTGGGAAAATTAAAAATGCAGATACCAAAGGGAGCTATCACTTGGCAGCCTTGGCTGACATTTTTCAGATCACGTAATCCTAACCCAGCGTAAGAGTTATTCCTCCTGCAATCAGACAGAAGAAATGGCAGCTGGTTGTAGGACATATTTATGCTCATCAGCTCCTCAGCAAAGCCCCAGACACACCAAGGAGACCCTGACAGGCGCGGCAAGGTCTCTGTTGCTCAAGTACTGGCGATGCAGCTCTTCCCACAGCACCCTCCAAATATCCCCCCGTTCTAAACGTAATTATACTTAACCTGTTTATCAAAAATTCATTACATGTAAATTTGATAGATAGTTCTCAATCTAGTAAGGAAAAAGCTAAGTAAATTAACATCAGGCTGAGATTTAGTGTAAATTACCTAATCATTCAGAGCAGATATGAAATGCAAAACACATGTTTTCTTTTTAACGTCTGATGCAGATCAGACCCCGGCCAGGCGGGACCGGACACGCCGCACCAGTGCCACGTGTGCCGGGAGCGATGCGCCAGCGCGGGCAGCGGCGAGCGGTGCAGCCGTCGCCCGCAAGATCATCGAATCACAGAATCGCTAAGGTTGGAAAAGACCTCTAAGATCATCAAGTCCAACCGATGGAGGTTCGGCTATCACACGCTGTTAACTTGGGATCCAGCCTAAACCAGCTCAGATACGTGCCTGCTGCCCGAGCGCCTCGCCCCGGTGCTCGGAAGGAGCACACCTTCCAAGGTTCCCCACGCGTGTTCCCCCGTGCCAGCAGGCCTGAAAGCCGCTTGGGACACAGACTGGCTCTGTTCCCTCTTTCTGAGGCATCAGGGAGAAAGTGGCTCCAACACAGAACGCAACGCTCTGAGCGTTGACGACCAGCACGAGCAGCAGCAGCGGCGTATGTTGCTGGTAGGGTAGAAGGGGCACGAAGACAGAGCAGAGAAGTAAGGGACGTCCCCCGCATGCCTCTGTTGGGAGGCTGGGGCAAACCATTCCCACTCGCTTTCTTCCAAACCTCTTGCCCTCTACCCCTCTCACGCAAGCTGTTGTGAAGCGTTTCTCAGTTTTATTGCTGTTTTGATCAAGTACACCTAGTCCGCCGTTTCCAGTGCTGGTTTTGCTCGTTTATTTTTTGCTTGCAGGGGTGGGGCAGGGACACTGCCCACCCTATCAACCAACGTAAAGAAATGAACTCTCAAGGAAGTTTGGAGCTTCCAACTTCAAATCATTTTTTCTGTAACTATGTAAACAATAGAGAAAATTTTGCACGATGGAGGTAAATAAATAAATAATAAAACCTAAGGGATTTTTGCATTGACAAATATCTAGAAATATAACTGAGGTGTGTGGAAGTTAAAGACTGTTATTAGCACAAGAAAACAAAGAGCTGTTTGTTCTCAAAGCCACTCTGAAAGCCAGACACCCGCGTACTTCTAAGAAATAAGGGAGAAAGAGTAAGAACCGTTGACTACACGCTGGAAGGGGCAGGTCTCCGCTAAGTAGGGATGCTCTATCGGCGATGGTACGGCTGGAATGATCTCCTCTGTGGCCTGTTGGCTTCTACAGAAGAAGATTATTTTAATGCAAGATGATTTGTTTAGTGGTTTGGAAACTTCTTTCGAAGAAAAAAAAAGAAAAGTGAGAAATTGGTTGCCCTTATGGCTTCACTTCTCTTTTCATAAGACAAATGTATCCTAAAACCCACTGTTAAAAGAGTCCCTGACCATTTATTTTTGCCTGGGGTCTGGTTTCTGGTGGTTTCCCTACCCCCTTAAACAAACATCAGCCAAAAGTGCAGGGAAACACCAGGACGTGGAGCGTTTGCCCACAGCACAGGGGGATCAGGCGGAAGGTCTGACCCAGGACTCGTGTCCTGCCCCGTGTCGGTGGGGCCAGGCCGGCCCCGGGCGCTCCCTGCGCTGCAGCGGCTTTGCAGGGCGTCTGCCCGTACCTCTAACGTTGCCCTAATCTGTTCTTCCAACGTGCTGCCAGCAGTTTCCAAATGAGAGGAAAAGGAAAAAAAAAAAAAGAAAAAAAAAAAGACACTTTTGCCTAGAAACAGGCAAGTATTTTTTGACCAAAAAGAATTATTTTGAATTATTAAAATATAAAGGAGAAGAAGAGATTATAATTATTTTATTTTTGTTGAATCAAAGGTACTTCAGTCAACTCAAAGAGAAAAATTTTGTTTCAAAGTTTCACTTGACACCATTTTGGTGAAAATTATCCTAAAGCATTTCTAAAGAGGATTAAAAAAATTTTCAAATAAATTACATAACTGGGGGGAAAAAAAAAAAAAAACAAACACAAACGAACTGAAGCATTTTATTTTAGGTCCAGCAAATATTTTCATTCAAAGAAAAATGAAAGTGGTAGAGAGAGGAAAATGCACCCAATCATTTCATCTCGGTTCCTACTCTGTTTGTCTCCCTTCCCTTCTGGTTTTTGGGTTGTCACCAATTTGGGAAAAACAACATTCACCATCAACCCTGCTCCTTGGGATATTTTTTTTTTTTTGCCTTAACATAAAATTTCTCATGAAGCTAATAAAATGATTAAATCTTCTAAAGTTAAACATTTGTCAGAACAGTAGGTAACAGAATGCAGAAGTTGCATCCCACCCTCCCTCTCCTTTCTGTCCCATTCCCACTGGAAAGCTCAAATGCTTCATTAAAAATGGACATGTTAATCCCCAACACATTACAGCAGGAAAATACAGTTACGCCCATTTTTTTTAGAGGAAAACGCAAGAACCCGTTGCCGGGGGCTGCTTTCAGTGTGCCAGTGCAAACAGAAACAAGGTCTGTTGGTGCTGTAAGAGCAAAAATTACAAACTTTTTTAGATGTATTAGTGCTGGGTTTTGAACCTACCACCACATTTGCAACTTAGCACCTGCAGTTTCCATCCTTCCTGAAGGAGCACCAGGAAGAGCAGACAATAGCAGCTGTGGATCACATTTTCATTAATTACAGCACATTTCAGACTGTCTAATCACCTACAAAGCCTATTAAGTCCATGTCTTTGTCAGCTCTCACTTAAAACTACCTCTGCCTCCAACAGACATTTTATGTAGAAATATTTTTAAAGTCCCTCACGATTTCACTGGGCGAGCAAAGTTTCCTGTATTTAAGCAAGCCTAAACACCAAAACCAGAACATTGCACAAACTTTTTTTCATTTTCTTCCCCTCCATGAGTTAGGATTTTTGCAACTCCTTGGGTACTCTCAAGGTATTTACCACAGCAGGACCACATTAACTCCAGAGGCGTTTGTCTGAGTGTCTGAGTGCAACAAGTCCAGCTCATCAGAATTATGGTTCACTTGAACCGTTTGCTAGCGCCAGACTCTAACAGGTTTCAGAGCACAACAAATATCTTTATTGGATTTAATTGTTACCACTTATTCAGTCTTCTTACAGTCTTGCGCTCACGTTTGTAAGAGCTATGCAAGTGCTCAGCTGCTACGTCCATCGACATATTGTAAAATGATTAAATGAATAAATATTCGGCTATATGTATAAATGACCTATCCTAGGGGACAAGAGCCATTATTCACTGAGCATAATGCATCTCAAGGAAAGCAATGAAATTAATCAGAGGTCTGGAAAACCTGACATCTGAGGAAAGATTAAAAGAATTGGGGTTGTTTATCCTAAAAAAGAACATTTAGTAGAGGACATGATAACAATTTTCAACTACGTCGACAGCTGTAGCAAAGATGGAAGGAAAATCAGTTTTTCATGTTTATGGTGGGTTGGGCAAAAAAATAAGGGATTTAAATTGCAGCGAGGGAGACTCAGGTCTCATGGCAGGGAAAAAAAATAAATTTAACAATATGGGGAGGTGGAGCACTGGAATAGGTTTCTGGGGAATTTCTAAAATTGGAGAGTAGGGAGCATGTATACCTTGTCAGCAGTGAGATGGGTAAGGTGAACCGTGCCGGGAACATGGCCTCGATGACATCCCCTGGTGCTTTTCCAGCCATGTTCTCCTATGAGCCACACAAAAGCTCACTCTATTGGAGAGGAGCAGAATGTCTTGCTAATTGAATGTCAAAGCAATTAAAGTGGGTACAGACTTCTCTCAACATTATCTTGACTTGATAAAATAAAGTTGTTTTGACAATGCACACTGACAATTCCCGATTTTTCAACCGCAGCTATTTTTCTTGAGGCAAGACATGGAAAATGTTGAGACTTTAGAGTGAATTTTCAAAATATATGCAGAAACATTTTTTTCAGAATATGCCTATTAGACAAAACTAATCAGCCATTTTCAAGGTATTTCCATGATCATAGCTACTTGTAACCTAAAGCTTATTTCCCTCCCACCCTCCCCACAAACACTACTGGACTGCTATGTGCAAAACATTCTTAATGCAGTTGAGTAGGTTTGCCTTCCAGACAAGCTCAAGTTCATGGTCCATGATGATAGCTACAGTACTTCACACTAGAATCTCTTCATTTGCTAATATTCTCACATTCACTTGTATTTTAACCACACATGCTATATGCATAAACAAACAAACAACAACAACAAAAAAAAAACAAAAAACCCCAATAAATACAATTTTGTCAGTACTTCTTGCATTTTTTCCTTTCTCATCATCTTTCATCCAGACCCAATTCAACACTACCCTTAATCCATGGCAGTATGTCTCATGCTTTGAAAGTGAGCTCACTAAAGTTTGACCTGACCAGGGAAAGACTCCAGCGATACAAAGCCAAAAAGAAGAGGAACTTGTGTTCAGATTGCTCATCCTCATCTAGGAAAATGGGGAAACTCAGGCGGAGCCCACTTCAGCTGGGCTTAATTCCCACTGAAGTCAGTTGCCAGGAACAGATACATAAACCTTGAACAAAGCACATAAGTGGTTGTCCTGGCTTAGACCAAATACCTGTCTACCTCAGGGAAGAGTTTAAGCCCAGTGATATTTATTTCCCCAGAACACTTTCCGAGCAATTTGACTATTTGCAGCTCAGGGATTTCCTGAGACAGAGGTTGGGTCTTTGTGTTTAATAGCCTTCATCTCATCAACAACCTTGCTCAGCTGCCGTTTGAACCCCGTAAACGTTCAGCCTTGAGGACGTAGACCGCTTCACCACCTCTTGTGCAAGAGAGGTGCTTCTATTTGCTTTGAGCCTTGCCTCTGCAAGCATTGAGCCCTGTGGTCCTTGCCTGGGAGAAAACACCCAACAACTCCTGTCTGAAAACCACCCGGAGGCCAGAGCTGACCTCCCCCAGATGACCTCCCTCACGGCCCCTCCGCTCCCACCCTGCAGGACCGGACCCTCTGGGCCCTTTCCCATAGCGAAGCTGCTGAGCAACTTTGACCACCTTTCGGCGTCCCTCCTCCAGCTCTGCCGGTCGTTAGGAGTCGAGAGGACCGCAGCAGCATGCTCCAGCCAGGACACGAGCATGCACAGTGGGACAACAGTGTCCATGGCTGGGTTCTCCATCCCTTTCCCAACAGTCCCTAGCACCGCTTGCTTTCAGCTGATGTCCTCAGGCTCTGCCTACTGCAGTAACACCAAGATACGCTTAAATGCTTCTCTGACTGAGCACACTAAACTTCAGTTAGAATCATAGAATCACAGAATCACTAAGGTTGGAAAAGACCTCTAAGGTCATCGAGTCCAACCCTCAACCCACCCCCCCCATGCCCACTAAACCATGTCCCCAAGCGCCTCATCCACACGTCCTTTAAATCCCTCCAGGGATGGGGACCCCACCACTGCCCAGGGCAGCCTGTGCCAAGGCCTGACCACTCTTGCAGGAAAGAATTTTTTCCTCATGTCCAACCTAAACCTCCCTTGGCACAACTTGAGGCCGTTTCCTCTCGTCCTATCACTTGTTACTTGGGACAAGTTGTCCTATCTCCTCTTCTTTAGATCTAAATTTCCCTAGATCACCCAAAGAAACACCCACAGAAGCGCCTGCGTCCTTGCTGCAGGTTCTCAAGTCAAGGTGACCACCTCCACGCACGGAGTTTGGTCCCTCAGCACAGCCCGACGTGCCCATCACCCTCCAGGACCACTGGGTCATTTCAGCATCTCCAACTGAAAGAAATGCACTCCCGAAAGCACCAGCACGAGAGAGAGCACGTGCAGAAGAAGAAATGTGGCTGCTTGGATGCACCCTTCATATTTCCATTAAAATAAAAGAGAGAAGGAAAAATCCTACAGGAAAGCTTTTGTTTCTCCCAAACCGCTTCCAGAAGAGGAGCGTGCGGGAGCTAAGGCAGTGGCCCGCAGCGGGGCTGCGCACGCAGGCAGTGGGCAACAAGCTCTGCCAGTCTGGCAAGCTGGGCAGGAGCAGCCAAGCTTTGGTAGGCGAGCAGCCTCTCTGTCTGTAACCCGGTGCATCTTAGGCGGGGTATATCCAACACAGCGCCTGGGGCAAAATTCATCTATCTGGCTTCATCTGCTGCAAGAAGGGACGAAAATAAACTCTGCTCCCAAGTAGCCCACTATTCATTCCCATTTCCTCCTTTGGTTAGGATTTTTCAAGGGTCCTGTAAACAAAAGACTTTTGCTTTCCCCAAGACAGAGAAATCTGAGAAAGAGGGTGGGCTGAGAATCTAAGAATAAGGCTTCTCCAATAGCTGATAATTTGTCTGACACGAGATGCAAAAGTGTTCGGTAAGTTACTTAGAAAGAATAATTGGCCAGCTCTGTTAAGTAGGGGCATTTATGAATTCTGTTATCAATCTTTGACCTTTGCAAATTATATTTCCAGAGCTCCGGTTGCGCACCTTTCCACAGCATGGCCTATGTGAGATAAAAAATAAATGCCTTTATTTATTGTCATGTTTTTTCCTGTCATTTGCATAAGTAGTCTATTAAATGCAGCTCACTCTTTTCTAATGCCTGCACTTACTGAGCTCGATGGCACAAATCTCAACATTGCCAAGAAAACTCGCCCAACACTTTATTGCATTCCTGCCGTGCGCTCCCTCACGCTTCCATCACAACTTAAAAAATGTTTACATTGCTAAAATATCGTACAACAGTGCAATAATGACATTGTATGTTTTTCAAGATAATTTGTTTAATTAGAAGCGGCAGCTAAACATTGGAAGGAAATGGAAACGAGTGGAGGAAATGGGAGAATGGGGAAAGGAGAATGGGGAACCATCCAGAGAGACACCCTCAGTTCTGCAATCGCGAGGGCATGTCAGGGCGGGGAACGTCACCAACGTCACCCACGTGCCCTGAGCACCTGACAAAGAAAAAGAACAACTGCATTTGCAACAAACGGCTTACCAAAAAAGTGTAAAACATTGGCTCTAAGCGTGGTATCAAATGCGGTCACTTGTAGGCTTTCTACTGCTGTGCCCTGGACCAGGCATTGCTTCGTACAACACAACATTAAAAAAAACTAAAACCAAACAAAAAAACAAACCTAAACAAACACAAAGAAACCCACAGCCCTAGTGTAAGCTCCATCACCTTAAAAAAAAAGAAAAAAATAAAAGGAAAAAGAAAAAAAAAAACAAAAAAAAAGGGAGGGGAGGTCTATCAATTACTCTTTCTGATATGAACAAAGACAATACCAACAATTACAGAAATAGAACACATTTTTAAGGAAATCGCTGATGCATAAACTGAATTATCTCAGTACATTGCTGCTCCGCAGAAATAATACTCACTCCTTAAAAACGTAGGTGCAGGCATGAGAAATAGAGGCAGAATGAAGGGAAAAGCCGAAAACTAGAGCCTGCTGCCTCCAGCCCGGAGCAGGCTCCTGGGGAAGGCACTGGGCTCCGCAGACCCGCCGCCTCACCCAGCCTCTGCCCCGCCGCCAGCTTAACCGAGTTCCTGCTACTTTTTGGTTTGGTTTTCTTTTCTTTCCCACGGGGCAGGTTGTTGGCTGTTTTTCTGCCCTCATGTGTGAGCCGAGTGGCAGCCGGCGGCTGTCAGCACCCAGCTCAGCCTCTGGGATGTGCTGGTTTGCCATGTCCGAAATGCCCCCCCCGTTCCTATCAGCATACCTGAGGAGTTTTCTAGAAGATGTGTACTTAGTATGTCTATTTGAGAAGATGGAAAGGTATTAATTCAAAGGCAATGTGCACTAAAAAAAAAACAACCAACAACCCAAACCCCACAACGTTAAAAATAGCACCGAAGAAGCAATTTTTTCCTAATTCTGTCTTCCCAGGAATTGCTATTTTTAATTTAGCAGCCCTCCAAAACTGCATTTGCAAGGACATTGCCATGGACACCCCAAACTAAGTTTTATCCCCCGGCTCCATCAAACTCCATGAAGAGGCAGCGGTGCCACACCAGAGATCTGGCTGCTCACCCTCTCTGCAGGAGACTGTTTAAAAAAGGGAGTCTTTCCAAATCTGGGGGTGCTTTGCACCCTGTCCTTCCGCAGGCTGTACACCGTGCTGCAGGAAATCCAAGCTCATCCGTCGTTCCTGCTTTCGCCCCGCAGAGCGAGTCACCCCGAGCCACAGACGCCTTTCGCGCTCGCATCTTGCTCGTCCGCACTTCGGCAAATCCAGAGCGGCTCCGCTGATATTAAAGGTATTGGTCCGGACTTACACCAGAGCAAATGAGCACACAGCTTGACCTTTTCTCTCCTTCCTTTCAGACCTCCTAATGGTTTTTTTAATAGAAAAGATAAAATATTTGTAAAACAAAGGAAATCCCTCAAATACCATGTAAATTCCCCTTCTAATTTTCTGAGATTCACTTTGAAACTCTTTTTTTTTTTTTTTTTTTTTTTTTTAACTGCAAAGAGAAATTGGCAACACTTTCCCCTCGGCCTCCACTTTCCCCTGCACCCCCACGCCTCCGCCCAGGCGCGCTGCCCGGCTCCCCCAAAGCGCCCGCTCCGCAGCCTGGGACAGGGATCTTGCGTTGGAGCTGCCCTCGCCGTCCAGCTCGCCCCTTCACATCACCCATGAACATCTCCTGCAGCCTCAGCGATGCAGCTGTGCTTCTGCCTTTGAAGGTTAATATTAATGAAATCTTAAGGACCTCATTCAGCTGAGCACAGGCAGTGCATGGATTGCTTTCGGTTACAGCTTCTCAGGCAGCTGGGTAAAATACAGCAGCTTTTCTTTACCTAACGTATTTTCCCTGTCCTTAACTTTGCTTTTGACTCATTCCCCCAAAGCTCCCAAGGTTTCCTGTTTGGCATTTGCTTATTCATTTTGTTAAAAGTGCACTAAGTGGATTAATATACTTTTAGATTCGTTGTGTCTTTTAAAGTTATTAACAAGCACAGCTCTTCCGAAATGAGTGAAAGCTAACGATAAAAAATACTTTCATTCTCCGCCTCAAACAAAGTACTCTTGCTGAAATCAGAAAGTCCCACTTTCATTTGTGTCATTTTTTTAAACCTAGTAATCACAGCAAAGCAGCATTACTAACTTTTGAGTCATCAGCAGCACAAATAAAGCTTTCACAAATTGCAATAATTTCTCATCAAGGCTTCCCCACGGAGAAATAAACAAATTAACACAATGTCGCATATCAAAAGTCAAAGGCTGGTACAGAAGATTTTTGGGAATAAAAGAAATTGCAGAAAACAAAAGCAGAACATCTAACGGAAACAGGAGAGAGCGAAATGGAGCCGCCTCTGCCGCAGCTCCGTGCACGTCAGGGAAGCCTGCTCGAGCAGAAAACCCTCCCCGTTATCAGCCTTCCCGCGGATAAAACAGCTGGAAAAACCCCTCCCGAGCAGGGTGCTCCAAACTTGCTCCTTCCTGACTTTGAGGGAGGCAAAGAAGAAATTGGGAGTCCTGCCTCTTTTCTTTTACACTGGAAATAAGGCAGACGACAAAGTCTTAATTCATGGAACGGCTGAGGTTGGAAGGGGCCTCTGGAGGTCCCCTGGCCCAAGCCCCCTGCGCGGGCAGGGTCGCCCAGAGCCCATTGCCTGGCACCACGTCCAGAGGCTCTTGGACATCTCCGAGGCGGGAGCCTCCACAACCTCCCTGGGCCACCTGTGCCAGCGCTTGGCCACCCTTGCGGCAAAAAAGTGCAGAGGGAACCTCCCGTGTTTCAGTTTGCACCCATTGCCCTGCCACTGGGCACCTCCGAACAGAGCCTGGCACCCTCCCTCCGGGTGTCGGCACCCATCGGGGGGACCCCCAGCCTTCCCTCCCCCAGGCTGAGCAGCCCCAGCTCTCCGCCTTCCCATAGGAGAGATGCTCCACTCCCTTAATCCCCTTCGTGGCCCTTCACTGGAGTCTCTCCAGTACAGCCATGTCTCTCTTGTACTGGGGAGCCCAGAACTGGACCCAGCACTCCAGGCGTGGCCCCACCAGTGCCGAGCAGAGGGGCAGGATCCCCTCCCTCGACCTGCTCCTCAACCAAGGCTCCTCCTGATGCGCTTTCTCTGCAGCAAGGGCACGTTGCTGGCCCACGGTTACCCGGGGGTCCACCAGGACCCAACGCGGCTCGTTTCCCCCAGCAGCATTCCCTCCTCTCTGCACCGCGTTTTCCCTACAGCTGCATCCTCAGCTCCTCTCTGCTGCTCATAAATGATCCCTGGGGCACCGTAGCCATTAGCTCAATCACTACACAAAAGAGTCTCTTTTTCCACATCCAGCAAGTAAAAATTCACAAACCTAAATTAAATTGACTGTGATGCAACCCATCGCTCTCCTGTAACCCTGACAAAAAAGGATGGCTCTCCTGCCTGGGCAGGCTGCATGGACCTCAGTTTAATTAAAAGCCTACAGGAATCATTGATCTACAATCGCACCCTTTGGTGTTTTTGCTGATGCTGCGACTTCACAACGAATCTGGATTTTATTTAGAAATACATTTTAACATTCAGCACGGAATTATGCTTCCCTTTATCCCAAAGCTTTTCCGCCGGTCAGCGCGGTTCCCAGCCTGCCGGCACAGCATCCATTTCGCGCTGGAAACACCAGCTTCGCAGCAGCCTTGACTCAGCGAGGGCAAGTTCCCCAGACCACAAACTGCCCGCGGCACCTTGGCATAGCGTTTACCTTCAGTCCATTCTCTATCTGCTACACAAAACTCTTAATTCTCGATAGAATTATTGTCCTAAAACTCTCCAAATCCCAGGACCCATTGCACTGGGCAGCGTTGAAACGCCTCAGGTGTCTGTATGTTCTGAAATAAATAATGTGTGAGCAAATCCTGCCCCTGGTATGCGATTATTCAATCTTTCACAGAGAACACACTGTGTATTTTTTTCTACTACTTCCTTATTTTCTTACCTCCTCTTAAAATACAGTGTGTCTGTTAAGGCTTATAGGGCAGAGAATGGATTTTATTAAATATTAAATTTTCTACAGTATATGTAATTTGGAGTTTGTCAGATCTGAGTCTCAGTAAGTTACGAGCTCAAAATTTGTAGACTAGAATAGATTATATATTTTATTGGATCTCCACTGGGCTGCATCCATCATGTACTTTCTTTTACCCTGTCAGTAAGTAACAATTAAGGTGAATTTATGACAACAATCCTTATAACAGATACATACAAAAGCTTACAAACACTTACTTTACTACAGCACCAACCCACCGCCATGAGCTCCGCACGACCGCGTGCGTGCAGGTCTTCAAGGACTTCTGGAAACCAGAGGTGGCAAAGTGCCCTTTTGAGTTATGCCAGGATTTAGCTGCCTTTGCTGCAGTCGGGGTGACTGCTGGAGAGACACAAACAGCCCCGCTTGCGCTGTTGAAGGGAGCAGGGCAAAGCCAGCTCCGCTGATCGAGGCTGCAACTCAATCCACCAAAGGAATTTTGTTCTTGAAGGAGACTTTCGAGCATGCCCGAAATTCTCCGGTTCCTGTTCTGCACTCCCCTTTAACATGTCCTTACCCTTAAGCAGCAATTTGCAAGNTGGAAGGGGCCTCTGGAGGTCCCCTGGCCCAAGCCCGCTGCGCGGGCAGGGTCGCCCAGAGCCCATTGCCTGGCACCATGTCCAGAGGCTCTTGGACATCTCCGAGGCGGGAGCCTCCACAACCTCCCTGGGCCACCTGTGCCAGCGCTCGGCCACCCTCGCGGCAAAAAAGTGCAGAGGGAACCTCCCGTGTTTCAGTTTGCGCCCATTGCCCTGCCACTGGGCACCTCCGAACAGAGCCTGGCACCCTCCCTCCGGGTGTCGGCACCCGTCGGGGGGACCCCCAGCCTTCCCTCCCCCAGGCTGAGCAGCCCCAGCTCTCCGCCTTCCCATAGGAGAGATGCTCCACTCCCTTAATCCCCTTCGTGGCCCTTCACTGGAGTCTCTCCAGTACAGCCATGTCTCTCTTGTACTGGGGAGCCCAGAACTGGACCCAGCACTCCAGGCGTGGCCCCACCAGTGCCGAGCAGAGGGGCAGGATCCCCTCCCTCGACCTGCTCCTCAACCAAGGCTCCTCCTGATGCGCTTTCTCTGCAGCAAGGGCACGTTGCTGGCCCACGGTTACCCGGGGGTCCACCAGGACCCAACGCGGCTCGTTTCCCCCAGCAGCATTCCCTCCTCTCTGCACCGCGTTTTCCCTACAGCTGCATCCTCAGCTCCTCTCTGCTGCTCATAAATGATCCCTGGGGCACCGTAGCCATTAGCTCAATCACTACACAAAAGAGTCTCTTTTTCCACATCCAGCAAGTAAAAATTCACAAACCTAAATTAAATTGACTGTGATGCAACCCATCGCTCTCCTGTAACCCTGACAAAAAAGGATGGCTCTCCTGCCTGGGCAGGCTGCATGGACCTCAGTTTAATTAAAAGCCTACAGGAATCATTGATCTACAATCGCACCCTTTGGTGTTTTTGCTGATGCTGCGACTTCACAACGAATCTGGATTTTATTTAGAAATACATTTTAACATTCAGCACGGAATTATGCTTCCCTTTATCCCAAAGCTTTTCCGCCGGTCAGCGCGGTTCCCAGCCTGCCGGCACAGCATCCATTTCGCACTGGAAACACCAGCTTCGCAGCAGCCTTGACTCGGCGAGGGCAAGTTCCCCAGACCACAAACTGCCCGCGGCACCTTGGCATAGCGTTTACCTTCAGTCCATTCTCTATCTGCTACACAAAACTCTTAATTCTCGATAGAATTATTGTCCTAAAACTCTCCAAATCCCAGGACCCATTGCACTGGGCAGCGTTGAAACGCCTCAGGTGTCTGTATGTTCTGAAATAAATAATGTGTGAGCAAATCCTGCCCCTGGTATGCGATTATTCAATCTTTCACAGAGAACACACTGTGTATTTTTTTCTACTACTTCCTTATTTTCTTACCTCCTCTTAAAATACAGTGTGTCTGTTAAGGCTTATAGGGCAGAGAATGGATTTTATTAAATATTAAATTTTCTACAGTATATGTAATTTGGAGTTTGTCAGATCTGAGTCTCAGTAAGTTACGAGCTCAAAATTTGTAGACTAGAATAGATTATATATTTTATTGGATCTCCACTGGGCTGCATCCATCATGTACTTTCTTTTACCCTGTCAGTAAGTAACAATTAAGGTGAATTTATGACAACAATCCTTATAACAGATACATACAAAAGCTTACAAACACTTACTTTACTACAGCACCAACCCACCGCCATGAGCTCCGCACGACCGCGTGCGTGCAGGTCTTCAAGGACTTCTGGAAACCAGAGGTGGCAAAGTGCCCTTTTGAGTTATGCCAGGATTTAGCTGCCTTTGCTGCAGTCGGGGTGACTGCTGGAGAGACACAAACAGCCCCGCTTGCGCTGTTGAAGGGAGCGGGGCAAAGCCAGCTCCGCTGATCGAGGCTGCAACTCAATCCACCAAAGGAATTTTGTTCTTGAAGGAGACTTTCGAGCATGCCCGAAATTCTCCGGTTCCTGTTCTGCACTCCCCTTTAACATGTCCTTACCCTTAAGCAGCAATTTGCAAGCACGAAGGGGAAAAAAAAAAAAAAAAAGAGCTTTTCATGTCCTTAGAAATGAAACCTCTTACTTAACGCCTTGCTAGGTTATCTGCAAAATGTCAATTCTTTTAGGAATTATTGTTGCAAAAGGGAAAATCGAGATCATTTACATCCATTTTATGCCCCAGCCAGCCTGGAACCCAAAGCAGCCGAGTTACTTCTTTATTTACTGCTATTATGAGGTGTGAATATGAAAAGGTCTTTCTCTTCCTCATGAACCCGAGCCTAACCAGAGGGAGTAATCCAAAATCCACGAGAGGGAAAGAATTCCTCAATGTGACTCTAAGTGTGCGTCCTTTGAGGATCTCGGGTACCTCATCTCACAAGCAGAACAGGTAATTAGCAGTTTCAGTACTCAGACGTTTCGTGATGTCTCTGAGAGGTGCCATATACAACGGCATCAAAAATGCTCACATTTGTCACTGGAATAGACCCTGCTGCAGCAGAGCACAAATCCGTGGGTACAGGCAATGACAAGCAGCGATACAACAGATGACACTACTCCTCAATGTTAAATACAGGGCGGATTTGGTTATTATAACTTACTTCTGTGTGTATTCGGTAGAACTCGAGACAGGTGAGTGAAGGCTAAATACCAAGAAAACATCGGTCAGAGTGGAATTATGCATTCAAGGCTTAGTTTTTAAACAAACTTAAATCAAGCAGCCTCATCACCTATTTTTTATTGTTAATCTTAGAAGTAGTCCTTTTCATCCAAAGCACACACTGCCAGAGAAGCAGAGGTACCCGCGCTGTGGCAGCAGGAGGTGCTGAGCAGGGAGTCAGCCACAAAAGGAAAGTGCAGAAAGCAAAGCAGCTGATTTTCGGTACTCTGTCAGGGGAAAAAGATGGAGAAAATTTTCAGAAGTGAATAAGTTCACTTAGATTTACTTCACCTTTAATACTGCAAAATGGTGATCGCAAGAGTCAACGATGGTTAACTTTTTTTTTTTAATTCTAGAGTTACTTTTTCAATGGGCAGACAGTGAAATAAGCTACTATTGTCTCTAAAATTAAAAAGGTAAATGGAGTATTCCATTATAAAATGAAAAGAGGAGTGACGGCCAGGAGCTCGGGAGTGTTTAAGGTTCACATGGTTGCAGAGCGCGGTTTGAGGCAGCTCAGCTCCCCCCGCCCGCCCCAACGCCCCCCCAGGAGGGCAGAGCTCGACCGGGAGCTGATCCCAGGATCGCTCCCAGCCCCGCACCCACCTTCTGCACGTCTCCCCCTCTCCTCACCCTAAACAGAAGTTAACAACCAAAGCCCGACAGCTGCGTCACGGTGGAGCCCCACCAGAGCGGTGGATTTTTGCACCGGTCAGTAAATGAACAAACAAAATTACAAGGACAAAAATTCTTAAATATTCTTTATTACGGTGCAGTTGTATTTATCGTGATTCTTTCCATACTTTTGAAGAAGAAGGGTGACTACAAAACCAAAGAATTCTAACAATACAAGATGCAGATTGACTAGCAAATCTCTATTGAGAAATAGAGAGTAAATATCTTTTTTTAATGCACTTTTGCAAATGCCTACTGTACACACAAACATCTCTTTCTGTAGGGCTCTGTGTGAGCGTGCAAGTATTTATATATGTACACAACCGGGGGAAAAACCACCAATAAGCACTAAAGTGTGCACACGTATATTCAGAAATCCTCAATAATATTTCAAGTCTGAAGCTTCAACAAATTTACCAGCGGGGACGAAAGACCAACTTCTGCTCAACGACAAACTGAAGTTTTGTCATTTCCTCATCAAACAGAGGAAATGAACTTAGAAAAAAGCATTACTACTTCTCGTTTAATTTCCCACATCTACTTTTTTTCCTTATATACTCTGGCTGTTACCGTACCACAGGCAGTGACATATAGACAGGGAAGGGACATGACATACATAAAGCAAACAGAAGCTGAACAAAACACAAGACGATGGCATTTACAACCCAGCTGACAAAGCCAGTCACTTCACTTTAAATAATGTGGCAGGCAGCAAAAATATAGTAATTACAAGAATTTCATTTTCATTAACTAATAAACCAAGGAAAACAATTTAAGTATCTGAATGTCATTTTTCAAATGAAAATAAACTGTAAACATTTGAATAACATCACAGCAGGGATAATATACCTAAGGAAACCTATTGAAATATGCTAGTGAATTCATCCTCTTTTATCACATTAAAACTGCAATTGACTGTAAACCTCCTACCACTCTCCACTGAGACTTTAATTGTAAAGATTCCTGTTACATATCATATTAGAATTTAGTTAAAATTGTAGAACACATTATTTCCAATCAGACAGCCAACCATCACTCACAAAGATTTTTAAAAAGGTGATTAATAATTCATCTCAGATAAGGAAAAGATCTATATTTATACCATCTTCTCAGCCACCATAAACTACCTGACAATTGTTCAGTAATGATGCCCAGTAAATTCTTTAAAATGGTAATTTGTCATTCTGTCACTTCATTTGTGACCTAAAATTCCTCACTTGAGGCATCATCAAATAAATTAATCACTTTCCAGGATCCATTTCTCTGTTCTGCACGTTATTATGCCCAGGCTCTCTTGTGTTTCTCTTCATTTACATATATTTAATGGCTCAGCAGTGGTTCACTATGGCACATAACGCACACATCTCATTACAGGTGAAATATTCTAACTGCCACTATCACTGGGAAAGAAAATAACTCTCCCAATTTAATTTTCCTGATGTAACAAAACCATGATTCTTCACTATGAAATGTTGATGCCATCCATCAGTCACAATCAATAAAATCATCATAGAAGTACGCCTTCTTTAGCATCATTCCTTCATACTGGTATTATTTGAGGGAGGTAATTAAACTCATAATATGTAATGAATGTAAATGAAGAAAAAACCCTCATGTTCTCCCTCTAACTATGCTTATTTTACTGCTTTGATTTAAAGTATTTTTACATCTTACAATCTATGAAATACACAAAGCCCTGAAGGAAAGGCATCAGAAGTACAGTAAGCATTAATCAATACGTATAATGACTAATTAAAAAGGAACATATTTTAACATTAAAAAACCACCAAATGCTGTTATTTATAGATTTTTCACTTAAAATGATGCATTCCCTCTGGACTAATATATTTGCTGTCTTTCTGAAATATAGATTGCAATACACTCGTTTTAGATACTGTTGCTTGCATGTGTCAAAAAAAACCCCAAAGCGGTTTTATGGGTACCTGGTCCACCACAAGCATTAAAACACACACACATATATGTATGCACAAGCTATTCTCACACTAGAGAGAAAACCTTAGTAATTTCAGTCTCTCGTATATGTGCCTGTGCTCATATAAGTCAAGAAGGTGAACAGTCTCTTAGAAAGGATAACTTTTAAAGAAGTCCACAAAAAGAAATGGGTTTAGAGCAATATGTTTTCCCATAAAGAGCAAAAAGACATCATCTCCCTTGTAAATATTCACACGACTTTGCTTACACTTAAAAAGCACGACGGATAACGCTTCTCTCGTAACAAGGAAGCCCGAGAGGCACCGACACTGCCCGCTCCTCGCAGCCCCCCGGCCGGCTCCAGGGCCATTACCCGCCCAGGGCTGGTGGCCACCCACACCCCCCGGGACACGGGCAGCGCGAGGGGGGATTTTCCGAGAATGAGAAGCGATCCCTAGCTTCTGCTCAAAATAATTCATTTCAGGTATTATTTCAACATGGTGATCAAGCAGGGAATCGGAATCCCAGCAGCGAGCGTGAGGAAGACGGGGGGAATGATGGAGGACGTGGCTGATGTGACCTGGCCGGGTGACGGACAACCTGCCCCCGCCGCTCCATTCCACTACCCGACCTATTGTGACGCTGCTGTTTTAATAGACACTCATTTTCAAACAAGGTGCCTCTTCCCCCCCGCCCCATGGGGCCTGAGGGACGGCGTTAATCCAGCTCACGTCCGACGTGCGCCCAAGTTTCGGTGGCCGGTATGAGAGGACAAAGCCTTGGGATTACCTGCGCCCTCCCTGGGGAGCCGGCTCTGCACGCTGGCGACCGTTCGGAACGGGCTCGCACAGGAGCTGGTGAAACGCATGTTCTGGGAAGTGAAGTTGATAGTAAGGTTGAGATAGAAATTGGAAAAAGAATGCACAACAGAAAAAGTTATTTTTAATAACTTGTAATTCACAGCTCTGCATGAAACTTCTGTGCCACAGAAAGGAACAGAAGGCACAGATTTTTTTTTTTTTTTAAATTATTATTATTTTTATTTTCAAGGCAATTTTCCATCAGGAAGGTATGTCCAAAGAAGTGGGCCACCCACCCCGGGGCGAACCCAAGCAGGGCCCATCCAAGCCCAGGGGCTCTGCGGCCGCCCCGGCACAGGGTGTCCTTGGGAGGGACAGCAAGTCACGAATTATCTAGTGTCTTCAAAAAATTCAGGACTTCAAAAACACTAATTAGCAAGTATTTCCATTTGTGTTTCTAAGTTTTCCTTTGCAAAGTTCTGCAGCAGACAAGCAGCCCAGTTGGAGGTACTGGTGCTGCCATTTCTCCCTCTGCGTTCCAGTTCAGCTGCGCCCCCGTCCGAGACAATTAGTGCAATTAGTGCCCGGAGCCCCCTCCCCCGGCACGGCCGTCTCTCTGCAGGCGCTCGGGGACGGAGCCGAGGGGAGGGAACTGTCTCCCGTGAATAATGCTGGTCAGCGGCTCTGGGCGCCTCAGCATTTTTTTTCCGAGCCGTGTCCAGTAAATATACGAGCGCGGCACCACCTCTGCCCCCAGCCAAAGCCGGGCTGGGGGGGCCGATGGCCGCTGCTGCCCCTCCGTGCTGCAGGGGAGAAGGGAGGGACCCACAGAAACCACAAAGCATTGAAGCACATTTAACACACAGCTGTATTTACCGGGCGATCAAAGGTAAATTAAAAAAAAAAAAGCCAGTTGTCTATTTCTTGGCACTTCTTTGCTAACAGAGATAACGAACACAGCAAGTTGTTCTCATTAACCCCTCGATGCTGGGACTTGCTGGCTCCTGCTGCACCTGCGCCAGGGAGCAAAACGCGCTATGAGCGTATCACCAAGAAAGGGAAATTTCTTCTGGGTAATTGCATTCTGCCGCCATACGACGACCTCACAGCTATCAGCTCGTGCAGACTCTCACGTTACTCACGTATGCACATATACACAAACCCACGCACATTTCTGTCCCCGTCTCCCGAGCTGTTTCACTGCGTGCTGTTGAGCTGTCATGTTTCCCTCCAGAGGTGGATGTAGTTCTGATCAAGGTGAAGCAAACTCTTGCTGTAGGTTCCTTCTACAGAGGTTACACAACTGCACGTTCAAACTCGATAAGAGCACGATATAACACAGGACCCAAGCTTACGGCACAAATTGCACCCAACGAAAACTGACGGTGCCATGGCCACACTCGCTTGACCTAGGGATCTCCTACAGACTAGCTCAGAGGGAATGATCTACCCATGCCCACAAAGAGCTCAAATTCCCTAAGATTGGGTTGAAAACCCCAAAGTAGAGAAGAACCTGCTCTGTGGTATTTCTGTAGTCCTCCTACCCATAAAGGAGCGAAGGATGAAGGAAATTGGAGCAGGAGCTACCAGCAGCTCACACCAAACAGATGAAGCCCTTCGTGCCACCAGCAGCAGGAAGCCCAAAGCCAGATGGTCCTACTGCTGGAGAACCCACCCTCCTGATGGGCAGCTCCACAGCCGCAACTTGACAGAAACCAGACCTGGCTCAGGCACCACCAACTACCCTTTCTCCACGGCCACGGAGCTTCGGTGGGGAATTTATCTTGCCCCTCACACCCTGGCTAACTTATCTACAGCCATACCTACGCAGTACTTGAACGTGCCATATACACCTACCATCACACCATAGCAGGGACAGGTAGTACAGGTTCAAGGGGGATTTCAGTCCAAACTCATATTAACCATGCAAATACAAACTTTCACGTTAGATTCCAACTTGGATATCTCTCTACTACATTTTGAAAAGAAATTTCAACAGCATATGAGTGGCAATTACTGAACTTTGAAGTTGAGCGCTCAAAATGCAAGGGTTCAAAACTTGATGCTATGGGTGAAAGTTTGGCTTAGATCCTCACCTCCATTTTCTGTCTGCAGACTAGATTGATTTACTGCAGAAAAATATTCCAAGGACTTATTAAAATATGGGTTTGTTTATCAAGTTTGCCACATAGAAACTCAGTACTATTCTGGAACCTCTATTTATTCAACTACTCAAAAACAGCATTCCAGATCATATTTCACATTCACTGGCCATTTATTGGCATAATGCTTGATTTTGGATTTTTTGTAACCTAATAGTTATAACTAATTTAGTAGCATTAGCACATCCCTAGTAAAGTTCTCTATTGTCCGTATCTGGCATTTCTCAACTCGCCCGTGCGCTGAGGCCACCAAACTACCTACAGGAGGCTTTAGGTTCACATTTTGTCTTTCATTATTTAATTCCATCCAGCATTCAAACATTTATGTTCTTCATGACATCTAGAAATTTTAGTCCCATTGAAGTAAACAGCTGAACTCCCATTGGTTTCCACAGGACCAAGACTTCACTGTTACGGTAATTTCCAATGACAGAAAAGAGGAAATATTACATCAAGGTATTTCTGTTTTTCTCCTCTTTTCCAGTAACTGTTATCACCGTTGCTTGTATGCGAGGCCCATGAGATATAACAGAACTAGCAAGGTTCTCTTCAACAACTATTATAATACTTGTGCATAATAAGTCTTGCGAGAGGACTATGATTCATTTTTACTACTCATTAGGTGGCTTTGCTGGTACGCTATGAATATTGTAGTTTACGCATGAAAAGTCTGTTACCTGCAATATTTGTAATTCTTAAATTCTTTAATAACTACTTAGATACCTAACAGATGCAAGAGTGCACGTCAGGGTGGCTATGTTGTGAAACAGGGCCATTATGGCATTCAATCTGGCAACTCTGGTCTCATACTTAGGATGTAAATGAGTTTATTACCAATTAGGAGAGGCATGTTTTAATATGGTTACTTATTTCTCTACAGCCCCCTGGAATTACACCAGTTTTCTGTTTAAAAGTCTACTTCTCATAATTTTGTATTCATTTTTTAGAAGTTGTTTGCCTGATGAGAACTTCAAAAGTACTGAACACAAAACCAACCTGATTGATAAAAGAAAGAGTAATGCTGCCTGTTGGTGCTACTGAGGATGTAAAGCTGACAGTTTAACGGGGTCCCAGTCACCCTGCTGCACTTACCATAACATTTGCATAGCAAGGACACATACAAGGTTAAAGGGAATTAAAGAAAAAACAAAAAACAAAAAAAAAAAACAAAAACAAAAAAAAACCCCACCACGGTCTTCAGACAAATTTGCCTTGGTTCCAAGCCTTTGTATCTTGGGTTTTAATGACAACTGGCTGTTCACAAAAAATTCCAAGGTAATAAAGAATTTATCATTTTCTGCAGCTTGAATTGCAGGTTGTAGGTCTTGAAGATGCAACGGTTTCACTGCCGTGGTTACACTAACTCCACTGCAAAATAACTTCAGCTCAATCTTGAATGCTCTTTTATGGGTTGTTCTGGAGCACTTTGAAACTCTGCAGTCTAGATTGTGACCTTTTGTAGGTGAAAATAAAGCGGTGTCTCTTTCATCAAACACAAAAGGATTGTAAAGACGCCACGGAAGGCATGATCCTGGTCCACATCTCAGACAGACAGCTTTAACGTTCTTACCAGATGAGAAAAGCACCCTCATTTGGGGCTGCTCCCAGTGCCCCACCACCCACAGGCTATTTGCAAGTCCTGGATGGCGAGCCTGGTAACCAAAAAACAGGCAACATTCTTCAAAAGCACCTGCAACACTTCCTTTGACCTAACAGCAAGACCAACACCTTGTCTCAGCCAACAAGGTACCGTGCAAGCCTCAACCCTGCCCGGGCACCGGCGAAACCATCCGGCTGCACCCTGCGGATCAGAGGAAGCGCGGGGACGCCGCGGCACACAGACACCTCCAACCTGCCCAGCAGCTTCGTGGGGGTTGGGATGCAGAAGCTCGGCCGGGCAGAGCCACACGGCTCCACATGCAGCACAGCGGCCAGAGGTGACCCAGCGTGAAGGCCAAACACAGGCTCCGTCACCAGCGGTAGCACGTTTCAGCCTCAGATAAGGAGGTCACCAGGTGCAATAGTATAAAAGGAGCTACTAGTGCTGCTGATACTGCCTCATATGCCCTTTTTCACGTTTGTTTTTCAGGTGTAACCTACATTGCCAAAAGTTCACTCATCAGCCTGGCAGACTTTTCAGGTTTCTTCCCCATTTTTGAATAAAGTCTTAGGAAGGCAAAGCAAAAAAAAAAAAAAAAAAAAAAAAAAAAAAAAAAAAATCACCCACCAACAGAGACTAGGTGAAAATAAAGTCTAAAGTAAGTTTACCATATTAAAAAACCTCAGGAGTCTCCATATTTTAAATTAAAGGGCCCAGCTCCAACATTCAGAGCTGGACTTTGGTATGGGAGAGGGAGATCAACCCAAGGGCAGACATGTCTGCTGTTGCTGGCAACGTCCCTCCCAGGCTCTGCTCGCCAGGTATTTGAGCTCAGAGACCTGCAGACAACTCTGAGCACTTCTGGTTTTGCAGACAGAGAACACAGGCAGTGCTACTGCCACCTCACCCGGGGCTGAGCCTCCCCAGCTGCTCTCTGAGGTCTCGCCCCAACAGCCACCCATGGGCTGCCATGCACCACCACAACTGCAAAAGCTAACGTTAGCGCACGGCCCGTAGTTTTTGCCACACCACCTTTCATCACAGACGTGTCAAATACTCCTGACACATTTGCGTCAAAGACAAACACAGGCTTTGTTGTGTTTATGGGTGAATTCTTCACAGCCAAGAACACCACTAACTCCCAACAGTCCACAGCTTCTCGCTGAAGGTTTTCAATAAACCACCAGCAAAATACATATATTATGCCTGTCAGGGCAGAGGGAACTGCTCTGCAGGCCATTTAACTGCCTTCTCTGGCACAGATCTAACAGTCAACACTTAAAAAAAAAATGCTGGGATTGGTACCGCTTTCAGTCTACTTGGAAAACAAACCCACTAACCGCTAAAAGAGCTTAAAGGTGGATTAAGACCCTGCGGGCAATCAGCCCTGGACTCCTCTAACTTTCCAGGGCCCACCGCAGCAACCTGGATGCTGCTGTAACATAATCTTCCCTGCAGAAAATGATGTATGCAGTTAGCTCGGGCGCATAACTGTCTGTCTCGAGACTGCAATCCATACATCTGCAAGTACATTAGGAGCTGACACCCTCTAAAATGCTGGCAGCATCAACATCTAATCGATATGCATGTTCACCAGCAAAGCTGACTAGTACATCTGTTCTGTGAAAAAACATACATTCTGCCTCTAGTACAATCACTGTAATTAAAAATTAACATGCATTAATTGTTGGAGCTGATGTAAACAGCTGATGTTCCACTTAGCCCTGTCTTCTGTACATATCATTAGGCAAAGCCAAATATTGTTAAGTAAACAGGCAACACTTACAAAAAGAAATAGGAAACTAATTCCAACTAAATAAATTGACAACACAGTACAAGTCATATTAAAACAGTTGAGATAATTATTAGGCTACTGGACTAACAGAGAGAAAATCATAGAAGACATACTTAATTGTTTGAATCTCATTTCAGTAAATGTATTTAGGCACAGTGTGAAATATAATTTGACTGGAATGTGCGTGCAGTATTTTCCCAGAAGCAGGATGTGCAATATGCTGTTGAAATAAAAATATAAGTTGGAGTTTGATATGCAGGTAAAACAAATAACCTCTCAAATGCAGCAATCTCAACCAACTGCTTCAGTATCTGAAAGTCTCAAGAGAAATTCAGGTTGGTTATGCAATGCTAAAGGTTTTTTCTTCCTCAGATACATCTGTAAAATTCCCATCAATACCAGTGGGAGCTACATGCAGACACCAAGAGGAGAACGTACTCCTGAGGAGTTACATCCCACTTTGTATTGTTGTTATTTAAATGTCATAGCAAAATAATTTCTCCAATTTGTATACAAAAAAAAGGCAAATAAAACCCCAGCAAATCTGCTCGGTACTGCACATCCAGAGCTGCCGCTTCAGATCACAGTGGTATCGCTGCAGATTGCCTGGGGGGTGTCAGCTGCCGGTACCCCCAGGCTGCGCGCCCCGGCAGCGCTGGGTGCCTCCGCTGTCAATCTCCACACTTCTCCCTCGAACTCGGGGAAAGCTGAAGTTTAAAGGACACCGCCAGGTAAGGGAAGGGAACTCTGCAAACAGAGCGGCAGACGACAGCATCCACCCTTCATCGCTCCTGTATTTTAGGAGTCGTTTGTGCTATGTTAGGGGTGAAAACCCCACGCAAACTTGGCTCGTGCCCGAGACCCCCCGCGGGGGCTGGGGCAGGCGGGGTGCCCGTGGTGGGCACCCACGGGAGAGCGGCGGCAGTGATCCTCCCCGGGGGGCAGAGGGAGAAGCCCCCAGGGCAGCCGCACAGTGGAGGTGAACCCAGGAACTACCAGGCATCCCTTCAGCAACGCGCTGAATTCAGGGGCTTGAGAGTAAGTACTAATTGCTCAGTGGCTCTTGTCGTTTAAATGAGTCAGAGGTTAGTGAAATTTAGGCTTGGTATGAAAGACGAATTTTGTTTTTGTTTGTTTACAAAAAAATCAACTTCAAGTGGAAATACTACAAAGGCTTTTTTTTTTTTTTTTTAAATAGACAAGATAAATTTTCTTTGTTGATTATCACTGAGGAATCCTGCTAATCCACTCCAATACCATTTCCACACGATTCCTGTCACAGGTTTTTCCCTGCCACATCTGTGGAGCCAGCGTTGGGCTGGGACCCACAGCAACCCGACTTCTGTCTCATCCCCAACTTCCATATCCAGGAGCCCGAGCTGGGCTGGTTTGGATACTTCCAAAACCCACAATCAACATCTTTTTTTTTTTTTTACTGGCAGTTATTTGAAATGTGAAAGTGCAACAAGACGATTGTACCTTTATCTCAATGCTGCAAACTAGACTTGGCAAATGCATCGAGAGAAGTGCAGACACCTACTTCTCTCTTTCAGCTGCCCAAAGAGCCCGTTTGGCTACACAACATCAACCGGGGGCTGCATGAAGTCGCACCATTCCCCCCTTCCCTGCAACCTCCCCTTTGAATGGAGAAGGCCCAAGAAAGAAGGGCTTGGTCGTTACAGAGAGAGGAATGCCCTAATTATGGACTAAAAACTAAACTCAGCGGTGAGAGCCACACACCTAAGTTTTACTCATGCCTGCTAGGAACTTGAAAGAAATCGCTGGAGAATTCTGTGAAAGCTCAGTAGTTAACGACATGGAAAGCACGTGGGGAAGCCATGCCTTATAGACAGTTTCTCTGCAATTGGTTGCAGTATTCTTGAAAGTCTTTGAGGCAAAAAAAAAAGCGCTGTCCCTCCCATTAGCGGTACATAGCCACAAACAATGTAAATTAGACAAAGTTGGAACATACTTTGTATAAGTGTTATTAAAATACTGCAAAACAAAGAGGATTTTGATGTTTCAATGCTGCATTTTAGTTCTGTTGGTGTGTTGGCATTTGACTAACACTGATAAAACATTTCCGTGCTTGAGGACCTTCCCGTTGCAGACATTCATTTTTAACCAAATACCTCAGGTTTGCCATTGTTTAAAGTCCCGCCACACCTCGCAGACCAAGTCCCGCCCGACCCCCTGCCCTGAAACCCCGTGAAGGTTCACAGCACTGCTCAGCTGTTTCATAACAATATCAGGCTCATGATGAACCAAATGAGTTCTGATTTGTGCTATTTAATGTCCTAATGGCTTGACTAGTTAGGTAGATAATTACACAGTATGATTTATCCAACCCATTTATAAATATTTATAATAATGGATAGATTAACCTTTGGGATTTCTATCCTGCAGTCCCTTTGGTGGAAGAGGGATCGCTCCACCGCAGCGCGAGCACCGTTGCCTGCGAGCGAGCACTTGTGCGGGCGGCGGGACAGCTCGGTCCGTGGGGAGCAGTGCCCAGCCCCCAAAGCCGAGAGGTCCTGGCCAAGACACCTCTTCTTTCCCCCAGCCAGCTCCGCCAGGAAAGAAGTGCATCTCTGGCCTTATTTCCCCATTTTATTTAATCGGGAAAAGAAAAACCACAAGAGATCAGGAATCTCAGGCTTCCACTGCCAAACAATACCAAAACAACCTGTAACGCAGAAGAAAGCGATAGCGTTCTCCGACCTCCAAAAACACCCGTTGTCGAGCTTCAGGTGGAAGTTTGGGTCCGTTGAAACATTCACTCGGATGAGTTCGTTCCCCCCCGAGGGGTGGGAAGAGGCGCGGGGTCGTTCGGGAGCAGACGCAGCCCCCATGCGTGACGGCGAGTAGCGGCAGCCCCCCGCAGCCCCCCACCCCGCGTGGGCACAAGCGGTGCATTGTCGGCGGCGGCGGGCGCCGTGACCGCTCCGGCAGCGTTAGCCGGCCCCGGGACGGGAACGCCAACGCTTTGCTCGGCAGCGACAAAGGGCCAGTGTTTGCTGCCGGCGGGGCCGCGCGGGAGCCACGGCCGGAGGAAGGGGCTCGACCTGCAAAACGCCGCGCTCGGCGGCAAAGAGCAAACAGCGCCTGGTGCCGGCATGCCATGCCAGCCCTTCAGAGAAATAGGCATAGTCTGAAAAATTCTGCTCCAAATCATTCTCTTTTTTTTTTTTTATTTAATTTTAAAATCCATCCTAATATGGAAAGAGTCAGATCTAGCACTTTATCTGGCAGAACCATTCCTCAGGACTGGCAAAAAATATGCTAAATACACATTAGATACAAACAAAGAATACAATTTGGTCTTCCATGGCAATTACCTTTTCAGATTTTTTTTACTTTGTTGGAGTAGATCCAAGCCTATGCCCATCACATTTCTGAATTTTGATACAGTATAAGCTTTCCACATTACAGTTTTGTATCCCAGCCCTGTAAGAAGAAAAGACACTCTAGTCCTTGGCCAGCGTTAGTGAAAGTCAACAGAAATGAGACACAAGTCTGTATACACTTTGGAAGATTCTTCCTGACATCATTAAAATACTCTAAAAGTGATTATTACTGTATCCTACAATTTCTAATATTTTGCAACATATTTCTCTTCTTAGGAAGAACATCACTATATTTAGATTTTAGATTATTAGGATTATGTTTAAATAAAACTACTCTGGCAACAAAATGAAAATACATTAGAGTAATTACAAAGATAAATACTCAGATTTTTTTATTTCTAGAGTTTCACTAAAAAGCAGAACCACTTTTATTCTCCAAGATTGAGCTGTGGCACTTAGCTTTCCTACTGCATGCTTAAACGGAGATTTGTTGTATAAGCCATTAAAGAGTCAAAAATTACAAGACCCAAACCAAAATAACGTTAAGATTTCTTTTCTTTATCAGATTATTAGAAAAATTTGGCAGAATAAATTTTGGGCTTAAGACCTCATATTTTCTCATGCAAACTATTGCACCTATGGAAAAAAAAAAAAACCACCACCACCAACTATTTGCAAAATGTATCTGCATCCTAGATGAGCTCCACTTCCACGCAACAGTATGAAAACACATTCATTTCCCCAGGAGGTAAATCCCTACTTCAACTTCTATAATTTCTCTGTTTGAAATCAGTGCTTAGCCCGCCTGCAAGGGCCACGGCCGCCGCTCCGATGCCCGTCTGCGTTGGCACACCTACGCTGGTTCTGACATTTGCGTTGAGCCAGAGCCTGGGCAAGGAGGAAAAGAGGAAAACCAGAATGTACGGAGTGGCCAGGAGTAAAAGTGGGGGGAGAAGAGGGAAGGCAAGATAAACTGTGGTCTGAGATAATACGGATTACTGGTTAGAATTGATCAGGGATTAGATTATGACACTTCTGGGTCTTTTACAAGGGTCATGAGAGGTGGATACTACAGAGACTATGAGGATAGCTAAGTTGTTGTGAAAAGAAGAGAATGTTAGAGAAAACATCTACTTAAAGAAATTCTTGCTAGCAAGGGTGGGATTACAGCAAACGCTCCACACTTGGGCAACGCTTTAATTTACAAGCAAAGCCAGCAATATATTGATGAGGTTTTGTGTGTGTAACGAACAGTGACTCATTATTGTGTCAATGCATTGTTTTGCTATTTTCAAAAACCTTATTGTAGAGGGGAGCTCAGGCCACAGGTAGTGAAGTTGCCTTCGGGGGTTAACCAGCACCCATTCCTGGCAGGGTGGTCCTGAGAGAAGATGAAGGGCTAGAAGTCAGGACTGTCAGGTTATTCCCACCTCTGCCACCTAAATCAAGTACCCAAAACTTCCAAACACTTCAGTTCAATTATCCCTAAACTTGGTCTAGAACCCATAACGATCCATAGAATCGCAGAATCACTAAGGTTGGAAAAGACCTCTAAGATCATTGAGTCCAACCGTCAACCCAACCCCCCCATGCCCACTAAACCATGTCCCCAAGCGCCTCATCGCCACGTCTTTTAAAGCCCTCCAGGGATGGGGACTCCACCGCTGCCCTGGGCAGCCTGTGCCAAGGCCTGACCACTCTGTCAGGAAAGAATTTTTTCCTAATGTCCATCCCACATGAAGGCACAGGTAGAAGTTATTTTCTAAAGACCATACCCTCAGAGTTCATAAGAGGCAAAACCCCCTCTAGAAGTGTTAATCTTTCTGGCTATTGAGAGTGTGAAATAATTAATAGCAAAAAAAACACCTTAAAGAAAAAAAAATCCCAGACCTTGCCTTCTGAGCTTGCTGCATACATATATTTACACATTTATTTTACAGCCCCCCCTGTGCTGCCACGCGGTGCAGAGGCAGCGATGCCCACCAGCCCCAGCAGACAGAATCCCACTTGAGCGCTGACATGAGGTGCCGTCTCTGCAGGGTTGGTGGGTGGTGACAGGCAGGAGACTGCTGGCGGGTGTGGATTTGTCACAATATTATAGAGTGTGGCGTCAGATCTGCATGGCTGTTGCAGAAGAAGTTGTTTGCACAGCTGTTTGTTGTGAGCTGCGTCCGCCCCATTCCGCCGAGGCTCTGCTCCACGCGGGATTTCATTCTGAAGTCAAAGCATCCTGCCAAACCCAGCGCGCCCACGTGACGCGAGCTGCGACATAATTCATTTATGATCTGAATGTAACTTTCTTTGTGGAACTCTTCCAAACGCCGAGAGCAGCGCTAAGAAGAAAGAGGAGACAAAACCTGCCTCCAACAAATTAAAACACCCCTTCCCAGTATGCATACAAGTTCACACCAGTCAGACTGTATAGATTAGCAACCAAGTGAAGGGACCTACTTAGAAATGGACACACATGTCGTAGCACAATCTGGCAGGAGCATTTGATGCAAAGTGAGCTTTCAGAGTAGCGTGGAACTGTATTTTTTTCTCCTCCTGCTGCTCCTGTCTCTGCCCATTGGCAGTTTTGACATGCATCATAATTCTGCAGTCTGCTCGTGATGTTGGAATCCGGTCGGGGAGCGTACAGGGATCCTAAATCAGTCCTCGGGATTTGTGCGGCACGGAGAGAGCGCAGGAACCTCGAGGCTTGGCACCGCTGCCGAGACACTGCTTATACACCAACGGCGGGCTCGGCCCCGGGGGAGAGGAGAGACACAAATGAGCTGCTGGAGACCTCCTCCAGCTGTGCCACACGTTTGCGGGGACAGAATCGCACTTTACTGTGAATCGCAGCTTCCTTTGTGCCCGGGTTGCTGTAGGCAATAATGCATCCAGCCGGCTGGGGAGCCCCGGGGACGGCAGAGCCGCGCTCGGAGAGGAGGGAGCAAACATTACCATAAAGCTGCCGATAGCCGGGCTCAGGACAGCCATTTACCAAAGAGACAACATCAGCTATGCAGCTGGTCGGATCCAAACCCACACCCTTGCACCTGCTCCATCGAAGTACACGAGCATCCTGAACGGCAAATGCAACGGATTACAAAGGAGCAAGATGTATTGCTCGCATACTGACAATATACTCCACCTGTAGCCAACACACTGAAGAAAAATCCACAGAATAAGGAAAAAAAAAACACCTGTTACTGAAGGAAGCCACCTCTCCAAAATTTCATCGCGGGCTTCCCTGGAAAGGCCAGGTAGCCCTCACAAGCGGGCGGAGGGCTGCGGCCCCTGCCCACCCCACGCGTCCTCCCCCGGTGCCTCGCCAGATGTTGGCCACGAGGCAGTAACCCAGCTCAAGGTGAGGAGGTGGCAGCGCCCGCCGCTGCTGGGGGGAGCAGCCCCGGGATGCGGACGCACCCTCGCTGTAACGGGCGCGATGCCCCCCGCCGCGCTTTCTGCTCTGGGGAGCTCCCACCTGCTCTCCATGGAAAAGAAAGAAGAGTACAGGGTCTGAGAGAGACTTATGGCCTTTTAAAGTAAACATATCCTTGAAAAAGTAATAGCCTCCAATGTGACTATATTCTCCGATAAAGCATTAAATGAAACACGCCGTTCCCAGTACAAATAATTGCCTTTGTTTTCATCATTTTGTCTAGTGCATCGCAGGAGGCTGTAGAACAGTGTGAGTTTTTCTGATCTATAATCAGACAGTTCATAAAAATCCTAATGGAAATGAAGATTTTGCTATTTGGAGTGGTCAAATTTCCATTTTCAAACACATCACATTTTAAAACCCAGGTTGGCATTTTGGTTTGCTGAGAGTTTTAGGATAATAGCAAATTACACAGAAAATCTACCAATTCTTTGTCAAGTGAACTATGCAAAAAGGAACTATTAGTTCATAGTTCATCTGTGAGATGGGAAGACATCCTGAATAATAATTTTTAGAGACTATGAAGGGCATTTATTTGCAAATAATGCTCACATCTACAAAATTAAGAGTGCCCCTGCTGTCTATAAAACCACTGTGCTCAGATTTCACTAAAGGTATGTTTAAATAAATTTCTTTTCCTCACTACAAGGTGAGGGGGATCTAACCATCCCACGTAAGATCGGCTTACGCCATACAACACCCATCCTATACAAGACCAGCCACACAACATCACGGAGGGAGAACACCGAGGAAGCTGGGAAGACAGCGGCTCAGCATCCCTTCGCAGTCCCAGGGGTGAGCACCCAGAGGCCCCTCAAACCGCGGCACCAGCCACCCCAGCCCGCCCGAGGAACGGGAGCTGCTTCCATCCGCTCATCCTGCCAGTATCGCGAGCTGCTCACAATTGTTCTCAAAACACAGCTTTTGCACAGATTTCCTTTCATATTTACCTACTGTTCTGTGCTTTGCTGGGACTGTATTTTTCCTTCTGCTGAGACAAAAAAAACCCAAAACAAAACCTACTCAAAGACAACAGAAAACGTTCTTTTATTCTGTGCAAAAGCTAAACTCTGTAGCATCGAGGAGACTCCCAAACCAGAGCTTTGGGCCCTGTTATTTAGAAAATGAAAACTCTACCTAGAGCAGACTATGAAGAAAAAGTATAAAAGACTGGTTAACTAAATGAATCTACTTTTCTCCTTCCCCCTAATAGCAGTGCCCTGAGGCATAACCCATACAGAAAATTGTCTGTGACTCACACTTTGAAGTGAGCGTGGAAAAGGAATCCCACTGGGAATTTGCTGCATTTGTTACAGCGCTGGGACATATTAATCTGTAAATATATTTAGTTTGGCTTTTGGGATCTTGAATGATCTTAAATGTGATGTTTGTAATAAGCCTGGGCTAAGTGTATCCCTGCAACACAGAGACTGGAAATGCCGGTAATACTTTCCTGCAAGTTTGTTGTAAAATATGAGAACGCATTCATTATCTTCAGTTTATAGTTTGTGCTCCAGTGACATATTAGGGAGCGCACCAGGAATTTGCGTGGTTTTTCTGTCTGTTTGCTTTTAATTCTGAGGAAAACTCATGATTCGCAGTGATAATTTCACTGCGGATCTCATCCAGAGCAGCGGATTCCCGTTGAGCGATTGCAACACCCACCAGCCCTAACCAGCAGCACCCGGCAGCCCCATCCCAGGACGTCCCTGGACCACGGGATGCTGCAACGGCGAACTGTGCCAAACGCAGGACAACGCCAAGATAGTCTTCAGCAGAGGCTGGCAAAACACCAACCCGCAGAAATTAAAGTCGCAGAGCGTAAGCCCAGTGTATTAATACACTGCCCCCCCCCCCCAAAAAAAAAAAAAAAATTGGATTTTTTCTGGCCCCCCTCCCCTTAGACAGACAGCTCATGATATTCCTTAATGGTAAAAAACAGACACCAAGGCTCCCAGCGTTATCGGGTTTGTGACGCAGGTGAGGTTCCAAATACCAATTCTGGAGACAAGATCTTTCCATATTTTTAACTAAAAATGCAGAATCTAATTACAGGGACATTTCCCCCTGCAGTGTGGCCCACATGGAAAAAGGTGAATACAGAGCAGGTTCACAACTTACTCTGGAAGCAGCGATTTTATTCTACCCTAATAAACAAGCTTCCTTTCCAACTTTTACAGCCAAATCTTGGAAGACAAAAAGTATTCCCTGGACAGTCTGACCTTTCTCTTAGCTTCAGTGGCATCCCGCGCACTCGGAAAGTCCCAGCCATCACCAGTCTCAGGGACTTCACCCTAAGAGACAACCCGAGAGGTACCAAAGGAGCATCCAATAAACATAATTATAACCATTATCCAGAATATTGTTAAGGCAGCATCAGCTCAGTTTGGGCCTGATGTATTTTGTGGAAAATAGAACACGTAAGGTTTTCTAACATTTATTTTGCCTCTAAAGGAGTTTCAGAGAGTCTCAGGCTCTACCAAAACAGTTCCAGAGTTTCCCTATCCTTGTCCCCAGTTTAACATTTTAGTAGTCAATAGTAACGATTCTCAAAAGATCAAAAAACGAGGCATATTTCAGCATTCCCGCAGGACAGCGAGGTCCCTAAGCCCAGCTCACACCCCATCAGCTCCGTCTGTGCCTCGGTGGCCTTTGGCTGTTGTACAAGAAACAGCAAAGCCAAACAGAAACAGAAGTGACACCAATACACTTTCCATCAGAGCCAAGTAAAGTGCGAGCTATCAACAGCCTCAGTGATTCTCAAAAATACATCTTAACACAAAAATTATATTTTAAATATCTTTCTTGATTGTTGCTTTTAAAGAAATTACAAATAATTTACAAGCATTCCATGGCAAAATAACAGCTTTTTTTCCACTTACCAAGAGCTTACCTCAACACTCTTGTCCCCAGGACTCCGCTGGAGCATCTTACTTTGCATTCCTGAGAGCTGCCTTGCTCCAGCCCCACCAGCTCACGAAGGAAATCGTCCAGGACCCTCCTCCCTACGGGCAGCCTTCACCTTCTCCTCTTCCTCCTCCCACCGCCCAGGTGGCCACACCAAGACAACAAGGAGGGTGATTGCCATTACCACCACCTGTGGAAATACGTGGTCAGCTTTGGTGGGGTTCGGCTAAAGCCCCAGCAGCTGTCTCCAAGAGTAATGTGACTGGGTTGCCTGCAAACAAGACCGGTAGGAATGAGTCTCTGGAAAAATAGGAGCATGTAAAAGCCTTTAAAAGCCTCCCAAACTGCGACCCACTTCAGGAATCACAAAGAAATCAATACAGCTTTGTGCACGAAAGCTTAACGCTCAGTTGTTGATCAGTGGATTAAAAAAAATTTCCAGTCTTGCATCTCCTTAAAGTTTTTGAACCAACGTGATTTTGCACACTTTAAATAATTTAAATAAGTGTTTGAAATGATGATCTTCGTTTTTTGTTTTCAATGGCCAATCCCTAAAAAGTGCACGTTTTGGAACAATTTTGTTATTTCAATCAAAAAAAGGGATGCTACCTGTTTAAATGTACCTTGTACCCTCTCTGAAATGGGAACACGGACTGTTGCATTATCCAGGTCAGCCTGCGCTTAACCCGGGTGCCTGAAAGAGGACTTGGCACCACCCGCTCCAGGTCCTACTTCTTCTTTAGGGGCCATGTTTCCTCTATAACTCCTCTTGTTCCCCAGCAGAAATACCACGCGGTTGATCACATGGCATGTCCAACGGTGCTACCGGCGACAGGACGCAGCAAGGACCACGGCCAGGAAATTTCCCCCAGCCACCACCTCAGACCCCCACCGGTCTGAGCCCCCAGCCCAGCCCGAGCCCCTCGGGTGAAACCACCGCTCCCAGCTGAGGTTCACGCTTTTACCTCGTTCCACGCAGGTGAGCAAACTACGTCATTTTGCCAGTAAAGGCAGAAATATTCCTTGGAAGTTGAACTGGTATTTTACGTCGCTTTTTCCAGCCCGAGCCCAGGACAGTTAATCTATCCCGTCTGTGAGTTTTCCTCGGGAGCCAGCACTGGATTTCCCATCCCACCCAGCCATCGGCTCAGGTTACTTAATGCCTCATTGTAAAAATCAAGTGTCTTACTGTATTTTTGCCAGCAGAGCCTTCTCATTTATTCCCTGTATTAAGGATTCAGCTGCCATGCATTAAATGAACCCTTTTCACTGGCAGGTGCTTGCCGGTTTTTAGGCTTTAAATGGTACCATTACTATCATTTATAAGGATAACATCACAATTAAGAATGTATGAATAATTTAGAAATGAGCAAGTAGCATTTAGTTTCACACTCCGCCTGCTGAAGAGGCTTTAAAATGCAGGGTCTTTATTTTATTGCAAAACACTGGCTTGTCTTGGCAAAAGGGATGAAAAGTTACTAATTTCAGGCTTTAGTTCAAACCCTTTAATCTTACAAGTAAGTGCCTCCAGTGAGTATCTTGTTACCTCCCAAAGCCTCCGCAGAACCGTTCACAGGCTTTGTCTCTTTCCAAGATTCGTCCCTTATCCTAGGTGAGCCAAATGAGACAAAGGGGATGACACCCGAGAAAACCGTGACTTAATGGAGCTTTTATTCTTAAATCCTAACTTGTACGGTTGGCAAATATTATGGAACACACTCATTTCATCACAATAAATAATGGTATATAATTAAAATTCCATTCTGTTGTTGAGAACAGTGTGATAAACTGTTTGTGAATTGGTAATTCTATTTATTAAAAACAGGGGCATTAATTTTGACACGTTGAATTATAACGCAGACAAACAGATCTTGTGTTTTAATTAAATGCTTCTATTTGATGAGGTATTTTTATATTAAGATTTAATACCGGATTCTGCAATTCATGCGTTACGTGGCGGGGCACGATCCCAGCAGGGTGTCCGGGGAGTTGTGAGCATAACCGCTCTCGGCATTTCGGGGGCTCTGAGCAGAGCCCCTCGTGCCTCCCCGGACGAGTATCCCCCCTCCAGGGCAGACAGCCTGGGACTGACCTCCTTTTCCCACTGCCTTCACCTGCTTCTCCTCCTTTTCCCATGCTTTAATGATGTTTCCAGGCTGCTACTACATTTCTTGTTTTCTAGTGCCGAAGCAGAGCTGAATATTTAAAAAAAAAATAACAACCATACTGCTTTGAGGTTTCTTTCACATTAAGCTACATTTAATATTCATTTCACATTTTTTTTCTATTAATTAAAAGTAAACCGTGTATTGTATGGTACATTATCCCTCTAACAGCCCCATGTGGAGATCATGAAGTGGAAGACTAATGGTGTAGACTTTAGCATTTAGTTTTAACCAGAATAATTTACATATCTGTGAGAAGAGTCCGAGGCATGTGTAAATAAGCAGAACTCTAAGATATCAAGACCCTTGCTTAGTTTACTATGGACTGGAGAGCCATGGGCTGTGTATTTATTCCATCAGTCAGCTAATTTAATGAGACTTTATACAGCATCTATTTCTGCAGAAGACACAAAACTTATTATTAAGGAGAGGCATGTGGCAGTAAGAAAAATGTGTTTGTTTGCTTTTTTATTCTATTACCCCCAAGTAGCAAAGGTGATTCTATTCACTGTTCATTAAAGTTTACCTTTATAATTTATCAAAGGAGACCGATATCAACAGCTTTATGCTGAGATTTCAAAATTCGAGACTGATTAAAATTTAATGGAAAAGGCCACAGATTTGGGGTGGGTTTTCAAGAAAAATAGCTTCCCAACTGGAGAGTATAGATTTCATTAACGTGCATCTCTATTAGAAGGCGCTATAAAGCACATCAGAGGCACGGCCTGCGCACTGAAACGGCATTTTCACTTCAAAAATCCGCACGGGTCTTCTAGCACAAGTTTCAAGAAAAGGAAAGTTCTGCTGGAACGCAGGGAGAGCGGCAGCGGGTGAGCTCTGCCTTCGGCGCAGAGCCGTCCCGCCGCACGCCGCCGAGCGTACGCCCGCAGGCAGGGGAAATAACTTCAGCTGCTCGGAAGTTACCACACGTTCCCATCAGGAAACCCCAGAGAAGTAGGAATGACAAAGAATAAATATTAAAAATTTGTGTGAATTTTGATTGGACCAATCATATTTTAAGGAAAAACCAAAAAAAAAAAACCCAGGAAAACACCAAATTCACAGATTTGGCTAAATCTGAAGAACAGCTTCTACTGTGAAAAATAATTTTAAAAATCAAATATTTTACACAGGTATTTCAAAGCTAGGCAATGCAGGTTTTTTTCTCTTAAAACAGCGTTTTCCTTTCCAATTTGCTTACTCGTCTAGTCTTCAACATCTTACGAAAATGGAACAAGAAGGATTTTCATTCAAATGATATGACTGAAATAACTTCTTTTCTCTTTTAAGTTTGGTCAGCGAATTGAGAAGTCAGTCACAGACATCACTCTGCTACTTCTTCTCTTCCACCAGTGGAGAGTCACACCAGCATCCCTACCACATCTGCCGTGCAAACTGCTCCCCAGACTTCACGTGGGAGAACCACAACAAATCCTACTCCAGGTTATTTAGAATGGGGTTTGGGGGGTTTTGTTACTGCTGGTTAAGACCAACAAAATACACACAAGTATGGACAGGGATTAGAACAACACAAATATATTTTCCAAATTTATTTGCTTTCACTTTTTTCCTTCTTACTGGTAAAGTATTTTTGGAAAATTAATGAAAACAAGTTTAAAAACAGAGGAAATTGAGAGGGGAAAAAAGCTGCCTTTTCGTAACTCCTACTGCTTGAAACATGGTTGATTTTTCTGAATGCAAATTTCAGAAAATCTGAAGTTGCACAAACCTCCAAGAACACAAAAGCAACCTCTGCTTTCCAAGAAAACCAGACAAAGAGTGGAAAGTCCACCTGCAGTCAGATCATAAATTCTCCTCTCCAAACCCTGTTGGTCCCTGCACACCCTCCGCTCTCCTCCTTTCCGCTGGGCACGGCGCGAAAGCCTGGCGCGGCTCCCGCGTGCTGCAAGCTCCTGGAACGGCAGTTGTCCTGTGCCATTCTATACGATCCACTGTAGTCACCTTTTTTCTTCCGTGCCCCCATGATGCCCGTAGCTCATCTTTCCCAGCAAAGGTGTGCAGAGGGAGGCCTGGCTGCAGCCCGCTCCCCTCCCGGGCATCCCGCGGGGCCAGCGTTAGGGGCGGGAGGTGCCGAGGGAATCGGCAAGGACAAACCTGCTGTGCTGGGCTGCCCTTTTGCGCATCCCTGCGCCCGGTCCCCTGCCCGCGAGCGGGACCCCTCTACCTCCAGAGCCGTGGCATCTCTCCTGAGAACAGGCAGAGCTCATCACACGCAGCCACCGCGGCTGCGCGCAGTGACAGGCAGCCACCAGTCACCGTGTTTGGCTCCACCAAAAAAATTTGGCGTTCATCGTGATGACTCGGAAGACGCATTTAATGAGAAACACGACCCCTCTCTTAAATCTTTGCAAGTCTTTCGGTAGGCTGACTTTGCATGGCCGTGCCTTCCACCAACCACCCACACAGATTTGTCAAAAAGCGCTTTTTCTAAAGGTTTGAGCACCATTTTCAAGTACCATTATTCTCATTTTATCCTTGCGCAAAAGGAAAGGGATCAGAGGTTCCTAGTCTGTCTCTGCTACATGATTAGTCCCATGAATCTCATTAGAATAATAAAAATATGGCCTACTTATGGCTTCAATTAAATGTTTCCTAAGTGAGAAATAATGAAAGATTGCAAAATCTGGTCTATGACTAAACTAAAAAAGCAAATCCTGGTCTCTTTGTTGACACAAGAAGTCTATTGATCAGAGTAGGACTGCGCAAGTGCACCCAGCAGCCTGGTCTCCTGCACCAGAACAGGGTCCTCGGGATCCCATCAGCTCTTTCATCTCTTCTATTCCTAAATTTAACCATAAGACATGTTTTTTCATAGGTACTGTAATGACAGACTTTAAAATTACTAAAGCAGATTCTAAAAAAACCACATACATGCAGAGAAAAGGATGTGTATCAAAATGTTTACTACAGCTTCATTATAGTTACGCTTGGTTGATTTGCAGCATTGTACGTGACAGTAAACTCCTTGCAGACTAAGAGTTTATGATCCAAATAAGATGGACAAATAATTAAAAAAAAAAAACCCTAGACTGGATGAAATATTTTTTTAAAGAGGAAAGGGTATTCAGATGAAAAGGAAGTAAACAAGTAATTGAAAAATATTAAGTGGTAGGTAGTTTTAACTACTAGTAGTTTGAATCAAAAGAATAACGTGACTATCCATTTGAGTAAGAGTTGTGGTTGGTTTCTAGTATTTTTTACTGGGATGTTGCTTTTTGGAGATAACAGGATGCTGGAATACCAGACCCTGCCTTTCTGTGTATTTGCAAAAGCTTTGTGAGCGTGCTTTTTCAGTTTCAGATTTTTAAGCAATCAGTTTGCAGATGTCACTAAATAAATGGCATTCATTCCTTAAGCAGGAACCATACCTGTTAACCGTCTCAGCATATTCTAGCTTTAAAGCTGAGCTTGATGTGCACAGCATGCTCAAAAACTGTACTCACAGTTCAAATGAGCTGGATTACAGACCATGACCACTGAGACCCTCACATGACAAAGCCTTTGCGTAATTAATATGCAGGGTAAAATGCTCCCTGGACGGCTGCTAAAGCGATTTAAATCATGCACATAAAAAATGTAATCACAAATTTAGCATGGTGGACATTGTAGTCACACTGTGCTTGATTGCATAGAAGGTTCCAAGTGTGTTTTAAATGTCCTTTAAGATTGAGATTAAGACTTGTACTTACAAGATGCATATTAATCTAAAACTCAACATTTTTCAGTGTGGGATCACAGTAGGAGAACATTATGGGCAATAGAGGTTCATTCTAATCCCAGTAGGTAATTACACTTTGAAATAATATTCTTTAATTAAATCTTGTTTGCAGTTGATTGATTTAAACACTAAATCTAAAAACCTAAATTTGAGTTTTTATCAATTTTTGATGCTTATTGCACAGAACTTGGGCTTTAATTGATGTTTCTGAAGTTTTTAAAGCTCTTGTCCACCGTATCCTAGCTGAATTTATTGTAATTACCAACATCATTCTTTTGCACTGTAGACAACTTTCACTAGAAGCATGATAATTTTAAGTACTTCTAAACCGTAAAATGCATGGTACATGTTTGCTTTGTAAGAAGGCTGGTGTTTTTCTGAGGTTCTTTCATAAAGCATCCTGTTCACACCACATAAGCTGTTTTCAAAGCTTTGGAGAAGGGACTCTGCTTTCTGAACATCCATCGTTTGCTGTACCGTGAAGTAACGCCGGTGACACGCAGCCGGCGGCGCGGGGAGGGCCACAGCAGCACGTGGGTTAAATTTTGGGGGCAATATCTATGCACCTTAGACACGAGGTCTGACCACCTCTGCCACAAATGTGTCCATTCTCCGCTCCAAGCCCTTTCTAGGGCTGTGGTCCATCTCTTGTGGGGACACGGTGCTCTTGGAGGGGACGGGGCTCCTGCCACCGGGGCGAAGGGTTTGAACCTGGGGACAGTGCAAGGATGATTTACCGGTTCAGACTTTTTCCTAAGTGATCAGGCACGCGGGAAGGGTACAGATACCCTGTTCAGGTTTATTTAATTGCTTACAACACGCGGTATACGTGTTTCACTGGCTTTTTGTGCATGGTAACGTCCATCACCGCAAATACGGCATACTGAACTGCATGGTGTGCCCAATGCATCTTATTAACATAACGATTTGAAAGAAATACAAGAGTACCAGGCCAACCTTTCGCTGTGCTGCTACAGTCATCATAAACATATCCAAAGGCTAATTAAAACAATACCCAAATGCTCACTACTTAACAAGAAACGGTAACTCCCGCCTGCTTCCCCTGTCCAGGGCAGGGCATGGGAGCCCAGCGCTTCGATGCTCCACCGCCTGTTTTGGGGCATCTCTGCAAGCCCCATGCAGAAATGTAATCCCAGAACGGTTAAGAAGTAACATGATTAAATAATTTAATCAGAGAGCAGCTTACCCATGAGGAGACATGCGGCAGCGATTGGACTTCACGCCGCCGCTGCAGCAGCTATCCCCCACCTTGCTCGGGAAAGGCGGAGGCGAAGCCCATGCCAAGGACCCCAAATTCACTTGGGATGTTTCACCCCCCAAGAGCATCCACAACGAGATGGGACTTCTCCCCGCCCTGCGGCCGGCGTGGCAGGGCTTTTGACATGGTGTAGAAAGGAGCACAGCACGGAGGGCAAGTGTCAGCCTTAATGTCCTTCCCTTCCCACCATGGGTTTCACTGCTGAAACCACTCCGGCGGCAGGAGGACGGGTAACCCAGCACGGATGGACCATGGGTTCGGAGTGAAGAAAGAGAAGATGCAGTGCTGGGGGATGTGGTACTGTAACCTGGGGGATGCAGAGGACCAAGTTTGTGCGCGTATCGTGGCAAATTACACACATGAAACTTTAAATACGCCTCTACAGGGCTGACCTTTTTCAACGTGTGAAATTCCACATCCAAAACTTCAGGAATAAGTTGGTTGTGCTGAGAAACGAACTTTAAAAATATACTGGTTTACCATAGTCTTCCTTCTAGTCCCACCCGGGTGAGGAGAAATGGGCTTGAATTCAAATTTCACTCTGCTACATAATGATATCATGTACATGTCTTACAGAAAATTAAATTCATGATACTATATGTTTAATAACAGAAAATTCACATCTTACTGCAGCTGCATTTGTCATATCTGAGGAAAAACAAACTACTGTATGGAATGTTTTATTAAGATGACTTCACTATTGTGAGAAATGATTAAGTCACTATAAGAGCAAAGTAAGACCACAGGACCTCATTCATTGTAACACTAATATTAATCACACAAATAATATAAGTGTCTTACAGTAATCCACATTCCCTTAAAATATATATTACACATCCTGAGGGCAAACAGTAACACGACTGACTTGGAATAAATCCCTCAAGCCATAGTGGCCAGAAGAAAACCATTTGTATTCTGACAGATTAATGTATATTTTGTTATGCGTAACAAATGAAAATATTTACAACACTATCAGAGAGAGCTAAAGAAAAATTAAGTCTCACTAATCAATACCTTTCAAGCATGAATTTAAATTCTTTCCAAACCATACAATGTCCTCAAAAAATTAGCATAAAATAAACAAGCATGTTTCTATCAGTTTAGCTGTGGTTACTCATTATCGTTATATTTAATCTTAAAATTAAATAATTCTGATGGCATAAGGTGAAGAAACTTCAGGTGCCTGAAGAATTTGCTAGCAATTAAATTATTTAAAAATAAGTTAATCCTCTCTATATAATATTCTTTGCTCACATCACAATAATAGAGGAAAACAAAAACAAAGAGAAGAAAACAATCGTGTCAATGGCGGCCTCAAAGGCGCTCTGTACAAGCGGAGGAATTTGCCTGCAGTGGGCAAACAGAAGGGCTCTTGCTCCCTTGGGCTGCAGCACAGCAGAGGGGCCGTGGGGGGGACCGGGCACCAGGGTCCCCAGTCTCAGCACTGCCCACCCGGAGGGGAGGGCAATGCGAGCCAAGCCACGCACCATCTGCAAGCGCAGATCAAACGCAAAAAATGGGAGAAATAAGCTGATGTTGTTTTGAACAGAACAGCGAGTTCTGCCTGGAGGTCGGCTGGTGAGGAATCAGTAAAACAGTCAACATAGTTACTGATGTGTACTGAGTGTAATAAGTTCATTTTACCTGGTTCTTCACCTTTTGCACACAAAAAATATGAGATTCCCACGCACAAGCAACATGAGCTGTCCTTGACATCGGTTGTTCACGCTCCGTTCTTGGCCCACCCAGACGCTCCTCACGCCAGACTGCCCGCTCACACCGCCCGTGCAAATCCCAGCAGGCACCAGCACGCGGCCGGCCAGCACCAACGCATCGCTTTGGGCCATACTCGGACAGTTAGGCTCTAGATGCTGGGTGCTGGGGTTGCGGGGAGCTCCTGCCCTGGGACAGGCATCGCTCGGGGCGAGACCCATCACCACCTCCTCCCCGCAGCGACGGCTGCCCAACCGCAGGCAGGTCCAGCCCAGAAACGAATGGGTCACGCCTTTCATCCACAGAAAAATCAAGGACATACCAAGGTGCAAAGTAAAACTCCGTTCCTTCAGTAAGCTGGGAGGATCTCTGACATCTTAAAGGAAAGCCCGAAGCACCAGGGGTTTGTAAGAGTTTCTAAAATACTTTTTTTGAAGCGTTAATAATGACCTCGCAGTCTTCTCTCCTGACCAGGTATCTCCTGGGCTGGAATCACAGTAGACTGTTCCTCTAGCTTTTCACACCTTGTTCAGTTCATCTCTCTCACGTAGCCTTGCCATGAACTCCGGTCTTTACATGAGGAGTACTACTCCTTGTATCAAAGAGAGGAGAAAACATTATCGCTTCTAATATGACTAAAAATTGACTGTCCTTCTACTTAACCTATTCATCCCCATCTCCTCCTCCTATTATTTCCAAGCAATTTTGCAAGATGACTATTATGCAAATGCTACAATAAAAATCTTATTTTCTGCTTCCTTTTCAGAGCCCTATTCTATTTACCTCCATTCACTCTCTCTGATGGACTTCTCAGACGAAAAGGAGAGAATAAATGTGTTCATTATTGACCCGAGTCTGAGGAAACTCAGCATGAGGTCAACTACTGCAACAGAGATTTACAAAATCCCTTCCCACCCAATTTCCCCCTTGCAGTGCCAGTATGACTTCTATTGCTCCAGCACTTAGGGCATGCTCAGCTTCCTTAACAAGTTCTGCCATCCTCATTGGGACTCCCAAATTGCTGTTTCTTACTGTCCTCTGCCACATGAGCTCTCCTAAACCTTGCACAAGTAAAACTGGTGCAAAACACAGACTTTCTGCTTGTGTACTGGGGCTACTGCCCAAGACCAGTTCACCATTTGAAGAATTGCCCCCGTAATGCTGTGAGACAGTTTAAATTTTCATGAAATTTTTGAGAATCTTTTGATTGATATCCAATATGCAAATCTATACAGAAATATCTGCTATTCAAGAATGTCTTCACATGCTGCAGGCATTGCTTTGTCAATGGAAAATGCAAAAATATCAGACTGAACAGTCACACTCCAAGTTCTACCTGTACTCCAGCCAAATGATAATTACAACTAATTACTATAGCTTTAGATGCATTAATGTAAACGAATGCATTAGTTGGTTTTAAAATGAAGTGTATTTAAACTTCTACCAAGCATAAAGAATATTTTTACTATAGCTCATCATTTTGAAGCATGCAGCGTGGACTCAGGTCTCACCTTCTGCGGGTGAAGCAGGACCAGAACCTTCTCCACTTCTCCCTGTGAACGCAAAGAAGGGACTCGCTTTCATTTTACCTGCCTGCTCTTCTCACTTGCATTGGCGTTTGCATTACAATGGAGACCCAAGGAGCAAGTGCTGGAAGGGACCCCTGGAAGGATTTGTGTTGTTCTGTCTGTAAACAGCACGGGTAGCAGCAAGCAAGGATAAATTTGTGTGAGAAACTGAGTTCTATAAACATGAGAGACACAAAGGGTCAGCAAAAGTTTGAGGACAAAGGCTGTAAAGAATTTTTTGTCCTATAAACACTGCGTGACTATGTTCCTTTAAAAAAGATTTTTGAATTGTCCAAACTTGCAACTGCCCTGAGCCCTCTGTTCCGAAAGATTAAACACAGCAGCAGATGATAACCTGGGCAGAACTATTTAGAAAATGCACAGGATTGATAATTTCAAAAGTGCCCCAGCACTTCCCCTGAAATGGGCCACAGGCCGGGGAGGTCGCCTGTTGCCAGCTTTGTGCCTGTGCGAGCTGTACGAGGGCCAGTGCAAGACCCCAAAACCACCGTTTATGTAAGATAAACCCATGCAGCTTCAAACTGCAGTTCTGCCCACTTGGTATATCTGAGGAAAAACCAAAACCATCACGCTCACCAGGACAAAATCTCAAGGCAAATTATCAATGATAGCAGCTTCATCAATGACTCCCTTCTCTTCATCAGAAGCTCAGGAATTCACAGCACCGACGAAGCTGAAGCCTGCTAGCCCCGTGAAGCACCTGCACCAGCTGCTTTCTGAGCATCTGCACCAGAAAAGCTAAGCCCGTGACTTTGGGGAGAGGAAACGGTTAGAGCAAAGCGCCTTCACCAGTGCAATTCTCACACATAAACCAATCTACAGAACCTTCTTCTAACATATTTTAATAGGCAGACAGGTAATTGAGGTTGGACTCTGCAACCCAGAATGGTGAAGCTCAAGTTAGACGTTGTCTGAGACCCCCCCAAAGTCCTCTGGCAAAGCCAGTTCCTCACCAGGGCTGTAAACATGGTTTATGCCCATAGGAAAAAAAAAAAAAAGAAATAAAGACCCATCCATCAGTCCCCGTGCCGTCACAGCCCAGAACACGTCGCGTGAACCAGTACAAAATGGTATGTGGTGCCTACAGCAGTAGCTCCAGACCTCTGCACTGTCCTTCTAACCCCTGCGGTCACTCAGCTGGGGCTTTGAAGCTACATTTTCAAAAAGTTACTGCGATTGCCCCAGAAAGCAAAGACAGGGCCGATCTGGCACACAAGCATGTCCACATAATGCCACTACCTACATGGACGTAAAAAGTGTGAACGCGTTATTCGTGATGCACCAGGGCCACGGGGAAGACACGTGTTACCTTGTACCTCCATGACCTGTACCAGGGAAGTGGCAGAAACAGGAAAGTGAACCAGGAGTTGCTTTTCAGGCACAGAATTTGCCTTTCCTGACTGCGGGCAGAAGTGGAAGCCAGGACTCACACCTACACCAGCTTGGGACCTAAAACTCTTCGCAGGGAGAGTCCTGACCTATTCTGCTCAAATGGGCTCTGTCTTCCTTGATGACTCCCAGTTTATACAAGTGGGCCGGTAACTTGACAAATCCAGCCCCACCTCACAGCCACAGCTTGGTGTGAGCATCTGCTCCTTCAGCAAGGCAACGTACCGTGCTTTTTTCCTGGGCAGCAGCGTCTTGAGTAGTGGTTCTCCTGTAATATCTTTTTTCGGTAGGGTTTTTTTTTATTTGCAACCTGGAGCTGATGGTTCCCACGTAAAGAATTTAAGGCCATTGATCATAAACTTGCTCTTTTTCCTTTACATCTGCACTTCTCCAGCAGGCGCCAACGCTCCCCTCTCGCAGCGCCCAGGAGGCGAAGTGGAAGCAGAGATTTATGGTTGCCCCGGGTGACATCAAACCAGGGGCTCAAAAAATAAGTCTCGGGCATGCATGGAAGGCTAACCACTGGGTTTTGAATTAGGCGATGTTTTAGGGACACAAAATTGCATATTCCTTTTCTACGCGTTCCCTGCACTTACAGAGCAACCCATTATTAAGCTATTAATCACCTCTCGCAATTAATTGTTCTAAAATGACCCAGGCTTTAGTAGTTGTGTTGCAATTGAAAAGCTCACTTATTTTTGGAAAGGTGAAGTTACAGGCAGTAGCAATTTGAGACAGCCAAGCTATTAGCCACTGTTTAGAATCTCAATTACTCTAAAGAAGGATAATTACAAATAAAACAAACTTGTGATCCCGCGTCAGTAAGAACAGTTCTTTCCTGCTTTATGGAATATACAAGCAGTTTTTCATCCACTGGATTTAATTTCCACATGAAAAATTGACCTTAACAGTATGAAGTATGGCTACAAGTAAAAACTGTGTTTTCATTGAAGAGAATAAATGCATTTCCTGAACGCTGGCTGTTAAAGCTAATTGATTTATTGGCTCTCTATATAGTGTGCTATTGTCTTTGCACTCATGGGACAAGGAAGCTCTTGAGGACAGAACTAAATTCTGCCACAGCAGCGTGACAGCTGAAGAGGGCTTTTTTTTTAATATAATGTGCAAGTTTCTCGGAGCTGAAAGAAATCTTTCTAGGATTGGTGGAAACTAACTGGACTGTTAGCTTACTGGATATTTTTTTAATCCCATAATATTACTGGGAAGTTAACAGCACTGGCAGCGGGTTACTTTCTTTTAATCGGATGCTTTCACTGTAAAACATTTATGTTCAAGCAAATGTAAAATACTAGTCAAAAGAAGAGAAATAGGAAATTCCTTTTTTTTTTACTTTACAGATAGTAGTCAAAAATTCAGTAGGAAATAAAGGCTGTGCAAAAATATTTCTCCCTGATAATGAAAACAATTTTAAAATTCATGAAATAGCCAAATATTTGTTATTATCTCTTGCTTTTAGATTTTATGTAAATTAGCACCTATAAGATGAAAGAAGGTGCTTGGTAGCAGGTGGAAGCAAACTCACATAATCATACCAATAAAAAAGCCCTGAGGAAAAACAAAATAAAATGAAAAATCAATACAGGATGTTGTTCTCCAGATATACTATTAAAATGTAGTATCCAGAGCTGCACTATTGTCCTCAGTAACGGATGATCCTTTCACTCTAAGATAAGCTGAGGGACAAATTCTCCCCTCTCATCTATGTAAAAATCCTATTGAGCCAGAAGGAAGCTGCATGCACACACACGGGAGAGCACAGCCTGAATATGATGATGTGCTTTGCAAAGAAAGGTGCCTAAATGGACAGGAATCAAAGCTGAAATTTCTCAAGGAAAGCTTCCCTGTATCGCTGGATTTTACAGTGTCAATGAAGAACACCCAAAAGTTTTCTGAGATCCCTTAACTACTGCAAAAGTGAACGCCCAGAACATAAATCTGGCAACAAATCTGATTATATTAAATGTTTCTGCAAGGATTCTCTTATTCCAGTAACCAGCAGTTTGGCTAGAAATTATGTTCTTCTCTTCTTCCTTATGTTTTTTTCTCGGTTTGGTTCTTACTGCTAACTGAAAGAGGGAATTATATTCAGTATAAGTTCCATGGATTAACAAGGAAAATCTTTAAGGAGATCAATAAATGCCTCTTTCCCAGGCGAACACAGCCTGATTTTTCACAAAGCCACGTGAGAAGCAGACTCCTCTGCGCGTGGCGGTTCGGGTTTGAGCATCGCGGCCACAAGAAGGAGAGGGCTGGAGGAATCACACCAGCCCGCCTGGCAGCGGGGAAGGCTTCGAAACCCACTTGACATCGACGACCCGAGAGGCACCCTGTAAAATCAAAAAGCCACGAAGGGAACAGACTGCCTTTCAGGCAGAGGGGTCCTTTCTGTTTGTTCAAAAGAACAAAAATACTTGGAAAAAAAAAGAATATCTGCTCAGTTATTGGAGGGGAGACAGAAGGTTATAACCAACTCTTTTTTAAGATGAAAAATAAATATGAATACAACTCTCACCTCTTCCTCTGACCGAATAATTACAAACCCAAAAATATCTCAATTGCTAGTCTGTCCTTAGAGCTATCTACTGCTTTCTTGATGCTGAGTACCAAAAGGCAAGTACACTTGAAAAACTGTCTCCATCCAACTGGAGAGGCAGAATAGCTACTGCCACCCAATGCAGGCGAAAAGGTACAGGTTCAGAGCAGAAAACGGGTCTGAACACATAATATTTATAGGCAAGAAAGAAGAAATGTTAGCAAAAGGGGTAGAAAATAACAACGATAATCAAAACGGCAAATATAGGGTGCTCATTCAGGAATTAAATATCCAGGCATTTTAAAAGTACACTCAGAGAAATGTAGTATTCTTTTAGAGTGTGAACAACTTCAAATAGCTTTGTTCTGACACAGCAAGCATTGTGACAGCTATTTAGCAAAAAGCTAAATTTTCAACTCCTTCAGAGTTTTAATATATAATACCGTGAAACCAGCATAGCCAAAATCTGCTTAGTGTGTTTCCTTCAACGTCTCGAGGATCATTCACATCTGTATTTTCTTGTGCTGTTTCATTATGTTTGTAAAGAGAATATTGCCCATCCTTGAGGCTTTCTTCTGTCTGTACCCAGAGCGTCGCAGCCGCCAGCTCCCTATATGGTCACTGAGAATAATTTCCACAACTGTATTTCCAGTTCATCTCCTCTTTCAGCACCACTAGTCCTCCTGACCAGACAAAATCCTCCTCCTTATGCTCATTTTATGGGATGTCCCGCGGGCAAGAGTCCCCGTTCTGAACTAGGCAGGCACGGCTACAGATGCAGGTACGGGTATGGATGCAGAATCTCCAATTCTGCGTACCGCTTCTTGCTTATGATTTGGAGCCTGTAACGTGATATTTCTGTAACACTAAATACAAGTACGGCCAGTCTGGGGTCTTTAATGAGCTGTGTTGGTGGCTGGGCTCAAAGAACATTTCCCCCATCAGTCTCAAGGCTAGCATTAACATCTCGGCTCTGACCCACGCGATGTTATTCAGCCACAATGACAAATTGCCAGAGGAGTTCTGCAGGGAGAGGCAAGTGAATTAGGAAATGAATAATTAAACTAAAAGAAATAGGTGAGGAGATTCTGAGGGGAGGAAAAAAAAAGCCGGAGTTACAAGAAACCGGGAGTCAAGTTGTCTTGCAGGTGTTGAGAAAGGCAAAGCCAAGGTGCGCAGCAAGGGAGCGGCGGCGGGGGTCCCCGAGAGCCCCCCGCCCTGCACAACCCCTCCCGGCGCGGGATGCCGCAGCCGGCACCTACCCGGCAAATCCACTGAACTGAACTTCCAAGGAAACGTGGAAAATAGAGGAGACCTGCCGGCCTCCTGCCTGTGCCAGCTTCCCCGAGAGCTGCAGCCCCCCGACCCTGCCCGGCAGAGGTTTCCTCTACTAACCACTAGTTCTTTTGGCTACTAATTCTTTAAACCGTCAACATTTAATCAAAACCGAGTTTTAAAATCCTGACTCTTATCACAGCTAGTACTTACAATCCCTTTTTCCAGACTAGATGTTTCCAAATCGTGTTACATCTTTCATCTTCCTTGTGATTAATTTCAAGGTCTTTACTGAATCAAATGAGATCTTTTTTAAATCTCTCTGGTTTAGTTTTTCGAGCTTTTAGTAAATTCTGCCAGTTCAGAGCAGCTATCAAAATTACATGAGCATTTTGTGTTCAGTCACCTCAGTAACTCTCGGTTTTAGGAGAATACCATAATGGCGACTATCTTATTATTTTAATGCATGCAATAATTTAAATTATAACAACTGCAAAAGACAGGCTATTTTGTTTTATGGATTATCAACAGCCTTATGACCTTGAAAATAGTCGAGTTGACTCACTGATTTTTACAGTTTAACAAAATAGCACATATAGCATAATTTTATCAACTTTGTCTAATCTGGTGAAAGTGCAGTGCTCTAAAAATAGATAAATGCCCATTTCAGACCCACTTCATAGCATAAGGAAAGTTTCTAGGAAGCGAAGTTGTTTGAGACTAGCTGTTGAACTGTTAATAGGGTACGTTAAAAACTTTTAAGCATTTGTTTTGCTGCAGTGTTAAACGAAGTTCCTTAATATACAAATGACAGCATTGACCCTCATTTAATTCTTCCCTAAAAACGTGAAACCAAAGGAAAGGTAAAGAGGAAGAACAGTTAACCTCTGGTGACCAAAGGTGCACTTGATCTGTTATTTTGTATTCTATACTCTTCAAAGAGCAATATAAACAGAATTATTTATGCCCAGGAAAATGTTGCTTAATTACTTATGCACCACTGTTTGCTTGTATTTTAAGCTCTCTCTACCACCCACAGGCAGACGTTAAACAGCTGCTAAAAGCTAGCTTTAGTCTTGCCTGTTTGAAATTAGCATACTTGAGCTTTGAAAAAACTTTGTTGCCAATTTACATATGCATAGAGACTGATATTTAGACTCACCATATGATATGTCCCTCAAGAGCTTTTCTTATTGCCTCCATCCTCAGGTCTCAACCTAGAGACTGTAAATCTAGCAGGTGATTAATTCTATACCCTTGAGAAACTAGCAATTAGCACTTGCAACCAGTAAAAAATTGTCATTTCAAAACCCTGTTTACTATGCCCATGTATTTTCTATGAACTCACAGTTAACTCTAAATAGATGTATATGGCAATAGGTTTGCAGTCACTTCTGTCTCTTTATGTAAAAATATAATATAGCTTCCAGCTAATCAACCTATTAAACATACTGAAAAGGATTAAATAATTGGCATTCCTTTTTTTACATATAAAATGGGAAGATGTAGCAAGCATGAAAACACTATACATGACGTTTTATGTTACCAGACCTTAATCAGCTCATTTCAACATGATGACTTTGTAGGGTTTACCTGTTTTGTGTCAATTCTTATCTCTGATAGCTGAAATTACCGTACTTCCAGATGTTCTTATGCATTATTGAGGTCTTCTGCAGTAGATGCTGGAAAAGGTAAGATAAGGTTTTATTTCTTTGTAGTAGTCACAACACTGAGATCAAAGGCAGTAAAGTGCAGTGCTTAATATTGAAAACTATGATGAACTTAACATTTATTTTCAAGTAGAAAATCTGTCATAAAACTGCTCATCAACCTTCAGTTAACTGTTTCAAGTGTAATCCACCGGACCAATGCAGAACATTTTAAAGATTTGGGGGTGCTTTTCCTAACAAGAATGTTTTAATACTCATTAAATGTGTGCTAATCAGCAGTGGGCACAATGAGAGCAGAGCACGTTGTAAAGCCGTGCTGTACCAAAAGCCCCATGAAAACCTGCCTTGGTGGGAAAGGAACGGCTGTATGGATTTGGGGAGGGGGGGCGAGAGTTGAGTGGAGCCTCTCGTGCCACATGCAAGTACCATTTAAAGGAAAAAAAACCCAAACCCAACGTGCTGTTTTGAGCAGAGATTGGTTGTACAGTGCATGGCAGTGAAATGAAAATATGGGTCCCTTTTACGGAATATTTCCACTTGAATATTTCCATTGAACTGTACAAATCTATACTAGATTACACCCTTTTTACTGGGGGAAAATGCTGCTTCTCCACCCCAATTTTAGGGGGGCTTTTGAAAATTTTGAAGTATATCAAGGCAAACTTGGTCTAAAATGCCTGAAGCCATATTTTTCTAATCTCCTTTGTAAAATACAAGGAATTAGTGGTGAAGGTAAAAACAGAGACTAATAGAGGGATTTTTTTTTTTTTTTTGAGTTGCACAGTCATTAAGAGGTCTGCTGCAAAAGCTACTAGACTTTCTTTCCACTAATTACATCATCAGATCATCATACTGCTAAAATCAGTTGCAGAGTACTTGTACACAACTAAATCCCTGCTTCTAATTACTATTTTAGTCTCTTTTTCCTTGTGACATGTTGGTGATAGATCATTATTTTTTCAGCAATTTGTTCGCATTTATATGCAATATAATTGGATCTGATTAATTATTATGATTAATGACTGCAGAATTTCCTTGCAAAGCTATTAATACTGGTAGTATCAAATGAAAGACATGGACAAATTAAAGCCAATGGAGTCCTGTTGCTTGTACTTACAATGCCTGGGCTAAAGTAACCCTTTGCTGTTCTCAGCTCTGCAATAAATATGAAGGTGTAACTGGTATTTCCCTATAGATCTCTGTGTTTTCAGGTGGTATTAAAACATAACTAATGGGTAAGAGATACAGATTTAATTCTTAGATGGACTGCTGTACTTAAAATTATATATTTTTTGATATATTTTAAATGAGCTCAACAGCATTATTAGAGCTACATTGATTTAAAGTCAAAGAACTCTGACAAAAAGAAAAGACTGAAAAATATTTCTAAATAATGTAAAGTAGATTTATCCATTTTTTGGGTTGGGGGTGCAACAAAACAAGATGATAAAGGCAGTTAATTCCCATTAAGTGTCATATTACAAAATTTCCAAAGGATGTATGTATGTAGTGTGTGTTGCATTTTAAATTACACTCTGGCTTAGAAATAGGATATTACATGTAAAAAAGCAAACAATGACTGAGTAGCTTAGGGGATCGACTTTCTTGCTACCTCTGGGACCTGACTTTAAATCTGTCTTTGAGCAAACTGAAGAAAAATCATTTCAGTCTAATGGCAGTAACATATAAAAAAAATCAGATAGCAGGAGTTCCACGCAGGTGGCAAAAAGCTTTAGGAAAAAAGGGGGTGCAGAATCAGATGCGTGATGGCGATTTTGCCTGGGTTACTGTAAAGCTCAAAATGCAGAGACTTTGAATGTGATTTTAATCTGTAATAAGTGACAGCAGTCCTCATCAAACCTGAGTCAAAATAAGGGCACTGATATTTTGTGTGCAAAGCTACTGAGAAATTTCAAAAGTGTCTCTGTTAGTCCAACATCAGAAATAGAGAAAAAATGCCTGCCTGCAATAGGAATTGAATACCTATTGGGAGGGGGTTTTTAAAGCATATTAGCTCTTCAGGTTATGAGGAAACAGAAAAATTGCCCACTTTTTAGTTCTAGGAATTTCCCTATAACTAAAATATGAGAAAAAGATGGTGTATGTTGCAAAATGAGAAAATGTGGATCACCAAATATTTTGAAAGAATAATCTATTTGTTATAAAGCAGATTTAAAGGATGTCTCCTTAAAAAAACAAAACCAAAGAAACCCAGCCAAAAAACGTGTAATATTTGTAACCAGGTGCACAGAGATACCCATTTGTCAAAAAGCAAATCAGTCAAATTCACAACTGCAACCTGTCAAGAAACTCCAAATTGTTTCTGTGTAAGCTAAAAGTCACATTGTACCATTACCTGTAAGAAACTATGTGGTTTCTGAAGCATCCCGATTTCATAATTTTGCAGCTTATACCGTGTGGGCTACTACTGTTTGATTTTTAGGGACTTCTATTATAAACACACTATTGAAATTGGGCTGTTCATGAAACGGATCTATAGCAATTCTTCCAGTGACTGCAATTCACTGCAAATAAGGAACAGGAATCCAAAATGAATGTTACTCGTGTGTTAAGCTGTGCCCTGGTTAATATTTGTCACAGAAGACAGGGCAGGACATTCACATGTAGTAGTTAGAAAGAAAAAGTTAAAAAAAGGGCTAATGGAGCACTTGACAGCTAACAGCATCGTCAAATGAAACATCTTTGCAATTCCATTAGGAAAATCATGACCTCTGATGAAATGGCTGACATACAGTAACATTAAACAATTTACAAATAGCAACGATGCAAGGACTATCAAGAAAGCTGAGACTTCCGAGTGACTACACAAACTAGAAGGTGCAAACGAAGCAGCTTAGCTCAGCTTTCTGGGACTCCTCTTTCCAGAGGATAGTTTGAGATGCAAAAGATCTTAACAAATCCTGCGGTTACTCTCTTTCCCAGCGTAAATCCGTAGACTTACACTGGGGAAGACAAAAATGCTGAGAGGTCAAAACTGGCCTAATAACCACCAGGCTGCTCACGTGGCATGGCTAGGTGGTAATGCCAGCAGACACTCTTATCAACAAATTCCAGAAGTGAAAGGGTTTTACAACAAACAACAAGGTGAAATATTTATATTATATATGTAATAAATTTTATTTTTAAAGTGTTGGTTTGTGTAGTGTTTGTAGTATCCTGTATCCGTGGGCTATGACTTCTTCTCCAGCACAACTTTGTATCTGGGCAGCTGTATGAAGATCTTGAGGTATGTTCCCCCACTTTTTAGCATCAATGACTCTTGTTTGTTGGGGGAAAACAATTTCCCAAATGATTGACTCAACAAGATATTCCAAGTATACACGGGCATCAGTCTTCACCAGGGAATATTCATGAAACAGAAAAAACATATATTCCATCCATGTATTGTCAAACTATCCAGAAAACAAATGTAGCTGCAATCATTTTCCAGCATTTTGACAAGATGGCACTTGACAGCTATCTGCTCAGTGTCTCTCCAGGCTCAGAAATGGTGCTAAGAACTGTCATTGTTCTTCTGTCCAACTCATTACCATCACTGTTACTCAATATTTGCATGCAAAACTGTCAGAGGGGACTGAGATCCATTATGTCATACACTAAACTCACAGCAAAGATGGTTACTGACCCCGAAGAACTCACAATATAGAAGACAAACAAAACAGCAGCTGCAAAAGCCGTAATGTACATTCCTCCCACTGCTCTCTGCACACCGTGTTCCTCCACGACCAGCCAGACCCTTACAGAGCTGTTGTTCACCCGACTATCCCCAACCACTTGTAATGTCACAGGAGAAACGGATTCATTTTCCAAGATACAACCAAACAAAATCCTTTCCACCCTTGACTGGCTGAATGTCCTCATCAATAAAAAGGTGGTTTGAATAAATCTTGAATGCAGTGACCGATTATTGTTACGTTCGTGGAAGCGCAAGTTCTCTTCATTAAAAGAAAACAATAAATAACTCGGGAAACTGCNCAAGTTCTCTTCATTAAAAGAAAAGAAGCAACGATGAAAAAGGTGTAAGAGTGGTACCTAACGGCCCGGAATCGCTATTTCTGTGCTCCCAAGCCGGGTTTCTTGGAGAGCCTTTGCATGGGGAGGGCAGGAAGGGGACAGGGAAGGAGAACGCACGGCACAGTCAGCAACGGGATGCTGAAAAGCAAGGAAGCAAAGTGGACGCAGCTGCGGGCGGGAGGTCTCTGAAGAGCAGCGGATCCACGGAAACCTGGAGCAGAGGGAAATAACTCGGGAAACTGTGTGTGAAATGGGAACGTTGGCTGTTCCTCAGCTGGAGGCTCAGCAGCGAAGACTCTCCAACTACACCAAGCAAAGTCTCTTCTGTACTGAGTGGCCACTAAATTCAATCCACGCCAGGTAACTGAAGAACTCCTGACAATTGAAGAACGTATAATGCTTATAAAATATCAACCCAGACTAACACTTCTGGACCTTCCAGCCTTCAAGTGTGTTACAGAACCAAGAATGCCGTCTGTCATCAGGATATAAATGACGTGTGGACGTTATTACAATCCACTACTGTTAATCAAAACCACTTACTTACATCTACTTACATTGCAAGCAAAACCACTTGCTTACATTTAAAATCTATTTGTAAGTGGTTTTTACCTGACCTTGTCCTCAGGAAACTAATGGACAATAATGCATTATTGCCCAATTAAAAGTACATCAGAACCTTGCTTGCATTAGTTGTCTTCATATCTTCAATCTCCCTTCTGCATCTTGCTAGGTAGCATTAGCCCATCATGTATGCAGAAGGGATTATCTGAATGAGCACACATCTCTAATCTGAAGATGAAAAACAATGTCCTGAGAGCCTTTAAAATGGTTTCATAGAAAATGAGGGTGAGATTATTTTGTTCTTCTGTTTTCATTTTTCTTGGGGGGCTTTAATCATTTTTTTAATAAAAACAGTTGAGATAAGTGAAATATCAGTTCAGAAGTCACTGAGGAAACAACATTTAGACCACAGTAATAGAACAGGCAAATGTGAGCGTCATAATCTTTTAGCATCTTTTGCATTGTATTAGCAAAACACAGTATCATCAATCTCCCAGTGTTGTTTTTCACCTGACTACCACCTTTTGCCTTGCACACCCTGAGGAGCGTAATTACAGTCACATAACATATGTACATTGAGTTTGAAAAGAAGGGAATAAAAATGATTTTCATACAGATGGTTTTGGTAAATAGGTAAAGTCATGTGGGGTTTTTTCCTGCAACTTTTTGAAAGTTTTACGCATTTTTTTGATTAATTTAAAATTTAGGAGAGCATTAGAGTTTGATGACATGAAGAGTCTACATATAACAGATATGCATCCTGAATAGGAACCTAAATATTTTTGCATAACTCTAGAATTAATACAGTGACTTCAAACAGAGAAGCTACTATCTATACGTATTTTCTTGGTAAAAATGTCTTTCAAAACCAAATATGCCTGGAAGAAGGACTGCTATATATACATATAAATCCATACTTTGAAATGCCTATCAACCAAGTTTTTAACTTGAGAAACATAGATTTATACTTCTACTTTTTTTCAGCTATGAAAGATAAGAGGTTGAGTGCACAGCAAGAGGTAAAAACTCAACAATAAATAAATATTCTGGAATGTTGAAGAAATCTGAACTAGACATCCATTATTTCCAAAAACCTAGCACAAACAGACTCCTTAGACCTTAATCTTATCCTAATTTAAGATAAGGGAAGCTTGCAGAACATCATTTTGGCTGTAATTATTATCTCCTGCAAAGCAGCGCCGCATTCTCTAGGGCATGTGCAACTGAGGCAGATTAGAGTTCAGTAAGAGGCTCCATTTATTTCCGCCTACCAATTTAAGTATGGATAACATATTACAGTTACGGAAGGGAAAAAAAATAATAACCAGGACACATTAACACAGCCACGTCCCTCTCTCTCTCTCCCTGCTGAACAGGTTCTATCCGAACTGATTGCAACTCAATCACTCATTAGAAACTGAAGCCATAAGCTTATTTTATTGGCGCTCTCAGGGCGACTTTAAACCGCAGCAGAAAGGCTTTAGCTGTGAACTACACAGAATGTTCCCATTGCAGCTTGCAGATGGAAAAAGAAAGCCAGAAACACAGCGCTGCTAGGAATACAAAAACAACAAAAAGGACCTGAATCTGTATTAGTTTGTTATGTAAATGTCTTGCCCGGGACGATACAAGCAGGATGCTCCGGGTGACCACGTTCCGGCGGAGGCCGAGAGCACCTGGAAGTGGGGCGGCAGGATTTAAACGCAGAGGTGCACTCAGAATCAATTTGCAGCAGTCAGTAAAGCTTCTAATGTGTGTGATTCAAAACAAGGTAGGCACTGCCTGCCCCAGGGAGTCCCAGCCGCTATTTTCCCATCCTGAAGCTCTTGTAACTGATTTCTGCAGAACAGGAGAGGGAATGCGTGTTTTTCAATAAAGTGTATTGCAATGATCAAGAAGGTTGCATTATATCTAAGACTAAGGTGTTTCTGAGAATTTAAATAACAGCCACGTCCCTACGACTGTATTAGACATACGACTGTCTTTGTGCTTTCTTCTACCACAAGACCTGTTCAAGAAATCAATAAATTTTTTCTGTGGAATATACCTAAGTCTTCTTAAGTCATGATCCACTTCTAAGAAATGTGTGGAAGGGCATTAGGCAATTAGAGATGGCTGAGTAACAGAGCATATTTATACATCTTTAATGCTTGTCTTTTCATCTTTAGCTTGGATGAAGCGGTAAGACCTAAAAATCAAACACTGGATGAGTTTAAATGATTGGGTATTTAATTTAAGATATCCATCCTTAGCATTCAAAAACCTTACAAATGAAGCGTCCGTGTTTTAAAAATTGGCCATATCCAGTAGCTGCTAAGTCCGATCTGTAATCTGTTCTTGGTTATGCAAAGAAACCACTTACTGAAATTCAAGTACATGCTTAAGGCCAGTTAATGGCTATTTCCCCTCATTAATACAACAAACATAGCAGATATGAAAGGTAACTGTTCTCTTGCACTAATAAACTGCAAGAAGACAGAAATAACTTTTTGTGCTCTCTCTAGTTCTTAATCTAATATGTCAGCGACAGGAAACTGAACATCAAGTAGAAATAGGAAGGTGGTTTTATCAACGTATATGGTATTAGCCAGACCGATCTATCCTCCTCTAGTGTCCACATTTCAAAAAAAGATGTTGAAAAATCAAAAACGGTCCCGAGAAGCACTACAGGAACAACTAGAGTCTGCAGAACACGCTACATAGGGAGAGACAGGCGAAGTTCAACCTGCTTAGTTTGTTTGAAAGAAGGTTAAGAATTGACTTGATCATAAATTACTTGTGTGAGTTACAAATTCCTGAGCACAAAGCATTCCTTCGTTTGCTAGGCAAAGCCTAAAAAGCCTAAGTTTTAAGGTAGATACCTTTGAACTAGAAGTAACTGCACCTTTTTTAGTACCAGTAATTTGTTATTTGGAAAACTTTCCAGGTGGCCCAGCTGACGCCCCAACTCATGAGTTTCTAAAGCAGAAGTTCATAGCGGGGGTCCTTCAGATCAAATGGAAACTGCAATTTTGATGCAGAAGTTTTGGGGCAGGGGGCTGAATTAGGAGGGCTTCCCCGGTCTGGGTGGCAGGAGGCAGAAGGAGACCGAAGCAGGAGCCTCTGTAAAACTTCATATTAAAACTATGCACTGCTATAACTGACCTATGTCTTAGAAATTCAGTAACGTGACGGATCGTGGGCTCTAGCTGCATGTGTTGTCCTCAAGACTCAGGTGATGCTGTCAGGGTACACTGCTAACAGTGCGGCACCTCACTCACGTGTGTGTGTACAGAGGATGGAGAAGAGCAGCAGAATTCATGCACCCTCCTAAAATTCCAGCAGACTTTGTTATTCAGCCTCAAATAAATTTGAAACAGTGGAAATATTATATGTTTATGGACCGCTTTTATAGTATTATAAACCAGAACATTTTATAATGTTTTAACCCCACAGCAGCAGTAGTTAGGACAAGCTCAGTTGCTCTCACTTCTGCCCAGGGCTTTATACTTTCCATAAGGGAGCAGCAAGGTTTTCTTGCTAGCACTCATGAGGGAGAGCATAAAATGAGGCAGATTTTGGCTGAACTTTACATTTGTGTTTGGGTTGTTTTTTATAACGATGCCATTACAAACTCAAGAGATCTCCGTCATCTGCAACACACCCCAGAAACCCGGGATATGCTCTTCCTATATGTTTGTAATGAAATAAATGCACACTTATACAAGGCACCCCCTCATTCTTTTAAAGCGCCAGAACAATGAATGCAATGAAAGTCATGAAGTCAGAAATGTCATAATCTTCCAAATTCCCTATAAAAGCTCTTTTCTTCCTCCACATTGATATTAACCTGTTCTTCTCTCAAAGGTAACCTGTTTTCCCAGCAGTTTCAACAGAGATACCATTTATAAAATGGTCAGAAATATAGTAACTCCACAGGTCCGGGACGCCAGCAGCCTAAAACAAGCTGTGTTGTCAGCAAGACTCCCAGCTCCCCGTCCTTCCCGGCAGTTATACAGATACCACAGGCTATTTACAAAGACAAACAAATTGAAACCAACTCTGAGGGGTTACTGAGTGAAGTTCAAGCACATTGCTTTCAAATTTCCTTGTAAATAAAAATACGTGTGAAAGAGAAGAGCTCGAAGTACCTCCGTGTATCCCTTGAGCATGGTTCATAGCCCCCAACATACTGTTCTGGTTTTATAAATTAGAAATCTTGTCATCTTATCATAGAGACCAAGAAAATTGTGGCAAACTTTATCTGCTAAGTGAACCTTAATAACCTCAACTTTAACTTCAAGAAAATTACACTTGGAAACATTTCATAGTCTTGCAGGTTGCAGGAGACAAAATTCTTTCTTTTCGCCCACCTCTCCAGGAGTTATTAACCCTCCCCACAGAGCCTCACAGACCTCCAGCAAATTGTCCCTTCCCACAGATCACATGCAGTAGCAGTGACGAGGGCTCCATTGGCTTCGGCAACATATTTTCAATAAAAGCTTACGTCACAGAGTCGGATTAAAACCTTTAACAGTTAATTCAAAGAAGTTGAAGAAAAAAAAAAAATCACAGCCTTCAAAATAAAGACGTTATATTGCTGTGGTGGTTTCTCGCGGAACAATTCACAAAAGGTTTTTCATGATCGAATGGATGGGACTGTTTAATGACGACAGCACCGAACTAAACACCCCGCTCCCTCTGAACGCAGCGGCAGGAGTTACCGCAGTTCCCGGCGAGGACTGCCCTCCGGACGCGGATTTGCCGCGGAGGCTGCAGCTGGACCCGGGCGCAGCGCTGGCAGTTGCACGGCACAGACAACGCTGAGCCCAGCCAGGGATTTGCTGGTGCTTAACAGTTCTGGCGCTACCGACCTCTAACCGCGAGCCTCGGAGTACCGCGTGGCTAGGGATGCTTCTAGAGCTATACGAATATGACAAGTTACAAGTATGTCCTGGGGCTCATTTTTGCAAGAGCAGCTTGAAGCAACCTATAACGGCTTGAAAAGGAAAATGTAAAGAATAAAATCCATAATTCAAACAAAAGCATGCAAAGATTTTTTTTATTATTATTATTTAGCAAATTCGTGGGTGTGATCCCATAATTTTTTTTACAGCTGACTTGGCAATACTGCAGCTCTGTACCTGCGCAAGCAAACAGTGGGCCAAAAAAACCCCTACGAGGGAATGGCATTGAAAAGAGAACACCAGGCAACAGACCAAAAACTAATTGTGCAACAGAGTTTCAACCATTAGTCCAAAAAACCCTTACTACTTCAGATGATCAGAGCCAGAGTATCTTTAACATACATGAAGAAACTTGTCGGAACACTCCAGTCGGTCAGAGATGTCGATGCTCAGAGGCTGCGGGTGAGAGACTTCTTTTTTCCCCCAAGGTTTCTCAGGTCTGAGGCACGCAGCATTCTGAACCCGTTTCCTTTCAGTAGTTTTATTCAATCCTCTCTATCCTTTGCTATTGGGGGATTCCAGACTTTCCAATCTTTTTAATTATCATTAATAACATTGAGCTTTGACTTTGAGCACAAAGCACAGGTTACAGTTCTTGCAGGCGCACCAGAATACCTTCTGTGAAGCCAAGTGGATGCCTTCGTTTTTAGGTTCAGAACAGACTTTTTCTCAGTCCAGGCAAAATTAAAATTTCACCCACAGATCCTCCTGGCCCATAACTACCTCATTTGGTGACCTCAAGTCACACACAGTCTCTGTATGCACATTAGAGAGATTTTGACGGTGTGAACAGAGTATTAAGCAAGTTGTCAAAAATACAGTTCTACTTGATCAAGCTCTCAACAGCGTGTGGAAAATCCTCCTGCAAGGGAGCCAGGCCCACCTCAAAACCTAAATGTGATTTCTGAAAACTCTCATGGGGTATCTTCAGGAAACATCCTCTCACAGCGTTTATTGAAAAAACAAATTCAAGACCGTCTGATAAAATACTTTTTGTTTAACATAATGAAATTGCAGGGAAAACCACAAATTTTTGAACTTTCCACTTCGGGCTGCCACACTTTCAACATGTTTGCTGCCACACCAGTAAAAAGCGTAAAAAAATGCTCACCTGCAACTGTTCCAGCCAAACCCTCCTCATGCAAATGAGTGTTAATTACCCCAGGCCAGACCCGAGGGTGCTGCACGCGGGGCAGCGCCTCGCCGCGCAGGGCAGATAGTAACGGTGCTCCCAGGGAAAGCTCCTTCTTAATGCTCCTTAACGCATCACCCCATGCAAGTGGTCTGTGCCTTAATCCGTTGCAGGGGATTATAAAACCACATTAAAGAGAACACCTCCGCTAGAAACCTTCCTAAGGGGTGTCCCCCCGGCCCCGGGCTGCAGGGCTGAGGCAGACAGCCCGATGCCCAGGTCTCCGAAACTTCACCGGCAAATGACGGATCCGCTGCAGACTGACTGCCAGCTAAGACCGCTTAATGCAATGTGCGAATGCAGGGTCTGTAAATATGTTAAATTAGGGTCAACTCTGAGAAAAGAAATCAAAGTTAAAGAACAAATTCATGAGGCCCGACCAGACTATTAGCAAGAAACATATAATAAAGGACTTACTGTGTTTAAACAAGCGGAGTTTGTAAATTTACAGACACGCTACTAAAGCAATACAACGGTCACTTCAGGAAATTCATATTTCATGACAAAAAGAAAAGGAAGAAGAACTTCCAGAAGTTCCTTTTCTAAGGAAATTTTCACCGCCATATAACCAGTGCATTCAGCAATCCGTTACTATGTCATTACAATTCGTCGTGCCAGGCATCCGTGGTTATTTGGTCTTTCCCTGGGACTAAGGGAGCTGTGCCGTGTATCTTCTGCTTTGAAGTACCAAGGTAACACATTTTTTTCCTCGGAAACAAATGGCTATAAATTTACAGTACAAAGACCTGCTAGGTGAGTATAAATGCTTTGGAAGCAGCCTTCGATCCGCACAAAGCTGCTGTACGGGATGTGGATTGAGAGGGTCCATTATTAAAGGAGGGATCAAAACAGGCTGCAATTATGCCCAGTTAATCCTCTTAAAACAGTGAGGTATTTCTTCACCGCAGTAATTATTTGCATGGGGTGAAAATAACAACCATATAGAACAAATTAAAACTTTACCTTCAGATGCTACCTCAATTGTTATGCAGATTTCATCATTCTCATTCAGCCAAAACAGACCCCCAATACTAGCGCCTCTTCCAACAACCAAAATAAAAGTGTGACATCATCGCTAAATTAATTACAAGTTTATTTGATTTATTTTGCCGTACGCAGTTTCTTCATGCGACTCTGACCGGCCTCCTATGCTCAAAGCCGACGCGGTCTGAAATGCCTCTGATTAAAAGGGTGAGCAATACATCAAGAGTACTTGGAATTTCTGTAGGCTATACCTGAGCGCCTGAGGAAAGACATCAAATGACCAAGGCAGTGTACAAACTGCTTGTCGAGGCTTTTTTAAATACAACTATCACGCGTTTAAATGTCATGCTGGGCTTTAGTTAACTAAGGTGGCAGGTTCTTAAAATGGAGAATTTATTATGTTGAAATTTTCCAAATGTAAGACTGAAAAGGGAAAAATATGTCGACTTTTATTTATTTCCTATATAAATATAGGCAATTTAGTCCTTCCCCAAATACAGGCAGATTAGATGAGTTAGACAGTAGTCAATTCATTTTGCATAGGAATGGCTCATTAAAAAAAAGAGCCCCACATTTGTATTAGGCTCCGATTGGACAGTGCACAAAATGAATTTACAGTGTCACTCAGAGATGTAGCAGGACTAATGAGGGAGGGATATAGTATGGCGGTGTGGGTAAATCTACACTATATTCATTCCCTCAGCTGGTATAGCTCATGAAATGGAGGTGTCCCTCATTATGTATGTGTCTCAGGAGCTTTCTTTAATATTTTAATAAATAACAACATCAGCCCAACAAGAAATTAATGAATAGTATCATTAATAATGAGCTAGAGTCTTGTAGTGATAGGACAGATATTAAATTGAACCACAGTGGTGCTATCTCTAGAGACTTGGGAATTTTCCAGCGGCAAACAAGGCCACTGAATGAAGCAGCCATCGCTCTGTGCCAACAGCTTTTACAACAGGTTGGGAGTAATAAAAGAGGATTTTCTGCACGATAAAGTTAAGCCTTAGAAAATCTGCTGGTGTAGATCGGTGTGAAAAGTACTGCCAAACGTGATCCTTAATTAAACTTTAATTAAGATAAAGCTCTTTCCTTTAAAAAGGAGGGGGGAAGCAGCAGCAAAAAGTGTCAGCTATTTTCCTACCGGTTTTTGATCTAAAGTAATTCTATATTAAATCACAGAAAACTGTGTTCAAATAAGTTAAATCCACAAAACCCCGGAAATTCAGAATTGCGGATGAAATGCCATCCTTAGCTCACCCATGTGCCTATATATATATATATGATCCTGCGGTATACGAGACCAGTCGCAGCGCGGAGCCCTGGGAACAATGGTGCTGGCTGAGCAAGGTCCCCATCTCCTTGCTGTGATGGGTCGCGGTTGGACCTTTCCGTGCATTTATCTAAAGGTTTAGGATTTCTGTGTTTTATAGTAAAGGCAGAAGGTAACATATGCCATATGTATGAGAAACATTCTCACAAAATGAAACAGATTTTAACTTCCAAACTCAACAAAACCTCTTAGACACGTGGCAGCCCACGTTCACCACGGTAAATGGGACTATTTGTACGAACGGGGAATATTACTAAGTATCATCACATCAATTTGTAGGCAGTTTCCCAACACAGTAAATCCCCAACGCTCCCAAAAAACTATTTCATATGACTTCACAGCATGTTTTTCACTAGAAGGTTTATGACCAGCCTGTCAGCTCACCAGGATGGAAGCGGAGCACGTGGGAGGTTTTCCACCCTGCGGTGGAAGTTACTGTGCGGGGGCTGTTCCGTACCCAAAAAGCCACTCCGTTACCCAGCGCACAGCAGCGAGTTTTGGTCCCATATATGGTCCATATATGATCCCCATTCTTCTTTGGGAGCTTAAACCAGCTCCTTTTTGAGCATCTAAAGCCATTTCTGTGGCTGCGCACTTGATTTCTTTTTAAAATAATAAAGGTGACCTCACCAGTAAACAAGTGCTCACCATCTTTTGGAAGTCGTATTTAATCGCGTCTCCTGTTTATATTGTGAAAATTCCAAACTGGACCAACTCACTGGTCTGTCCTCGTGGGCAGCGTTCACCTTCCTTTACATATCTAATTCACGCTCTCTGAATTACACGTGGGAGACATTTACATTCCTCCTGTGACTATATAAAGACAGTTTGCTAACTTGAGATGTCCTAGAACAAAGCCAACCGCCTCATCTGACTTAGACAGCATAAACACCTCTCTGGAGAGGACTTCCAGTACTCTTTTGTGGGGCTCCCAGCCGTGTCTGGGTGAGCAGTGAGTAGGTATTGGGGAACATCGATTTGCCCTCCAAACTCTTCCAGTACCACCATTTACCAGAGCAGAATCCAGCTTCTATCAGCTGCAAGTGTTCTCATCTACAGCAGAGGCAGGTTTTTACAACAGCAGTCCCTGAGAAAACTGTAAATGTTCACGAATCAATGAGATCAAAGTACGTTAGAGAAAGAGAGGCCGGGAGAGTCTTCAGCATCAGCCACAAAACTGAGAAGCTGGAAGCCAGTAAATAAATAATGTTGGGGAGAAATGTTCTCAGACTCTCTTTTAACTAGCGCAGGAACAGGCAATAGTTTCTTTAGAGTCCAAAATTACTTTAAATAGGAAAAAAACCGAACAAACAACAAAAACCTGCACACATAAGAAACTTCTTTTTTTCTTCAATATATACATTCTCCTTTTTTTCTGCAGTGTTCTTACAAAGAGCTGCTTCCTGGTTTGTTAAGAATCTCTTTCTATTCCCCAGAAATACTAGTGAGTGGACATGCTCCTCCTCGCATTGCAATTAAATCCAACGGTAGCAGGATGGTGCTTTAATGTTTTAATTACTCGGTTTGCCGTGAGTCCCAGCAGCAGACGGGAGCACTGACAAAGGCTGGGAGCCCTACGGTCCCCGACACAAAGACCCACCACGGCCCCAGCTCCTCCGCCGCGCCGCCGAGCACAAAGCGAACCCCAGCCTGGCTCCACCGGGCTCCCGCTCCAGTTTTGGCCCCGGACAAGCAAGCACGCGGTCGATCCGTGAGACATCTCACAGCTTGTCTCCAGAGGCTGGGAATTTTTTTAAGGTTTTAAGTGTATCAATTGCAGTTTCACTGAAAGTCAGCGGTAATTAGCACCTTTTTTTTTTTTCTTTCTTTTTT
>VZTQ01003819.1:99551-206513 GCA_013400755.1 Pelecanoides urinatrix | reverse complement strand
AAAAAAAAAAATTCAAGGCAAGATAATTAAATGTTTCTCTTAAATGATGATTGCAATGACTAACAATTTTGAGATGGATAGGTAGTATTTCTAATGGGGAGAGAAAGGGGGACGATGGGGAAGAAATACACATTTCATCCCTCCAGAACAGGACAACCATTTTATGGAATACTGACAAAATCAATTTTATAGGCACCAATTTTTGCAACTTTATTTAATTCTTTGTATCTGGTAAATATTCATTTATATCTTCCCTCCCCACCAGGCATGCTTTAAAATTAATTTACTTGATAATCCAATAGTATAATACAGCATTCTGGAAAATGCAGGTTCTAGGTATTGCAGGAAATTCATGAATCATTGCCCATATAATTTTTTAAACAAGCTCCCTATAGCAACAAACATACTTAGGGGTCTTAGCTAAATTCAGAAAGCCCAATAAAAGCAATAGGGCTATTGAGCTAGAGAGCAGATTCGCTCTTTATATATGTTCTCATATATTCCTTTAATCTGTTTATAGCATCAGAGGTTGCATCAGGTTGCAGAGATCAAACTTTATCATCGATGGCTTCCTCTGTTTCTGTGCAGCCTTGAATTTCATTTTGAAGGAGCTTGATCTGAACCATGATTGTCAACATCATGTAAGATGTAATCAACACAACTTCAAATTGGAGAAAAATACCTGATTTTTTCAGGACTGCTCAATCCAGCTCTGACAGAAACCACGGCTCCTCCCAAGCCACTGCTCTATTTTCTTCATCATTACTTTCATAATTCATATTAAACTTTTCTCAAAATACTGTACACAGTTCAACGTTCATGCACACACACAAATTCATGCTGCTTTGCCTCAAATCTAGCTGAGATAGGTAAAATCATATCACAGAACATATCCACAGGTAAAACAAATAACTTGTACAGAGTAAAAGGCAGAGGTAGAGATAAGAGCAAAGTGGTTTTTCTTCCTCTTTTTTTTTTTTTTTTTTTTTTAAAACCACAGCTCCTTTTGAGAGTATTTCTTTCGTTTCAGTGTCTGTAAGGAAAGTGTCTTTAAGGGGCACTTAACCTTCGTAGACTCTCAGCTTTGATAAAACTTTATTTAAGCTTCAGAAAGTGAGTCAAGTGTGGATGACACAATGCTAATTTTTTTCTAATTTCTAAGTTTTAAACTAGCATGTTTGACTTAAATGAGAGATTGGACAGGCATGTTGGAGAGAAATCTGATCGGTTCAAAGAGAAAAGAAAAAGCAAGCTTTAGAACATCTATTATTCTCCCAAATAAATAATATTCTCTTATCTAGTGACTCTATTAATATATTTAGTGACAAATAAATAATTGGGGAGCAATGAAATAGCCAGCTGATCTTTCCATCTGTCATCCAGGAGTTGGAAGCCCAGCGAGCTGCTCCTCTGCGCCCCACAAGCAGCAGTTGCATTATCTTGGTTTGGATTTGGAAAAGAAGAGGCACAATATTTTTTTGGCAGCTCAGAGTCACGTATTATCTCCAATTTTGAAGCTCGGCCCCTCGTCATCCTTTCCGACCAGGTTTGTACTGACTTTACTGAGAATTTTACCTGGTCCATCTCAACTCTGTCTGTCTTCAGCGGCTGTCTCGATGGCACCGGACCTGATCAAGGCTAACGAACGCGAGCCCGGTCCCCGCCGGCAGGACCCTGCGCACAGCCACGGCCCACGTCCTCCCACGGCACCCACACAGCGCTGCCCCAGACGCTCCCTCCCAGCCAGGGCAGAGGCGCATCTGTCCACCCCCACAAAATCATTAATCACGTGAATTAGCATCGTGGGGAACTAGCTATTTTTTATTTACCACGTGAAAGAGACAGTAAGAGTAACTGTACATTTTGACACGTTCGTGCCATAAATTATCCTATGTCCATATTTTACCAGGATGCTATTACCCTGGGAGATAATGGTTCATTTTTAGGCTGTTATAGCAGAGATCATAAGGTTCCACCCTCAGCAGCTACATCTCGTAACTGCCTTTCACTCTCTGAAAGCACAGGCAATTTTTCCATAATAAAAACTGGATTAGCATGTATCAAGAAGAGGTTCCACCAGCTGTCACTTTGAAATCAGGCTACTCTATCCGATGTTCGAGATGATAATGGATAAACCCATAAATGACAAGCAGTTTTCCTGTATTTATCTAATAAGTGGCTAATACAGGCTAGCATCTTCTCTAATAAAACAATATAACAGAAGGAAGGAACAGGCTTAGGCTCTATTTGAATTAAATATGAACTGAGCAACAGTGGCACATGAAAATACAGAATGGCAAATTGTATTTTTTTTCACCTGTTGCTGCTTTCTGGAATTATATTTCATTTTAATGCACTATTCCCACAAGTAGTCAAGAATGATTTTCAATAGGATCTGATTTAAAGTTTTCTGAAATCCAGCTATTTTTAATTTCATTATAGCCACTCTCTCTCTCTGTGTATGTATAGATGCTAAACAGAAAAACAGGTGTCTATAAATGAATGGGTTCTGCAAGTATGTTTAAAATAGCAGCATCATGCTACGTGAATTAGCAATGGTAGCAACAGCTTCAAAGAAGAAGTAAAAGAATTCTTATTCATCTGCAGAATATTGATGAACTATTTGCTAACATTTTTAATATTAGGATGACACAATATCAAAATTAGAGTTAAAAATATATCAAGATTTAGACTTTCAGTGGAAAAAATTAGCAGTTTATTAGCTAGTTTATACTAGCATCAGCAGTAATGCAAAAATTGGGATTAACTTGGCTATATTAGTGAAGTAGAACAAAAAGATCATCAACAAAAGACTGATCACTGGCTAATAATGAAAAGACAAAAGAGCTGTCTTGATGAAATATTGCGTTTTCATCTTGCTTTGAAACCAAATTTTACACTTTCACTACCTAATTCCACAAAAAAGCATAGGTGACTAATAAAGGTATTTAATTCCATCTGCTACCTGAAAAGCAGCTGAACAGTGAGCAAAGGGGCCCCTTCAGGCTCTGCCGGTGTTGGCAAGTTCCCGGCAAAGCAGCAGCCACCCAAAGGCGGTGCTGGAAGGGATGGCTGGGGGAAGCAGCGGGGGCAGGAGGGGAAGGGTCCCTTCTCCCCAGCACCAGCTTCCACATCGAGAATGGTCTTCGCGGTTCCTCACTGGTATTCAGCGTTCCGGCGGGGGGTGTTTATTATTGTCTGGAGCCCTTTTCTAGTTTTATCTACTCTTCCTCCCAAGCCTTTTCTTTAGACGCCTGCACAATACTGATAAAACAGCATCACACGAAAGGAACTTTTCTTACGACAAGAGAGCAATCTTATAAGAGGTTTTTCTTTTCAACTTGTATGTGAAATTTATCAGAAATTACGGGCTGATTTTACAGAATTGTGACATGCTACTTGCAGCACACGTTACTGTGCAGAACCGCAGGCGTTCGAAGTGGAAATCAGCTGTGGCACTATTTGAGGATTTGCAAAGGAGAGAGAGGGGAGGGATCAGAAAGCGAGGAAGACAAAAGAGCAGAACTAGGACCCAAGCCAGAGCATCCTGCATCTCCTGCACATCCCTTTCTGGGAGCAATCAGCAACTCAATTAGGTCATCAGCTCCTCAAGCGAGGGAAGCTCCGCACACACCCATCAGCTCAGAATACCGCTTCCCGCATGGACGGCGAGTTAACGCAATGCAAACACAGTCGCCTCGTGCTCTCTGATGTGGCATACTGTTCCCTCCTCGATTTTCACTGTCAATCAGTTTATATTTTGATGCATGAGACATAATTACCCTTATTATTACTTTACTTTGTGTAGCTACAAAATTTATTAGAGGCCATAAAATTATCCGAGCCCTTTCCTAAATCCCACCACAGCATCTGACTTGATAACCCTCTGTGGCAGGCATGGAAAGAGGCATCACCTTTAATTTTTTTCTAAATTGACCGTACTTAAAAATTACAGAGCTCCCTTGTCAGGAGGCGAGGTGAAGCGAGGCTCTTTGGGACTGCCTTGGCCACGTCTTTCAACACCAGAGCAAGAAGAAGAGCGCGTTAGCTTAGGGCTCAGAAAGGGCACGTGCAAGACCCAGCTCAGGCACCTCGCTAGACCTACCCCCTTGTGCCGGCCCCCCGGCCGCTCACACCGCTCAGAAATAACGTCTGCAGTGGGGTTTGGAGTGGATTTGGAAAGAAGCAGGGGGTTCCCATCCGCAGAGGAATGAAATTTTGCATTTTCTTTGGTTTCGTAAAAGTAGGAGGCGTGAAGGAAACCCGCCGCTGGCACGGCACCAAATGTCTGCAGCGAGCGAAAAGCAGCTTTCACCAGCGAAAGGGAAAAGAGGAGAAAACAATATTTGTTGGTCACAGGAGAGGGGGAGCTGAAGGTCAGAGGGTAAATTCCACTTGCAACATGCAACATATTTTCGTGGGCTGAATCAATACCCTGACGATCAGCAAGACTTGAGCTTGAGAGAGGGGCATTTGACCACAGAATAAGCATGCTCATGTAGGTGTGGAAGAGAAACTAGTTGGAAATGTAAGGAACAATTAGCTGATGAGTAATGAGAAATGCATCACATCGCCTCACTTTCAGCTGGTTCTCAGTTTTTGTTGTCCAGCTCTGGCAAAAGCAGCTTCTCAGTTTTTTTTTTCTTTGTTTGGCCAGCCATGTGGGAAGGAGCAGCGTGTGATGAAGTGGAGGCCAGTAAAAGGGTTCGTTTATTGCATTTTTTGTGATATTGTTTTGCTTATTGTTTAGGAGAAGTTTTTTTAGATCACAGATGAGTCAGAAAGGAGGAATTGTTAGCAAGAAACCGCAGGCACCAAAATTCTTTGTACTTCCAAGGCATCTCCCATGCAAAGGCTGTAAAACCTCTCCCTCGCACTAACTGATAAACATCACCTATTTTGTAAATACTGATGCACATAAAGATTAAGAGACTTTCCTAACGTGTGGCAGTGGCAAAACTAACAGTATGCCACAGACGTTAAGTGCTTCTCTACACAAATGTGATAACATTTACTTCCTAAACAAATTAAATCTGATATTAAAAAAAAAAAAATACAACAAACCCACAACTTTTCCTGCCCTCGATTTAACTTTTCCCTACAAACACACTTCAAGAAAAATAACACTTGGTATGTACTTAACAGCTCTGTAAATCATAAGCCAAATCCACCTGCAAGTATTCATCAGCTGGTGCACTTGAAGACCTCCCATCCAACAGTTCCATTTTGTATAAAATTCATATCTTTGTGTTTCCTTAGAAAACCATAGAAAAGGAATAAAAAGCTGGACCAAGGTAAGTAGCAATTATGAAACAAAGTAGTTACACAAACCAATGCTAAAATCAACTTGCATTTTTAATAGATTTTGGTATCTAATAATAAACAACATGTTTGAAAATATCTGATCTTGTGAACTGCCACAAGAACAAGTTGTTGTTGTTGTTGTTATTCTGTTGCATATTTAAGGCAAGATCACAACCATACACGGTCAAATATAAAGACCAAAGTGTTCCTTCTAAAATCAGCTTTAGCTGAGCTATTTTGTTCGTAAATGTCATATTCCCAGTCCAGAACAAATTGCATCAAGTAATAGGTGGTTTGCATTAGCGGGAAATAACCCACAGGGAACGTGTGCGTTTGTAGGTGGTCGCAGGGGGATGGAGAAGGCTCACCAGTCTAGTTGTGCCTTGAAACTTTTGCAAAAGCAAACCCACGATATTTTCCTAGCCCAGCCGTACCTCTGCCGTCAGAGGAGGACTTCTGCCTTCCTGCAGTGGGCAGCCGCGTTCAGACTCCCAGACAGCATTTGACAAAGTTCCACATCAGAGATTAAGGTCTTTGTACAGAGATTGAGGTCTAAAGAAAGAAAGGAAGCGGAATAGACATAAATGTAACATAAAATGGATTGACATCGGCTAAAGGGCAGAGGGGGGAGGGAGGCATAGTCATAAATAAAAACTTTTCTTTAGGGGAGAAGTAACTAGAAAGATGTTATTGGATCGGCATGAAGAGCCTCACAGTGTGTCACATAAACAGAAAAATATATGAAAAGTAAATATAAGTTGATAGTAACGCTATTGAAATCTACAGTTGTTAAAGCACCACGAGACTGGTGGAAGGTCAGTTGGATCTTCTTTTCTGCAAATTAACTAAACAGGAAATATTCATCAATACAGTATGTCACATAAAAAAAAAGATGCAGCTGCTCATACAAGGTTATTTGTTAGACTGGTTTGAGGCTTTACACAAAACAAGAGGTGAAACGTACCTGGTCCAGAAGAACATTGGCTTGTCAGCCTAATGAGGCTTGTAAGCCTTGGCGGACATGAGTCTCACCAACCTTCCAAGCAAGTGGAAGGAGAAGCTAGTGCAGGGCAGGACTCAGCAGAGGTCCCCGGCACCTGATGGATCAGCCTCCAACAGCTCAGCCCCAGAGATATGCCAGCAAACCCCACCTGCAGGCACTAATGCCGGGCTTCATCCCACCGAGCTTCAGCTAGCAGGTGTAAACAGTCATTTGCCTTCTTCCCATAGAAAAAGAAAGACTGCCTGATGTTTATCTCAAGATATTTTAGGGGTATAGCACGGTCTCCATTATCTGTGGAAGAAGACTTGATGACTAGCTTAGGCCAAGATGTATTTAACATCAGATGAGATGAATCTCACTGACTGCCTGCCTCAAATTGGAGGTGATGCCGCTCTGCACGCACTGAGTCTCCTGTGATAACGACGCTTTAGCCACAGGCTTTCCCCCAGGAAGGTGCCTCGCTTCTCAGGGGGGCAGAGGGACAACAGCCCAGCCTGCCTGGAACCCCTCGTCCCTTACAGATGCATTTCAGGCTCTTGGTGTTGCTGGCACCATTTCTACCTGTGCTATTTCTTTTGAGCTTCGCAAAAAGATTGAGGGACATATTTGTATTTCTGGGCCTTCTGGCTGATTTTTGAAACACGTACCTCTGATGGGCTGGTGCGGTGTCCAGTTAAAGGTTGAAGGCTCCTGGCCAGCAACAGACAGCCGGGTGCTGGTGACCTAATTGGTGAAAGAGGGATAATGGAAGTGATGCTAGCAGATTTATTTCCCCCCTCAGTAAGGTTAAAAATAAATAAATATTTAAAGTGTTGTGAGCTTAAAAAATACAGAATAAAGTTTATTCCAGTATGAAGATGAGCACAATGCAGTAACCTGCTGTGAATGTAAAACAATTACATATGGAAGTAACACACCAGTTTGAACTTATCTGGAAGTGCTTTATTTATTTTGCACCGTTTTCTGGAATATCATGCTGAAATTGTAACTAAACACATGGTTATAGATTAATTTAGCTCTATCCAGCATATTAAATCTGATTAGGATTTTTAAATCCTTGTACAAGAACAACATGATCCATGCAGTGGATTATGCGCATGCAATTTGGTTTCAGGGGTTTCTTCCCCTAAAAGGTGCTTCTGCAGAATGCAATGCATTAAATATATTTGTTTTATTTTACAATTGAAAATAATCCTGAAGTGTCAAATATGCATGTTTTTTTAAAGTAAGCAACACTTTTAAACATGACCAGTCCCTTAAACATACTGTAGATCATTTTAATGAAGACCTGCATCTCCCACCACTGCAAAAAGAGCAACAAAGATTTCAGTCCTGAAACAGGGGAGTTTCTTACCTTTATGAATATTTCCATTATACTCATGATATCAAAAATAAGCTACTTTGCAGATTCTGGCTTTTAGAAAACTATTCCCTTGAAAGATTATTTATGTTTTCCCGTTCTTGTTCTAGCAATTAATGAATTGGCTTTGGAGGAGGGTCTGTGATTTTAGGCAAGTTAAGCTAGTACAAATTACAAGCTTTTCTTAATATCCCAAAGAGATACATTACAGCACATACACACTTACCTATACATATAAATAACATATATATATAAATGTATATATAATATGTGTTGAGAAAGGTGATCTATATTCTTTGTTAATCTTCTTTAAAATTATTAGATAATATACAATTAGATAAAACAATACAATTATTTTGCTAACATAGAGCCATGAGTTTTATCAATTATGCACAAATATGTCATCTGTGAATGCTGAAAGAGAAATATTTCCATCTAATTTGGCAAATGTTTGACAAAGCTTGAAAAAAGGATTATTTCCTTTTAAAAATAAAACCCCTTTACTTATATCAAGAGCTAGCGAACGTCCACTCAGTCTGGCTATTTAGAAGGATGCTACGAATGGATAAAAATAAGGAGAAAGAGGACCATCCATGAAAAATATCTTCTCCTTTCACAAATCCCAGTGGGAATTGCACGAGGAGTTTTGCCTATAGCAGAGAGGGAATGTGAATTACATGTTGTCAGAACTGTAGCTGTTCAGACCCAGACACCCCACTAATACTGCGTTTAACAGATCATATTAAAGCTTGGCAAGCCCACCAGGCTTTTAGCGTTATCAGGTCAAGCATGCCTCCACTTCTGTCCATGAAACCTATAATAAAAATAATACTTTGCACTTCTGTGGAGTCTTTCATCTGCAGATCTCAAGGTGCTTTACAGATACTGAATAATTAAGCCTTGAACCATTCCCTGAGTTGGTGACGAAAACGGATGACTGCGCCACGCACAGCAGCACTACCAGTTTCGGACAGAAGCCAAGGGTTATTTTATCCTCAGCTGAAAATAGGGGAGCTTTGGACAGACTGGATGCTGTTGTCCGGACTGGGAGTACTACCCCCATTTTTCCAGACAGCCTGGAGAGTCGGCGTTGTTCTCGGGCATACATTCTCCTCCGTATCTCCTGCCGCGTCCTGGTGTATGTGGGGTAGTTTGGGTGGAATCAAGCACCGTTATCAAAAATAACCAACAAACCAACCCCAAAACCCAGTTGTCTCTGCGGGTGCCCAGACACGAGCATGATAAACATGGTGAGAAATCCCCAGGAGCAGCAGCGGGTTAGGAAAACCAGTGTCTCCAGTACATGAAGAGCCTCACAGCCCGCAGCACCCACCCGGCGGTTTTCGGTTTTCAGGACCTGAGAGCTCCTTGGCTCCAGCCCTCGGTCCTTTCAGTAATTCCCCAGCCGGGGTGGTCCCTGTGCTCTGTGCTCCAATTCGGAGCACGCGAAGGGTGAAGCGGAGTCCTTCGGGGAGAGCACTCGAGGAGGGCGGTGGGTGATGGTCTGCAGGGGAAACCAGGCGCTCGCGCACGGCGGAGGTGGTGCAGAGGGGGGTCCCCCCCCCAGAACTGCCACCCCAGAGTGCCCAGGGGAGCACCGCAAGGGAAAAACACCTATTGCATTTGTGGTGGCGGGTTTAGTTTTCTGAAACGCGCACCTAACAGTTTGGAGGTTCAGTGAAATGGCAGATCAACAGGCGTGTCCCAGGCAGCATGCAAAGTAGAAAACACAGCACCTCCTCCTTGTTTCTGGTTCTGCTTTAAAAAGAAGCTGTTATGTGTCAGGGCAACTTCAAAATACCTGATGATGTAGAATAGTGTTTCAGTGCCCCGACACACAAGATGGAGCGACTTGGACATAAAGCAATAGCAGGAGTTTGTGTATACTTCTGCTATCTTTCACGGCTGCATGTGGAGGGGTGTAAATTACCATAAATCCACTGAACTCAAGAAGGGTTTAAGAACTAAGGGACTTATGTTCTTTATTTATGCTCAATCAGTATTCTCTAAATATCATTATTTCAAATTAGGAACCACGTGTGAGCGAACAAGCTGGGCTGCCTGCAACGCGGTACGAATTCTCAGGTTAGGCACAGAGCATACTTTCACTCCTGCTCTGGCATCTGGCACAAAGTGTCTAAGAGACCCTCTGGGCCCTCACATTCATTCAAAAACATCCCTTTGATTTTTAATCTAACTGACGGCGCATTTGATAGCAGCCCTGCTACCTCCCTGTTTCCTCAGGAGTCTCAAAATTTAAACAGAAAGTAAGACTTCTCAGTTCATGAATTTTTGAAAAAGACCCTTGCATATGTCAACAGGCCCACACTGACATCAACAACAGCACATGGCAGTCACTGCTGGTTTAATACAGCAATGCTCTCCAACGTATTTGCTTAATCTTTTACTGAGGTTTAAAGGTACATGGCTTACATTAAAAGCATATTTTACACTTTACCGGGAAGACTCAGAGCTGGGTAATTTTTAACGGTTCCAATGTTGTCGTCCTTATGCATTTCTATCAACACCAAAAGGAAGACCAGGGAAAATGTTGCTGCTGAATGGGGCAGTGGATCTGCTCACAAAGGACATGGAAAAGCCTGAGGCAGTCAATGTCCTCTTCACCTCAGTCTTGCAAGACTCAGTAAGACTTGCCTTCAGCAACCCAAAGTCCCCAGGACTAGTGGGAAAGTTCAGCTCAAGACTTACCCTTGGCAGAGGAGCACAAGGTTAGGGAACAAACTGACCAGACATGAGTCCGTGGACCCTGATGGGATGCACCCACGAGTGCTGAAGGAGCTGGCCAAGACCACTCTTGATAACCTTTGAAAGATCTCAATGATCAGGGGACGCTTCTGAAACTGGAAGAAAGCAAAGGTCACTCCTATCTTCCAGAAGGAGAATCTGGAGAACCACAGGCTGGTCGGCCTCACCTTGATCTCTGGGAAGGTGACTGAGCAAACAATCCTGGAAACCATTTCCAGACATGCGAAGGAATAGTCACCATGGATTTATGTAGAAGAAATCATGCCTGACCAACCTGATAGACTTCTACAATGAGATGATTGGCTCGGTGAACAAGGGGAGAGGAATGAATAGTGCTTGTCTTGGCTCCTACATCATTCTCATTGACAAAGTGATGGAGTAAGGACCACATAAGTGACAATGATGTGGACTGAGAACTGGCTGAACAGCTGGGCTCAGATGGTTGTGATCAGCAGCACAAAGTCCAGCTGGAGGCCAGTCACAAGCAAGGTGTTCCCAGGGGCAATACTGGAGCCAACATTGTTTAACACCTCCATCAACAACATCGATAATGGGGCAGATTTGCAGATGACACAAAGCTGGGAGGAGTAGCTGATACACAGAGGGTCATGCTGCCATCCAGAGGGACCTGGACAAGATGGAGAAATGGGCTGACAGGAACCTCGTGAAGTTCAGCAAAGGGAAATGTAAAGTCCTGCGCCTGGGGAGGAACATCCCCAGGCATGCTGGGAGGCTGCCCAGCTGGAAAGCAGCTTTGCAGAGAAGGATGTGGGGGTCCTGGTGGACACCAGGTTGAACATGAGCCAGCAATGTGCCCTTGCCACAAAGAATGCCACCAGCATCCTGGGCTGCATCAGGAGGAGCGTTGCCAGCAGGTTGAGGGAGGTGATCCTGCCCCTCTGCTTGGCATTGGTGGGGCCACACCTGGAGTGCTGGGTCCAGTTCTGGGCTCCCCAGTACAAAAGAGACATGGCCATACTGGAGAGACTCCAGTGAAGGGCCACAAAGATGATTAAGAAACTAGAGCATCTCTCCTTTGAGGAAAGGCTGAGAGAGCTGGGACGGTTCAACCTAGACAAGAGAAGGCTCAGGGGAGTCTTATCAATGTGTGCAAATACTTGATGTGAGGGAATAAAGAAGGCTGCAAAGGCCAAGAGAGAATGAGAAGCAATAGACACCAATTAAAATACAGGAAATTCCATTTAAACCTAAGAAAAACTTTTTACTTTTACTTTGAGGGCAGTCAAACACCAGCACAGGTTGCAGGGAGGCAGTGGAGTCTCCATCCTTGGAGATATTCAAAACCTGACTGGACACAGCTAGACTAAAAGACTAAATCAATCTCCCATGAAAGACTATTTGAAAGTTAAACCTTATTATATGCTTCCAGAGATATCAAGTATCGAGTACATCCTCGTATATCGCAGGTGACCATACTCATGGGCACCTGGTGTCCCTTCAAGTGGTGGTTTTTTCAGTGGGTGGTTTTAGCACAGTTCAGAATATATATTTCAAAAAAGAAGTCATACATAGTATAGGAAAATACAGGTCTTACTGTCTCTAACAGTGAGCACCAGCCACTCCAGTTAACTACCAGTAACACCCTCAGTGACACTCGGGAACTGCAGAGTACCATGTACAAGTAGACCATTATAATAAAACTAACAAAGGTTGGGCTGATCACGGCCTCGGACCAGTGTAACTCGATGAAGGCATGGCTGCAGTTAGCCCGAAGTCATGTTAGATGAAAAGAGAGAAAATTCTCAAGATTCCAACTGCCTTCTTGGAGAATGTTGGAGAATTTGGTCCATACGTACCTGAATACCAGGTTTACTGGTGTTCATGTTAGATGTTGCATTGAAAGGTTTCCCCTGGATTAGAAGCTTCTCACTCAATGAAGAGAGCTCTCCCCTTCCTTATGACCACCTCTCCTGCGGGAGGGTCTATCCAACCCTGCTAATAATATTTTAGACTAATAATATTTTTGACTAATAATATTTTTGACTAATAATATTTTAGACTAATAATATTTTAGACTAATAATCTAGATAGGATTCAAAGCAATCCAAGATGTACAGAAACACTAGTTCTTTTCAGTTGTTTCCACTATTATTTACATTATGTATTTCCGTATGTTCTTTCTTTTCTTTTTTACCTTTATCTATCTAGTAGCACTTGAATTTAAAATTAAATACATTTTCATTTTTCAGTGATAACGGGGTGGGAGTGCTCCTCTAAGGCTCTGCCTCCCTGACTTCATCTGCAGGTTGGTGACACTCATCAGACAGACCCAGCATCTCCCCTGGCGCGCTGATTACTGGACAGTTGGGTGTTGTCACTGTAGCGAAATGCCTCAGAAGAGATCTGTAAATGTATTTATCTCAGAACATGTTTATTTTAAACAATGAAGTTGTAACATAGGGAACTACATCTAAAATAGCATGTTTGCCTAATAAGAGGCATTTTTCTCTTGTAAAACCCTCTATTAAAGCCACTTTGCTTTGTTAACTTTCATAGCATGTATCCTCACTATAGCCTTCAACACCTGAAAAATTAGTGGAAGAATTTGACTGATTATAGAGGCTGTTTTCCTTGTTCCACTGCTTGTTCTAAAAGGGATACTCAGCAGAACTTGCATTTTTTTTTTTCATTTTGTGCTGTCTGCATGAGTAATTACCTCCCTGATTTCTGAGATGCAATTGAGTAGCTTCCACATTAGAAAAATCCAAAGATTGATAGAGCCATCTCTCCTAAAGGATTAGTTTGCTGCTGTAATTCCACTGAGTAGGTCATTCAAATAGCAAAATGCTACAAAGTTTAATTTCTCCTGTTTGTAAAAGCCAGGTATTGATACCTATTTAAAAGAATCTGAAAAGGGCTGGTTAGCCTTTTGGGGGGAAAAGTATTTTCACATTCCTGCTGCGACTTCAGCAGGGCTGGGGAGGAAGAAGATGCTTGCGTTCCTAGAACGGATCGACTCAGGGGCTGGTGATGCGCGATGCAAGAGAAAAGACCAAAGAAAAGACGACAACCGTGCAAAGATTTGCAGAAATGGTGCACCTTTTTAGAAATGCAAGAAATTCAATTCTCCCATGACTTGAGGGGCAAGTTAGTCGCCTTGGTGGCTTTGGGACGCCGAGGGAACTGAGGCAAGTCCCTTGAGTGCCAAGTGCCTGGCACCCCCGTGGAGGAGAGCATTGCCCCGCGGGCGGGCACGGCAACGGTCGGAGGAAGAGCGATCTTAGAGGTTTTCCCACAGAGGTGCTCAGCCCCTGCTCCAGCCAGGACCGACAATCTGTGAAGTCATGGCCAGGGGCAGAAGGGCCATGCGTGTTCCGAGGCCAGGGCTAGCAATCTGGTATCACAAGGTGACTTATATTTAAAGCACTTAATGTGTATGAGAAAAAGAACATTAGCCTAGTTCTATACCTTCCAAATTATTTAATACCTAGCATTTATAGATCAGGTTCTTTAATTTATTGGAGACGATCTGGGAAAGGTTTTGATGGCATTCAGTATTACAATGCCTTTTCACAGAAATCCATTTTCCAAATATTTGAATAATGATAGAAGACCTTTTGACAGAGTATTAAGGCAGGAATTCATCTACACATCACAGGTATAACCGTAAGTGGTGTAGACTGCAGCTATGATTCTGATAAATAATTGTGCCAACATCATTTTACCAGGGAAACATTACCGACTTCCTCTTTCGCTCTACTAAACAAAAAATAAACATTTTTTAAAAAAAAAAAAAACACTAAAATTCTAAATAACAATTTTAATTAAAATACTAAAAACATGTTAATCTCTTAAATTCACAAAGATATATTTTATGATAAACCTAGGGAAAAAACTAACACAAAATATAAATAATACAAAGCATTCTTCTGTTTTTCAAGTAAATAAATGTTTTACTTCCATTGAACCACTGTAGCAGCCAAGTGGTACTTGGGCTCATACAAAGTCTATTTCTCTGTCATGATCCATATCCCTGTTTGGTGTAAACTGAGCTCTACTGGTGTCAACAGAGGCTCAACAATTTATATCAGCTAAGAATCTGGCAGTTAATTTAAAAGGCAAGAATAAATCTTAGGTCTGCTCTGAAGTCAGTTTAACTGAAATGCAAAAGATCCTTGCAAGTTAGGTGCACATTTAATTAATTGAAATTCAACCTCCCTAGACAAACCACAGATGCTCTACTTATTTAGCACAGCGTCTCCTAACCAGCTGCACTAATCTATTCAGTAATACTACCCTGTAGCTAAACATCTGGAGAAACCTAGGAAAGAGAATAATAAATACTTCTAAAATTCTACCAGGCAGACACCTGAAAGTGACTTTACAGAAAAAAGGGGGTTGGGGGGAAGCAAGGATTTAAACCTCAGACACCCCCAGAGAGAGGAAAATATTATAAGCAATACAGATGATGTTGGCCGGTATCCGTGCTGCTCCGGACACCTGTTTTCACACCAGGACTGTGGAACGGAATTCAGACATTTTGCAAAAAACCAAGATCTTATATAAAAATGGCACATATGGGGAAGAGGAATGGCTGCAAGAATAACATAAATAACCCATTTTAATGCCTCTTTTTCTGAGTACAAACAACTTGTGACTATAATTCATTTTAACATCAGTCACCTAATCGAGTAAGCCATAAGAATAGCAAGGGACTAAATCTACTAAATTTCACCTGCGTACCTAATATCTGCACTCAGTGAACACTCAATCGCTCGGAACTGTTACCAGAAGCTGAGCTCGTGTCACAGGATCAGAAGGTAAGAAGGCAGGTACGAGAGGAAGAGTCTTTCTGGCAAGCTGCTTGTTTTCTAAACAGAAATACTAGTATTTAAAGGGGGTTCTTTGGGAAATCTTTTTTTTTTTCCCCCCTCTGAAGGAAGGAAAAAGTCTTTTAAAAATGACTCATCTGGTAAAATTCAGGTGTTTTTATCAACAGATTTGCTCGTGTGATGTTGTTTAGAGTGACAGTTTATGACTGGTCAGAAAGCCATACTCTACACTGCTCTTTGTTCCTCGTTGAGCCGACAGTCCCAAGCGCTGTTTCAGTGACGTCCCCAGTGAGGAAACCAGAAAAATGGTTAGTTTCAGTTTTGCATTTCCACGAGGGCAAAGTGTGGGATTTCCCAAAACCCAGAACTCTTACAGGACAGGTTTGAAGCTGGGGAGTAGGCACACAGTATTTACTCGAGAAAGACAGTGCGAATTTTGCCTCATTCCCTGTTACAGGGTTGGATCCCAAACGGCACGGCTTGCCCAGGCCTCGGTTCAGCACGTTGGGTGACCTGGTGGGGCCCTTCCTAGGCTGAACAAATTCATATTGCATCTGTTCCACATGTCACTAGAAAAACTTGGGGATTTTGTAAGAGGATAAATAGCCAAGAGACAGGCCATAGTAAATTAAATAACCTCCTCCCTGCAATGCTAATTCGGGAACTTGCTATCTCGGCATCTGGTATCATGACACCAATGATACTTGAGAGATTGGCAAGTGGTAGGAAGGCATCATTTAAAAAAGGAAAAGAGATGAAATCAGAAAACCTCTCTATCAATCTGCCAAGCTGTCAGAGATGCTTGTTCTGAAACAATTCCTCTCATTTCCAATAAATTATGTCACAACTGGATAAAAGGCATAGACAGCGAGTCTGGAGACAGCCGCCGCCTCTCCTGAGCTTTGTTCAAATAATTCGGGGTAAATCTAACATCAGTCCCAGATGACAGTAAGTCTGGACACTGTTAATTTGGGAAGCCTGATGCAAGCGAAGAGCTCCCGAGGAGGAAGAGCATCAGGACGACACGTCCCGAGTCACCGTCCCTTCCTCCCGCCCCAGGAGAGGTCTTCAGCTCTCGCCTGAGGGGAGAAGGGTTCTTCATTTTAAGCTGATAGTACCTGATGAAAAGGCAGTGTTTGTCAAAACAGAAATTAAACTCAAAATGTAAATTCAGCATCGATTATGTGTACCAATAAATACATTATAGTACATCCCATGGAGGCCATTAAAATACAAAACCAAAGGATTATTAGCAAATTAAAGAAATTAAGGAAAATCTATCAATCACCTAACCTTAAAAATTTCAATAAGAGCAGCTTGCTAAACTCAATATTAACCACACAAACCATGCTTAGGAAAATATCAAAGGCTGTTTGGTGATGTCAGCGGGGAGTAAAGGTGGAGCACTAACTAGCTGAGGACTGCTGAAATTCCGACAGACAATACAGAAGACTAGATATTAAAAAGCATCAGGAAGGTATAACGAGATGTATGTGGGGATGGTGTTGGTCAAACTCAAAGCACCCCAGCAGTGCAGGCTGCTACTTGAGCCAGACTTCACGGGCACATGGAATCGAAAGAGCAGCCAGCACATCTCGGGGTTCTGGGGTGAGACGCCACAAAGGTGGCTCACTGGCTTGCTCCAGACCATGTGGATGGGGACAACACATTAACCACAGTCTTTCAAATATTTTTCTGGATATTCATCAGGAAAAAAAACCAACCTGGTGTCAGTCCTGCCCAAAAGATCTCAGGCAACCCCAGGAAAAAACATGAGCTGATCTTCACTGTCTGCTGCATTGGACTGGAACTCAAAGAACTTCGCACTGCCCCAATCCCTGCATTAAAACGCAGCCAGCATGTACTGAAACCTGTTGCAGAGGAACGTCAGGATGAAACATATGGGTAGGAGGAGGCAACACCGAGTGGTAGCTCAACAAGTGCACATTATTATTTACTATATCATAAAACCCTTACAAGGAAAGGAACCGTGATGTAGTGAGATTTTACGCAGAAAAGTAAAATTCTTTCCTCCCAGGTCAGGGAGGGAAACCTCCAGAATAGCTAAACCTTGTTTGCAGCAGGTCATTAAACAGATGTTTACATGGGAATAACTGAACCACTTTCTAGTCCCCACCAGTAACAACACAGGAGTTCTAAAATATACTACTATTTTCTCTCAGATATCTGACAGCACCACCCATATCTAAACCATTCCTGGCAATGTCAGTCCTGAACACCTCCAGCAATGAATCCCGCACACCCCGCGTGCTGAACCTATTTCCATCCTTGCCTGGTCTTACTGTCTGGACCTTATACCTCATGCAGCTCTCCCTTGCTACAATACAAATGTACCATTTCCCATCCCACCCAGGTGAATGTGGAGAGCAGATCATCCTACCCCTTCCAGCAGTAGTCTTTCCACGTATTTGAAGACTGTTGATATGCCTTTCGCCAGTATCCTGTAGAATAAGCAATGCCTCCTCTCTCAGCATCTCTCCATAGGTCACGTTTGCTGCACTTCTCAACACACGTTTTGGTGCTCGCCAGCAGTTCCTAACTCTTGAAACAGGCTGCCCAAAATTGGGTAGTCTGCCACAGCTGAGGTCTTACCCTTCATGAGCAAATGATACTCCACATCTTTAAGGTTATTTTCTTTTTTATACAGTCCTGTGTGAAATTGGTCTTTTTCAGAATAACACAACACTGTTGACTCCGGTTCAGTTTGGAAACCACTGCAGCATGGTCCATCGTTCATAAACACTGCAGACTACCATAACCCACATCAGCCATAGAAAAACCTACAAAACACAAATCAATGGCTACGGCTGAGCACATACTGAAACAGTAGAGCATCCACATCACCTGCAAGGCATCAGAAATCACCACTCTCTGGGATGATTTTCTCAGTGCGTCAGCAAGATTTAGGGTCTGTTCCTTCATCCAACAAGCATCCCTGGGAAAACTTTCTGCTCCCCTCTCCTATCCAGCCACTTTCTTGCCTCTTTAGCTGATGGTAGCTTTGGACAGGAAGGCTTTCTTACCTATTAGTGAGTGCCTAGCACAATAAACAATATATTATATTGTAATGTAGGTAATAATTAATACTTTTTTTACTTTATTGTTTCATTTTAGAAAGATGGTCCCTCAGTATCTCTCCAGCCTCCTTTCTTTAGATTCTTCTTCTGTGGATTCTCATCTTCTTGCAAGTTTCATGCTTCCAAAATTCAGTTTATTACATTTGCTTCCTAAATTCAAATGTACAGCAAAATTTACCCAACCGCACGAGAGTGTTCCTCCTGCCCCATCTCCAGACAGCTTCCTCTGGTCACTTCAAGTAAGGACGAGTTCCCGATACTCCTGTTACTTAACAGATTTTTTTGTGGCATTCCAATTACTTCCATTGTTTATCTTAATGAAGAAAAAACTACCACTTGAATGCTGTTAAAATCAGTGAAACATTTGTGCTAGTTTAATAATTGCTACATGGAGTTTTTTCTGTATTTATATTAGAAGCATTTAAGATGTTTAGACAGTTGTTCACAGACACACATTGCGATAGAGTCCCTGTGGTGTCAACTGTAGATAAAAAACACCCACAGCGCACATAGCATGAGAATAACCTACGTAAATAAATATAAAACCTGTTTGGCATTATCTGGAATACATAAAAGAATATAATTGGCTAGATATCTGTTTCTGAATCTGCAACTCATTCTCTGTAACATGGGTTAAGCAGCGGTTGTTTAAAGGTGACGGGAAAGCATAATTGAAAATTGAGCTAATCAGAGATTTCTGTGCTGAATTACCTCCGTAGCAAGCTGCAAGGGTAGGAGGAAGAGGGAAGACAAAGCAAAGAGGATTCTCGCTCACCGTCAACATTGCAGTGTTCCCTTCCCCTTCTCTGAGAGTCTCCCAAAAGACAACAGAGAAATACCAAGAAAACATATATTGTAAATTATCAGCCAAAATAGATCTTTGAGATGATTAAAAATGATTAAAATTTAAAACCATCACATATTTGTTTTATGCAACTGCATTTCCAAATACCAACACTGTCCTTAGTTATTTTTCATAAGATGATAGGATACTAAAAACTATTCCCAACTTCTCCAAAATTAAAATTCTCTTCATCCTAGCTTTCAAATTGTTTTACATGTCTTTGTATCAGGATGCAGCTTCAGGACGAGGACTGGAAAGAGAAGTGGCTAAACCCTGCAAGACACCCTCTTTTCATCGCATTCATGTCCCCACTGTACACTAAACACATCAGAAGCATCCCTGGGTCTCCCGAGATCTCCAGGACATGCACGCAAACCCAAGAGGGTCAGGTAATAATTAGCATTGCTACATCCTTCCTAATTATCTAATCCTTATGGAGTATGTAGGCGTTTCCAAGGCCCTGCCCGTTCGTGTTCTCCTTGATGTCACTACTATATCTCCTTTTTCAACCATTCACCAAAACACCTGGCTGGGGACAAACAATTCAGGGGACACAGACCCGTGAGAGGTCTATGGAGGACGAGGAGGTTTGTCCGATCCTGACTGGCCGGGGAAGCTGTTGGGACAGCTGGATACCAGCTGAGCTTCCAACAGGGAGGAGGAAATAGAAATTATGGCCAGTTGGATTAGCTGATTGTCCAGAGAAACCTGGAGCTAATGCTGGCATCAGCTTGCTTGATGTCCCTGCTGCTCCCTGCCCCTTTGCTCCAACAAAGACAGGAGCAGAAGCCACGGGATAGTGTTTACGAGGAACCATAGCAACTTCCAAGACCATTAGCTGCAATCACAGACGGCTCCACTACCTGACTGAAGGGTTGGATGTGTGATATTTAGTCTGACCTATAAAAATATTTCTGGAGCAACCTGCGTGCATAAGTGTCACATCAAATGTTTGTCATACAAGGTATGTGACACTAGGCACCTGACGGAGCATCGCTGCAACTGAAGGGAGATCTGCCCCTTCAAAAAGCTTATAATACTCAGCTCAGACAATACAAAATTCAGCTGCTGAGAGCGGCTGGGCACAGTGTGAGACAAACAGGTCCCCCTCTCTTCCTTACTTATAGGATCCTATAGTCTCAGTTACCAAGTCATTTTATTAAAGATGTGTGTTATTACAAGCACCGACCCAGAGTTCTCCTTAAATGCCACCACAGATGGCAAAATGCCACCCTACAGAAACCTGAGCATGAGGACAGAGCTCCGTGGAGATGGAGAATGAATAATGTTTCCAGGTGTGGGTGGCTCCTAAAGCACAATAACAGCCAGCGATCCCTTGGGTGGCTGAAGCAAGTCTGGAGAGCCACCACCCGCCTCGCTCCCCGCTCCGGGTAGGGTGAGGTGCCCTTCCTCCAAGAGGTCAGTCCAGTACTGCAAACACACTGTGAAACTGAGAGATGTTCTCCAAAACTTGTCCAATAAAGTTAAACCTTAAATATCCGAGCCGGCGTTTAGCCAGAACAACTGAGACTACTCTACTTATCTTTTTGTAGAGGTCGCTCCTAACAAATAACGCAGCTCATTCGTGCAAAGTCACCTTCAGATTGGTATTCACCGCTTGCCCGTTGGTTTGTAAGTTCACTGTTACTCTTCTCAGACCACGTTGGCCTTTGCAAGCAGGTTCGTGTAATCCATGTCCGTATGTGGAGCCAGTCCGAAACCCCAAGAACACTATTGGAGATGCCTCAAGTCTCAGCAAACAGCCGGAGTTTCTGAGTGCGGGGGCTTTTTTTGGCTGTGCTCAGCATGCTCATGTGCTTTCAGACCTGCTATTAGTCTGTGTGCAAAGCCCCACGACCAGAAGATCACCAGACAGACTAGTTGAGTTTTTCTGTGTGTCTGGACAGCGCATTACGAGAGTTATAATAACCAGAAGTTGCTGTACACATACGCCATTTGATAAGTATCACATAACTATAAATATTATCATTTTAGCTGAAAAGTCCCTGGGTCATTTACACTCACTGCCATTTCACAGAAACAGCTTCAGGGTACAGTAAAACTGCTCCCTCCCAGATTGAAAAAGCTCTTGTGCTTCCTTCTTCGTCAGACACAGTAACGATTTCAAGTTCCACATTTTAATGAATATTCATAACATACCCTGAGTTACATATCCTGACTTACAGAGGCTACTGCAAAATCAAAACACAGTATTTGTAATACTGCCGCCTCCTATGATGGTCTGTTTGCCTGCTTTCCTCATTTTTTGAAAACCAAAAGGAGATATTGCATCTACTGGTGTAAGACTCACCGCAAGGCTACTGTTTTCATGGCTGAAACAGTGGTTTAGGGGTGCTGGTCCTCTGACATTCAAGCTTTTATGTTTAGATGTTTTCAAATACCTCATTTGCAGAGCTGCCTGCCTTCACACACAAGGTCTGCAAAGCCGCCCATGAAACACAAGATTTTCCTTTTTTTTTTTATTTTGGTAGAGATAAGTTTCTAGATGAAGCAAAATTGCAAAAACTGTCTTAGCAAGATAGACAGGGCAGAATGGTCTGGCCATTTCTGACCTCAACATAAAGCAATCTTAAAAAATACCTTCTCCTGATGTTGAGAGAAATGCCACATTACTAGTCCATGGTGTCTAGGTGGATTATGTGGAGCATCCTCAAGGCTCCATTTGGAGACCAAGCCATTGGGAACACAGCCACATGTAAACTTTTTGCATTGCCTTAGGTGTTGGGGTTTTTTAAAATATTGTTGTGGATGGTAAATAATGAAAGGAATTGCGTTTGAGGGTATTCCATCTGTTGCTAGGACATGACCTCACAAAGTATATGGAGTCTAAATTATGGTATATATAAAAATTTCAACAAATGATTTGCCCTCAGTAAAAAAATTAAAAAAAGTTGTTTTTTGAAGGCTAAAGAAAAATAATCTAAGGTTTCATCTCAATTTAAGACATTTCACTTGACTTTCACAAAACATCCTGCTGTATCAGACATTTGATCTCTGTAGCATTTGACTTTTTTTGTAGGTTGTAGTTTTAAAAATTAATTCATATTCATTCTTCACGTGGGTTTTTTTTACCTCTCAAAAGTAGGATATTTATTGTCACAACAATGTTTCAGGGCATAAATTAATGTGGCACTTTTAGAATTGGTCCTTGGGGACTTGAACAGAAAGTACTACCAACGTATGAAATGGTGCCTTTGGCACTCCTTGATACTGGCACAAGTTGGAGACTGTATGTTCATTAACTTGAGGCTTCATTAGGAATTACCAAGAGCTACGGAAAGAATGAACTGAAGCCATTACTCCTAGAAATACGGCTTTAGGCAAGAGTTTACTTGATTTTTGCCAACGTTTTTGAAGGCCAAGCAATACAGGAGTATGATGTTCTTCCATGAGAACAGTTTTATCAGAAGAAACAATAGTTTCTGGGACTCCTTGTGGCCCATCAAAAAGAATGGACAAAATAGATTAAATTATCTCCTCAAGAAAAAAAAAAAAGGATTCTTAATGTAGTACTGGAGAAGAGAGGGAAAACATAACATGTATGCTTGTGTTTGTCAGAAATCCATATTTATTCAGACAACCAGCACCTTTTAGAATTCACTATGTACACATTAACCCTATGTACACTGTCACGTCTGAGAGACAGGAACAGGTCACAGCCAAAGAAGCTTTTAATTCTTAAAATTCAAAAATTATTCTTAAAAGAGAAACTAACTCTAAAAATATTTAAAACACAGAATGACTTAAGACAGGCAATTCAGTATTAACGTAGAATTTCCACCCAAATTCAGTTTTGAAGTATATGATCAGCTCCGGTAACATCAACAAAGTTTACTTCACTTACTTTTAGGCTAAATATACTCTATATTTTGATAGGATCAGGAATGTTTTCAGTTTCCTCATATTTAATGGTTTTTCATACCTGCCAGCTACACACAGCAAATTAATTTTTGAAATAATAAGGGATCTAAGGGCCCCTAAGAAAAGCATTGCAGAATAAATTTTCCTTCTGATTGTGTTCCTGTAAAGGAAAAGACTTAAAAATATCAAACTTTACGTGCTGGTTGGTCCATTTCTATTTGGGAAATAAAGGTTTTCCTGAAACCTTCCTTGCTTGCCTCCCAGCGTCACGGAGAGTCCCCTCGCTTGGCAGCGCCCTGCTCACCGCTCCTCTTCTCCCTCGCACCGCTCCTGAAACCAGTGTGCCCAGTCAGGTTCTTGGGAAGGGCTGCGGGAACCGGGGGTGGGGCACGGGCCTGCCAGCGGCTTCCTGAGAGGGGAAACGCAAAAGAGCTCGGACCGAGTCAGATATTCCGGTGCTTGGCAAAGTTGCATCATCTAAACGGCTCGGGAGAGCAGCTCTGCAGCAGCAGGCTGCGAGGAACAGCTAGAAAAGCAGCATCCGCAGGTGCTGACCTCGCTTGGCGTCCACAGCCGTCAACAACCTCAAAAGAGTAAGTACGCAGCAAGGACTTCTAACAAACTGAAAAAAAAGGCAATGGGTACGCTTGTGGTCTTCCCAATAGGAGTAATTCTATATTACAATTTGTTCAAAAAATATTACGCAAATAGGCAAAAATTGTCTTTTCTGTCACTTTTTTCCAACTAATGCTGAGATAAATGCACAAAAGGAGGGCCTTTCTCTGTGAACATAATCTTCTTCCAAGGAAGGGCAATGTCACTTAAAAGTAAAAGGAGGCACAACTATCTCCTTTTGAGTTTTTATGCTGCAGGACGAACAAAAGGGAATGCTAGCCACCACGTCCAAATGGCCGGACTGCTGCCCGGGGGACTTCTGGAGGAGCCTGCAGACAACACGCCCCTCTAGTCCACTTCTCCCACGTATCTTAAGTTATTTGATTCTTCACCTTTCCTCTCAGCGATAAAAATTATTAATAACAGACTTCATTTTCCAACAGCCGAGTCCCAAGGCCCTCACCCAGGCGCAGTGACTCGCGCCCATCACCCCCGCACCGCTACACGCTCTGACACCACAGCTGGAGACAACCCCGACAGAGGTTTTCGTGGTGCATCTTGAAAATGCCACGCAAAAGTGTCAAAAGAAACATAGACACGGGGTGCGCACGGGATGCCAAGGACCCTGCGAAGGTGCGGGGATGCAGCTCGCGCTGATGGATGCGGTTCCCAGTCGGTCGGGCAGCCCGGGTCAGGCTAAATAACCTAGGTATTATCAAACTTCTTTTTCACAGGTACTCAGGTATTAAAATGACAAACTGTAGGGATGACTGCTAGCCTGGAGACACTGCCGTTCCATTATTTAATGTCTATTTTTTTAAGTGCCTGAGATTTTCTCTGTAAAAAAATAATGAACTTTACAAAATGTCACTTTTACTAAAAGAAATTATGGCTTGAATACCTGAATATGAATATTAAATTTTTAAAAAAAAAAAGTTCATTTAAATAATGCTAAGGTTGTGACACAAACTGACAAAAGCGGGGCACTGCAGAGTCACAGCTGGCACTGTCCTTAATTCACACGACTTTTGGGAAGGGCGGGAGGGCAAGAGTGTAACTCCAGTCGTGGTCTCAAGTTTGAAGACTCTGATTTCTGTGATTTTGCATCCATGCCTTAATACATTTTAAAGAATTTTTTAATCCCCTTATTTAATAGAAGAAAACATTTTTCGCAGAAATTATCAATTGCGTTTAATGCAGTTTCTATGCCCACTTCACGGGGTGTTGTAGATCATCATCACGCTGGCAGAGCAGCTGATGGCATTATCTGAAGGTAAATCTATTGGACAGAGGTACTACCCCAGATCTTGTGTACAAGAACCAAAGACCGTATCTCTCTTGGCGTGATCAAAGTAGAATAACTACGGAGAAAAGGCACAGAAGGCTTACACCAGCACAGTCTGGTTTTGTTGTGTAGGAGTAGTACCAGTACCCGTGTCCGTGCACCCACGCCGACACAGCCGGCACCAGGCAAGTGCCACAGCCCCGCGTGGCGCGGTGTCACCACAAAGGGACGGTGCGGGACCGCGTGGGCTCTGCCAGCCACCCCTCCCCGGGGCAGCCCAACCAGGGCTTCGCGGCTGAGAGAGCAGCCTTGGCTTGGTAAGAACAACAGAGCGTCGCCTTGGGTAAGAAATCCACTTTCTAGTCTTCGTGTCAATGGTGAGTATTTCGAAAGTTTTGGGTTTGCTTTTCATCTTGGTGGGGAAGGGAGGGGACTAAGAAAAAGAGGATTTTAAGCATTTGAAAACAGACACCTCAAATTGTACCAACAGCGGGTTAGAGCACATTCAAGACAGCGTTATTTATGCACTCTGGCCACATCGCACCAAACAAGTGGATGGACAAGGGCACGGCACATCACCATGCAAATTATCTCTCTCAATGAATCCAAAACCTTAGACCAGCTCCTTTTACACCCACAAATGCTGAGGGGCAATCAAAATGACAGCCAAGCTAAACTTGGAAAGTCCAGTCCTATTTGCAAGCCCCAGGAAAGAGATGATTAATACAAGTCATGCAAACTTTCTCCAGTTCTTTCTAGAAACAATGGAAAATCTTATTTCTAACTTACTGAAACTATGCACACCCAGAACTAATATGTTTATGCAGAGCTGACCTGCACCATTCCTACTTTACAGCTCAGGGCTCCAGCAGCTTAAGTCTGTCGGCATTATGCAGACACAACTGTAAAGTGCAGACGTACCTGATGCATCCAAACCTCTTTCCAAAATCATCAGTCCAAAAAATATTCTTTTTCCATGCCCAATTTCAAATACCATCAATGTAGTCATTTATATACTCCAAATAATAAATGAGCATCATCGGATAATCCAGGTTGGGAGGGAGCTCAGAAGGTCATCTAGTCCAGCTACTGCTGAAAGCCAGGTCAGGGACAGGGTCAGACCAGGGCTTCAGCCAGTCTAGGCTTGAAAACTCCCGAAGATGGAGACCTCTCCGGGCAACCCGTTCTACTCCTTCCTGTACACAAATTGCAGTAAGTTTTCTTTATATCTAGTCTGAACCTTTCCTATTTAGCTTACGCCCGCTGCCTCTCATCCTCCCGCCAGGCACCTCTGTGAAAAGCCTGGCTCCATCCCCTCGATAACCTCCCTGTAAGCAGGGGCAGGACCGCTGTTTAGATGCCCCAAAGGTGTCTCTTCTCCAGACCAACTGAGCCAGGCTTACCCAGCCTCTCCTCACAGGGCAAGAGCTTCAGCCCTGGACCTCCTCAGCAGCCCCCCGCAAATGAATATATCAGTATGTTAGAGTGAACAAAAAACTGTTGTAACTCATTTTTTGTCATGCAGTTATGAATTTTGTTATCTTTTGCATCTTATTAGTGAAAAGGTTAGAAGACCTGATGAAGTCTTAGTTTAGTGCAAAATGATGTGTCCATGAAAGGAATGCCTGCTGGCCAGGGAGCTGCAGCAGGGCAGGATTATTGTTCCGTCCAGGGAGAGAGGGGAAAACTTAAACGTCATGAAGCGTTCACCCTGTAAAGGAATTCATTATCCCAGTTTTATTGTAGAAATTAAATAATACTAATAATGTGAATGCTAGTGTGGGACAGGATATATGACTTTGACATCACTGTGCCTTTTGAATGTTATAAAGAAATGAAAAATAAAATCCCTCACCAAGAAATGCAATACAATCAAAATACTATGTGCAAGCTGAGCCCTTGGAGCAGCAGGGCTTAAAAAGTTCATTGCACCAAGAAGACAACAACAAACCATCAATTCAAAGAAAAGGCGGTCTCTTCCTTATCATTTGCAAGTTACTAACCACCACCACCTAATCACTTCTCAAAAACGAAAACAAACAGTGCCTTCGATCCATTATCAATCACAGTCATGGGCCCCACAGCTGAAAACACTTACCTGTTCCTGCCCACCCCTGCTTATTCCCACCCCGCCTGAGTTGCACCGAAAAGCTTCGAGCACAGCCAGCTTTTCTGCACGCAAGCATTTGCTGCAGGAATGACGTATAATTAGAAGCAAGATTGCTTTTGCCACTATGCATAGAGGGTGACAAAAAGAACATGGGATTGTCTTGTTATTACAATACCTCATCTTAACTGACCAGGGTCTGAAACCCTTGATAAAGTCACGCTGCAGTTTGCCCCAGGTTCCTCTCTTTGTCAAATACGGCCGTCGGTTGCTGATGGTGATGCCATCAAACAAAGAGGAATCTGGTGGTTTCCCACAATAATACATATTGAAGTTACGTTTGGGTCTCTTTTGTAACCCATCACAAATGCACACGCAGCACAAATGGAAGAAACTGGCTGGAACTGCGTGTTAAGCTCGGCTCTCCTGCGGCAGCACTTCGGAACCACCTCGCTGTCCCTGCAGTTCTCACCAGGCCTATGGGTAATAACAGTGAAACATGAAGTCACATACATGGCAATGTCTTGCTTCATATTTGGCCACTTCTTCTAGTGCTAAAATTCAGATACATTTTCCAGATCTGCTGAAAACCAGTAAAAACAGTGGATTTAATGGAATTTACCAGCTATCTTTGTGCCTGAACTCACAGGATAACAAAACCACAAAGCGTAAAACTTTTGTACTTGTGTTGCCCATTGATACAAGCTCTAATTCACAGCCTGAGAACAATATCATGACTGAAAGAAGCTCTATAACTCTGAAATGACTAATAATTAGAAAATTACTTCTTGAAACGTTTTAATAGAAACAGCTATCAAGAGGAAACCCTCTGAAAGCAAGGCAGAATTACATTAACATCAGCCAGGGAATCTGGCCTACATTTGTAGTTTCCACGCCAAAGCCAAAGACTTTTCTAACCCAGGAGAAGACAAAGCCGTTGCCACCGGGCTCTGCTGCAGCACGAGCTGCCCGGCGAGCCCCGCCGCGGTCACCAGTCGCGCTGCTCTGCAAACCGCGGTAGTCACCGGGGCTCCATCCCGCTTTTCGCAGTTCTAGGTTAAGCAAAACAGTCATAGTGCACATGAAAATAGAAAGAATGCAAGAGCATTTATAATGAAATAATATTAAAGACCCATAAAACATTTTTAAGACCACCTTACTGGATCAAAACGACGCTCAGCCCGGACCTCGGCAAGCGTCCGTGGGACGCTGTGACACAGCCCGAGGTGGTGCCCGACAGTGCCAGGCCACGGCAGGACCCACGGGGGAATTGGATGGTCAGCACCAGGAAAAAACATTTTAAAAGTATGTTCTTGGTAATAAAACACCTAGGCCTTATCAGAGAGAGAGAGAGAGAGTACCTGTGTGGGGAGGATATCAGCACATCTCGGAGCAGTGACAAATCAATGCGTTTGGTGATTACCTTTGCAGGTCACTTTCTAATGCAACTATCAATCAAATTTCCTTCCATTCTTTCAAAATTAAGCAGAAAGAAAAAGAGATTTTAGTTTCCTTCTCTTAGCTTATTTTTAACAGAGGCACTACAGAATTATGATGGTGTCCTTTTGGTAAACCAAAATGTCAGACACATATTATTCTTTTAAACATCTCCTGGCCTTTCTCTGAAAGGTTAAGGTGGTTTAAATAAATTTAGTCAAAGTAAATGACAGCTGAGGAAGAGTATTAGAAAACTATACTTATCAACAACCTCTTTTCCTTAAATTTAAACAAGTCATTTACCAAACTGCAGTTTAAGGAGATCATGACAATATATGCCTTTCCTCAGAAAGATGAAAACAATTTTAAATGGTAAAGAAATGTTGGGTGGGAGAAATTACACACAAGTTAATGAGTGTTAATGCATGGTCTTAACTCCCCTGAAGTTACAAACTATGTTTTTTAAAATAATTGTGCAGCAGCCTGGTCTTTCACATGAAACCTTCAACGGGAGTTGTCCTTTTCCTGCTTTTACATCACCTTAATGACAGGAACTTAAATGGAACAGGCTGGAAAAGTGTGAATCCAGACATCGTTTGCAACAGAGTCAGGCGAACTACGTTAATGTTATACAACTGGTCTGCAATTGTTGTTATTAGTCATGGGAATACTGTTTAAAGCAGAGGATTTTGTATATATTTATATACTGTGAGATGTAACTTTAAAAGCAATTCTAACACACATGAACGCTGCAGACTGCACATGTGCAAAACATTCTTCTTAGTGGGAAAAAAAAAAAACAAACAAAAAAAACCTACCAGTAAATCAAATGGGTCTCTAAGATAACTTAGGAAGACATTATTTATGAATTAGCATTGATAATTTTGATCTTTAGCTCATCTCCCAAATAAAATAACGATCAAAATACGGTATTTGAGGCTTTCAGGAAGGGAAGGTGGACTCTGCAGAGCTCCCGCTCCCCAACGTGCTGCAGGTGCCACCTTCCTTACGCGGACGCTGGCAAAGACACCACCAGGAACTGCTGCCCCGGCGGCAACGTCCCTGCGGGACCGCGGGACCAGGCACCGACTTTGTGCCTGCAGAGACCGGCAAGCGTGGCCCCGCTCCGGCTGCGGGCCCCGCGAGCCCTTCTCTCAGAGATGCCCCCCCTCCCAGCAGCACCCCCGCTGCTTTCCTCCAGCCCCCGGCACCCAGGAGCCCGGGCCTCACCGTGCCTCGGCCACCCTGTGCCATGCTCACCATGCCGGTGCACCCCCGGGCCACGTGCCCCATGCCACGCTCACTGTGCCGGTGCACCCCCGGGCCACGCTCACCGTGCCGGTGCAGCCCTGTGCCTCACCGTGCCTGGGCCACCCTGTGCCACTTTCACCGTGCCGGTGCAGCCCTGTGCCTCACCGTGCTGGTGCACCCCCGTGCCACGCTCACCGTGCCGGTGCACCCCCGGGCCACGCTCACCGTGCCGGTGCAGCCCCGTGCCACGCTCACCGTGCCGGTGCTGCCCCGTGCCATGCTCACCGTGCCGGTGCTGCCCTGTGCCACGCTCACCGTGCCGGTTCAGCCCTGTGCCACGCTCACCGTGCCGGTGCAGCCCCGTGCCACTGAATCCCCCGTGGAGGGGCAGCGCTCCCCTTCCGCCTGCACCCGCGGCCGGGCAGGAGTAACACACCGGCAGCCTCTTTACGGTCACAACTGTGTTTTCCTGCTTCTGGGTGAAGTTCTTTAAAGAAAAAAAATCAAACGGTAACATGGTCCCAAGGGAAATCAAGGCCAATTGCTAAGGGCAGTATCAACGGCCTAGGAAACCTTCCAGAATAGGACAAGGTACTACAATTCAGATTTATTGTGCCATATACACTCACTTAATAGCCAGCGTAGAGGACCATAAAGTTGCTGTATTTACACTCAGCATCTCGCCAGTCCTGTTTGGTACCAGCTCACAGGTGATGAATGCTCAGGACGTGACAACTAAACCCTTATTTCCAAAGAAAGAAGAGAATGACACAGTTCTCGCTTCCCATTTGAAAGGAACCACTTACCTGGCTGGTAAGAGATCAGTGGCAGGCGTCCACCGAGAACGGAGAAAAATAGCAAGTGAACAGTACAGCTAACAGAATATTAGTCAGAGGAGACTTAGGGGCTTCCGATGGAAGAAGGAGGAAGTAGCGTGATTAGAAATAGGACTAAACAATTGCAAAAATAACGTGTCTCAAGTTTCCTTTCCTACTTTGTCTTCCTAAATAACACACTGAGATTTTTTTACACATCAATGTAGCATTTTTCCCATTCACATCTACTGAGAAACCAGCATCAGTGAGTAGATACGGCTGCATCGCTGAAATCCAGAGGCGATGTCTGTACCATATCTTACTGATAATGTTGTCTGCTACACCTTGGCCACCAGCACCTTCACAAAAACAGCCAACACTTTTCACTTCAGAGACTCACTTCAGCAAGTTTCCACTTCCCTGTCATGTATTACAGTCTCCATCGTACAGTGCCGCACCTATTCCCCGCGCAAACACGGTGAAAAGGGCCGGCGTCAGTACATCGCTGCGCCAGGCAGGTGCCCCTGAGTCACTGCGGTGGCTCTAAGCCTTCTGCAACGCTGGCCACGCCAGACTCACCTTCCCTGCGGCAGGGCCGGGCACGGCGGGGGGCCGCAGGGCACCGCACGCGCCTCTTCGGTCGGCGCCGCGGGGCAGAGCGCTGGGTCTCCTCCTCCACCCCCTCGCCCTCCTGCGAGCTCAGCTCACGGTCCCGTGTCCGCTGCGCACAGAGAACAAACTTGTCTTTATCGACATACAACAGAGCAAAGACCTCCTGTCCAAAGACTTGATACTGTTTTAGTTACCACACAATCATAAACCCCTGGTTAAGCATTTCCTTTCGAATTTGTCAGAAAAGCAACATTATCCAACTTTTTGCAACTGCACAAGAGCACAGCTGCGATGGAAGTATTCTTTTCAGTACTCAGTTGCAGAAATTTTATTTTTACTTTTTTATAAGAAAGCTAGCATTATCTGTTCACTGGCCCAGCATGAGGGTCTTACAAATTTCTCCCAAGTTTCCATAGAAATGCATTGATTAGAGCATAATTTCAGCTAATATTGTCTTCTTTCAGCATGCTATGCTTGCTTACACTAACTGTGCACCTTCCCCTTGCAGTCGTTTTCGTCTTTTGTTCGGCTCAGTAGGTTTCCTAACTGGTGGATTTTATTGAGTTAAATCAAGCTGTCACTTCATCTGCCTGAAGGATGACTCAAATACAACACATAATAATAAAAGAAAAGTAGGATAAAATAATCTTGTCAAGCCAGAAAAACTGATTGCTTGAAGTTGTAGCCTTCAATCAATACACTAATTCCACAATTTATACCTCTTTCAATTGGAGAGGAAAGAAACCCTGATATGGTATTTCTTGGCTCACTGACCAACTTTGACCTTCTATCTATGTGAATGTAGGATTAGCAAGTGCTTCTGCTTAGTGAAATCACCTATGAAAATAGGAAAGCAAATAAGTGACATTTGAGGTTCAAACTAACTTTATTAATTTCAGAAACGCAAGGGGTGCTTATTGCTTACGCGCTATGGCTTCAACACCAGAGACCGCGGTGCAGCTGGTGGGGTCCCTCTTTGGTTGTTATCCAAGGAGACGAAGCAAAGGCTTGGGAACGTGGCCGGAGCCCGCAGCGCGCGGCCACCCCACGCCCGCGCCCCCTGCTAGGGCAGTGGCCAGCGGTCCAGCAAAAACGTTTTACCTCCCAGGAAAATGAAACCGCTACCGTTTGTACATCATTTCACACCGCCTTAGATTAAAAAGCTTGTGCTCTAGCTGAGCTTTGCCGCTTGTAGAGTCTGCTGACTAGAGTCAAGTGGACGAAGACAGTTTATTCAGGCAGCTTTAGAAACCAATTTCTTAAGGTATAATGAACCATTTTGTCATTTGTTTTTTTTTTTTTTTTTAACGGTCCATCATCGCAAAAACCTCTTTTATTTGTAAATTGTAATTAATCTGCATAGCTTTATAAAAGAACAATAAAACCATTCATTTAAAAATTCTGGATGCTCTTTGGCTGTCAGGTTTCTGCTTTGCTTTCATAATTCGTCCCCTGCAGGCACAAACCAGGAAATAAAAATTCTTTGTTTAGCAAGCCTTTTATATTTCACCCTGCCACCTGCTTAACTCAAGTCGTGGCATGCTATCAAACAGGCCCTGGAATGAGAGTTGTCTTTCTGCCCTGTGCCTTAAAAAGAAAAAGAAAACCCTGTGTAGACTGCTATATTAGCTGTGATGTTAGAAGTGCCAGTCCATCCCGCTTGAAATAATAAATATAATTAAGATGGTGTAACTGGGTATAGCTTTCCTTTGACTGGGAAAAGCTGGTGTTTAATAAACAAACATTTCTCCCTCCTCCCAGGAATATTCCTTATGCTTATTTTCAGTGATTTCAGCGATACTTGCCGGCCTGAGAAATAAAAGCTGAAGACAGAAGCATGCCTAACCTAGGATGAGGTTATCTCTCTGCACACAGCCTGGACCAAGGCTCTGGAGAGAGCAGGCAGCTCTCAAATCTGCATCACAAGTGGCAACCCGTCTGGAGGCAATAAATGGCAAAGCTATCACGTTCCAGGAGGTGCTTGCTACCTCTTTTGTCCTCCCTTTGTTTCACTAATGCAGGTCAGAAACAGCACAGTGTTTTTCCTAAACAGATTCAAACATCTCAAATACTTCACAGAAGTGATGAAGAAAGAACTGTTGTCTGTGCTTCACCGGGAAACGGCCGCCCGGAGAAGCTGCTGACAAAGAGTGGTCTAGCGAGAAGGTCCAGCACGGGCTTCAGATATGACACTGCGTGCCCCCCACGGCACCAGAAGACCCTGATGATCCAGCTGATCCAAAAAGCTTACTGCTTAAAGGAATGCCACAGACTTACAAGGGGACTGCAAGGTGGTCATTAGTGACGGCAGGGAGAAGCTGGAGGACTTGTTCGCTGCTTGACAGATGTATCTACCTAAGAGCTTGATCCTCAAAAGTCTGTATCTCCTGTACAAGCAGAGAACTAAATCCTAATGGCTAATTTAGAGGTTTATGCTGTTCCCTTCAATCTGAGAGGGCTTAGATAAAAGCTAAACTTTGTAGCACTGCTGGTCAATGAAGGTCATCTTCAGCAGTCCTTGAGTTTTCACCCTCATGCCCTTCCATGCCATGCTATAACCTCTGAGGTCAGGTCCCACCACATTTCTCACGTTCTTGACCATCAGAACCTGGACTGAGACACATCTGACTTGCAACTCAAGTGTTGTACAAGTGAGTTAGCAAAAGGTTTTTTGCAAGAGAAGAAGTGGTCAGGGGATGTGCAGGTTTATCAGACCCCGAGTTCTGGTCCAGGTCTTCCAAGGAATTCTTGTATCCTGAGGCCAGGAGCAAGACATGGGCATTTCCAACAGGCCGGTCGTTATGGGCAGGTAAGAAGCTGCAGACAGACATACCTGAGTCGGAGCTGACCTAGAAGGCTGTCTGAAGAATAACTGGAAGCATCGGTAAGCAGCTGGAAACTGAATCCGCTGGGTAAAAACAACCGGCAATGAGCAACGAACACGGTCACTTTAATACTCGCAATATTACTGATCGTTCTTGGATTTATGCAGCCTCTGGCCACATATGCAAGGAGCACAATTAAGCTTTCATATTCCTTTTAGCAAGATACAACTTTGATTAACCTTTACTTTACTCAGAGTTTACTTTACTTAGAGTATAACATGCTGCTGGAGACATTTCCTCTTTTTTCAGGGGAGTGGATGGTATTTCCCCAGGCACCAGCCCAAGCGACACGAAACACCTCCACGGAATATTAAGCAACTCCTAGAACGTACCCTTAGTGTAACTGCATTTCCTAACAGCCTCACCCCCATCCAGGTAGCAGTTAGTATCAGTCCCCTTTATTTTTCCACATCAATGCTGCGGTCGGACAGACTGTCGCTGTTCCTCAGCCTTCTCACTACCTCTGGCGAATTACAGCATCTCTTTGTAATGGGGGAAGAGAGTTAATGATGCAGTGTTAATGAAAAGAAATAAAGCGCACAAGTGTTAGGTGGTCATCTCACACTCTAAACACCCTGACTCAGAAATTATAAATTATTCAAACCCGGCACTGCTTTAACATTGTTTTTTACGTGCAGTTTTCACAGCAAAAGGAGAAAACACCAATGGAAAATAAATAAAAACACAAAAAGAGGAAAAGGTTACTGGGTACCAAAATTTTCCCTTACTGACTATAAGCAATGAACAGAAAACAAATGCAAAAAAAAATACTGCAAGTGAGATCTTAGTCTCCCTGGACATTTTTCACATCAGTAATTTGGATCTGCTCTATCACAGGTATAAATACCTGCAGGAAATAAGGGTCTACACCAAAATACCCACTGCCTTCCCATCGCCTTGCTTTTTAAAGGAAGGGGAATAAAAGAAGACATTTGCAGAAGAGGAGGCACAGCCCCTGAGCCCAGTTAACATAGTCCTTGGATTTCTGCTGCTATGAGGGATGAAGATGCATCTCATGCTGATCCTTTGAAGCTCATGGAGATGAAGGTTAAGAGGCATTTGAAGTTGTTAGTTTGTTTGTGGCCAGGGAAGAAGATGCTTGGTGCCCTCAATTCTCAAGGCTGAGGGATGTCACCGTGACTAACCTATTGACATTAAGTCCAATACGCAAGAACAAAGATTACAGCCAGGGTCAGCCAGTGCCAGTCCAATTTCACTCCAAGTTTTATTGCTGACACCATTGTTCATCTGATTGTTCCTGAACACTTTCTTATAAAAGAAATGCTTATATTTAGTCTTATTTTCAGTCATCGATTAAATTTCTGTCAACTGAGCAAATACTAGGTTTGAAATTACTGTGTATGTGAGACAGTAGGAAAAAATCTATCAGAAATGAAAAAAAATGCTCATGGAATAAGCAAATAAGGGTGATGGGCTCTGAGGTTGAATAAACTACTTGTGTAGTATGTGCACAGAACAAAAATACTTACACAGCCCCAGCTGCGATGGGCGTCCAGGATTTGTGACCATCTAGTAAGAAGAAATAGGCAGTTGAATATTCCAGCAACCGATAGCCAGGAATCTTTTTATTTGGATTCTCAGCTTCTGCTGACCAAAAATAAAAAGCAAACATTGTCATTTTATTATACATCAATGTTTTAAACCATGGGAGTAATGCCATTTTGAAAGACTATCTGGATCACGGCTTTACTGTAGTACAACCATTGTCCTAATCACCTTTGAAACATACTGCAGGTATCAACTCCTAATCAACTCCTGTCTTACTAACACAGCTAATAAAAACCTCAAGCAGTTTTGCAGCTTTCAGGGAACAAAAAGACAGCGAGCAACAGTAACCACAAAAAAAACCCAAAACTAGGAACGAGGTGATGAGCAAACCACAAAAGCCTGAAACAGGCACCCGAATAATACTGTTCCTGAACCCATCGTCAAATAATTTCCAATTAAGCATTAAATACTGTCTTTCTCCAGGCCTCCAAATCCTGTTAACGGGACCTCTCTCTATTTCAGTAGCAACAATGCGAGGGTTGAGCTCTCTGCTGGGTACGGGATAAACTGCACAAGAGAGAGCGCCGACCCCCAAAAACCGGCAGCTGGACCCCAGCGATGGGGCCGGGAGAAGCCAGGCGGGGGTGATCGTCAGTGCAGCAGCCCTGGTCTCGGCACGGGGGCTGCCTCCCCACTGCCAACGGTTTTGTGGGCATCACGACAGAGGCGAGCTTTAAGGAGGGATTTGAGGGCAGACGGCGCGGTCGCTCCGTGGATTTTGCAGGAGCGTGAGGGGCGGCACGGGGAGGAGCGGGAAGGTGCCCAGGGCTGCCCTGCACTGCCTGCGGGATGGGGACACAGAGCCTCCCCACCGCGGGGACAACCGGAGACACGCCTGAACGGGCCACTGACGGCCTGAAACCCAGGGCCAGGAACCCGCCCTGTGACTATGAGTATTCATAGAATCACAGAATCACAGAATCACTGAGGTTGGAAAAGACCTCTAAGGTCATCGAGTCCAATCGTCAACCCAACCCCCNCTTTTCCTCTATCGTTAGCTACTCCTTTTTACACCAGGGATAATTTTGGACCCTGCATGCTTGACCGAGCCCAACCCAGCCCCAGGGTCCCTCCGTCACCCACGGACTCGCCGCAGGGATGACCGGGACCCACGGGCCCTCGCCACTGCAGGCATCTTGGCGGTGACGCGGTGACTCCCAAGCCACACGTCACCTCCTAGGTTTGATTACCTGAGCTTCAGCTGATTGTTTCATTACGTTGGTTAAATGTTATGTTGTTTTCTCTTTTGGTGCTAGTACTGGTAATTTAAAGAGAGAGAGAGTGACAGAGACAGAGAATATATACAGCAGGGCAAATATTTGTTGTATAAGATAAACATACAATTATCTAAAATGTAATCTTAATATGACTTATTAAAATAGATTACATTTTAATGTGCACGGCAATTTGCACATTACACAGCACACTATATATGCAGCTTCTACTGAGTGACTACCCTGACAACCTGCACAACTGAAGATATATAGAGAGGCAAAAAAAAATACCGCTATCTTTCTCTAAATGGATGTATTTGGTGGTGATAGTCAGATACAGTTTTCACCTTTATCCCAGCTTGTTTCTGACCCACTGAGTTAGTGTTAATCACCCCTGTGGGCACCAATAATTTCCCCATATGTGGAAGTTGATAAGTTAGAGCACCCACTTCATTTCAAGAAGATTCCAGCTGACTATCCAGTTATCGCTATGGACAGCTTCAAGCACTTCCATGCTGGTCCTTGTATTCTGAGCTTTATCAAGTGCTTTGCACTTTTTGTCTTTTATCTCTTAATTGAGACCTGACTGCAAGAAATGCCTATCTCTTAAAGTGTGTTGCATTAAGTATTAACTTGAACTGCTTGGGCTACTTGAGGTACAGAAAACCTTAAGAAGCTGGGAAAAAGGTGAAAAATCTCCCCAAATCTCTATTTAGAAAAACTGTGTAAATGCTACAGTGTAATAAAAAAAAAAATAAAAATCTTTTTCTTCCTCCTCTGCCTCTCCCCACAAGTAAAAAAAAAGAAAAGCGTGTATCAAACAAAAGTAAACTTCATCTACACGTTTCCTTAACTCATAATGCATTAAAATGCAAAGGTTCTGGAAAAGGAAAGCATTACAAAATGAATGATGTATGAATAAGGAATTATTTAGCAATTAAAGGTGATAAAGAATTCTTCTTTTTTCTCACTGTAATGATCTGTTTAGTCCATTCAGTTGTAAACAGCAGCAGCTGAATCCTCCTCATGGAGAAATCGGGCGTGCATGTAATTGCCACACAGACTCCCTTTGAAGAGAAGTATCTTTATTTTTTGAACCACCCTTTCCCAGAACGATGTGACCGAGGAGCGTGGGGTCTCGCGGTGTTAGGACACAGCGTGGAAGATGCGGGTTCTGCCTCGCTGCTCCGTTACGCACTTACTCCTTCCACGCAGACGTGCTTTGCATTCGGCAAAAGCCATTTTGAAGTTTTTCAGTCTCTGTGGATGTGCATCTATACTAAAAGCCCAGAACCTGATTTGGGCTCGTGTTTTTCACAACTTTCCTTGGAAACAACATCACTGAAAGCTGGACTCAAACCCTCTGAAGTTGGACATCTAAATTCAGAATGTTTTTGAAAAAATTGGCACTGATCTCCTTGTGAATCAATTTTATCCTCTGTAAAATGGTGTAAAAAGATTTCAATGCCAACTTAAAATCTTTGGACTAACACTGGTAACAAACTGTGCTGCCCAGGCAAGCAACTGTCATCCACTACCTTATTCTTCATGAATGATCGCTTTCTTTTTTAAAACAAAACAAAACAAAACAAAACAAAACAAAACAAAACAAAACAAAACAAAGCATTAACTACTTTTTCTAGTTCAAACATGATTTCTCAGGAAGTCCAAGCAATACTTTTTCTGCCAATTAATTTTCAGCACATAAAAGTAGTAGAAAAGCAGGACTTGTCCTTCCCAGGAGTCCATTAACTCAGAGCTCTGCCCTCGTGACTGTAGGTGCCACCCGCAGGCCAGCGAGAACTACAATGTTCTTTTGCACTGGTGTATGTACCTGTTTTGTTTCTCTGAATATTAATATATATATATATATAAAAAAATTTCAAAGGCTATTAAAGGAGTACAGGCAAATTCAGCTCTTGCTCTAATGCAAATTTATTACCACTTCTGCAGCAGCGGGTATATTCCTTTACTGATATATGAGAATACCAGTTTGCTGCCCCCAAAAAAGCCACAAGCAAGGCAGACAAGATCAGGACCGTGTGCGTGACAGATGAGGAAAAGGAGATATTGATAAGCCAAAAGAAATTTTTGCTTTCAAAGAGAGAGGCACCAGTAGCCAAGGTCACACTATGGTGAGCGCGCAGTGTTCTCACCTTCCCATCTAGAGGATAATACTGAAATAAGAAAAATGGAGCAAAGGCCATAAAAATGAAGAGAAACTCATTATACACACCAGCTATTCAAAAAGGGTTAGAGGATGTTACCTGCGGTATTTGAGAGGTAGAAGGTCTTCTCACGGAGCACAAAACTCTACTGGGAAATAAAGACACTTAGGAGGATATTTTGGCTGCTTAGGTGTAAAAGCAGAACAAAAGCACCAAAGAGGTACAGGGTAGAAAAGGAATGTAAAGGGAATTTTTTTACATGGCTAACACCAGATAAGTGAAATCAAACACCTTACGCAACAGAAATAAAAAGCAGCATAAGTGTTATTAAAGAAGATATGATTCAGCTGCAAGGAGACTTAAACTCAGAAATTTTGCTGTGGCATCACGTATTTAATAGCATTCCCAAAATATCAGAAGGGTCCCAGACTGACACAGACCCCTCACGTACAAGTGGTTTGTACTAATATTCTCTGAGCACATTCCCACTTAGATCTCTAAAACAAAGAAAAAAAACCATGAAGACCCTGTAATCTCCTATTCTTTTCTTATGAGTTCATAACATTTTAGCTTTGTGTTAGTTTTGGGGAGACTTTGTAAACTTGACACATGAGACGGGTCGGATCCCACAAACTCCTAAAAACCCCTTCAGCGAATCACCGCATCGCAGCAGGGACCAAAGGGCAATATTTTAAGAGTCAAGCTAATCTCTGAGACTATGGAAAACGCAAAGCCTGGAAACAGATAAATTCCCTCCCAGCACATGACTGCAAAGAACAGAAGTGAGCGACCGTTAAATCTCAGGAAGATCAGCCCAACGTCGCGCAGCTCCCCAAGCTCAGCTTTGCTAAGCAGCGCACTGCAGGCTGGGATCAGCCCATGACCTGTTTTGCACAGAAGCACGCACACGCGAGGCACTGTATTCCCCTAAAACCCGCGAACCGTTTGACTGCGGAGACGCCTGTGTTATTGTCAGATTCAAGAGTTAAATATTCCGGGAGGAATTTGTTACTGCACAGTGATACATAATGCCTGAAAACCCCCTGCACCAATATTGCTCTCAAATTGGCAGCAAGTGAACAAGGGACATGAAGGATGCTTCAGCACAGTAACCTATCCTTCCTTCCCTCTTGGGAGCCACTTGGCCAGCTTTCATCCTCATAATTATAATAAATTTGACATTTCATAGATAATATTGATTTCTGTATTTTAGCATTTCACCATAGGTGACAGTCTAGCGTCAAGAATGAAATTTCTATTGATCTCCAGCGCATTAATCTCTCATGTGTATGTGATCATTTTTATAAGACCTTTTACTGCACATAAATCAATATTTCATATTTCCAGCTATGCCAGAGGAGATGTCATATTTGTAAACTGTGAGTTGACACCTGCAATTCCTTCCTGTTCAGCTTCAACTGTTCAGTAACAGTCGATTCAGGGTTGGGAAAGGATCAAGCTCCAGAAACAAGCTAGATGAAAAAGAGGAATGTAGAATACAGTAATTAGCTTAATGAACAAAGCAGCAGAGTAAGTGAAATAAAGCTATGTTTCTTCTGCTTACACTTGCCTCGTGAATACAAACATCTTTAGGGACGTTTGCTAACCAACTGATAATGCATTTTAATATGTTCGGAGGACATTATAGCATAAATGTATTAAGAAAATAGAAGCAGTTAGAAAATTAAGCAAACTCTTAAATTAACTGCCTTGCTTGTTACACCTTTATAACCATTTTAAATTATACCTTTTACATACCGTCTTATGAACTATTTTAACTTTGACACGGTACAAGAACTATTTAGTTACCATTCAGACAACTAGGAGCAACTCTGTAATTTAGTAAACAATAATTAGAGTAATAAAATTCTCCTCTTTAAATTGAAATATTCACTTCCCACAAATAACGAATGGAACCAGGAAAAAAAAAAAAAAGAGTAATTACAATGAGAACTGTAGGTTCTCTTTCTAGAGGTTTAAAGTAAACAGTTTAAAATCACACAAACAAAACATCTTTAAATAATACAGAATCCACATCTAAATAAATAAAACTCTCTAGCTGCTTTGGGATTTGTTAATTTAGTTAAATGAGCAATTACAGCATGACGTCCAGTGATCGCGCTCAGGCAGCAAACCCCTTTATTCTGCACTTTTAATTCTTCGCTATATTACAGTGACCTCCTATAGTTTGGATAGTTTAATAGTTTGGGATAGAAGTGGATAATCTGTGATTTAACGAATACAGTCACTTAAAATTACATCTATAATACATATTCAGGCATACATCCTGATAAAAGCACTGCGTAAGTTAAGTACTGGATACGTATATATAATCACAACGGTAAGCTTTTACACCTGATCTGAAATAACCATTCACTCAATCATTTTGAAATTATGTGATATTACCAGTCGGAAGGTATGCAATTAGGGTTCAGCCCAATGCTGTGCGGCGTTAACATCTGCTCCCGACAACGCCGCGGCTCGGCTAATGGAAGCGCGTTGACAACCACCGCGCCGGCTCTGCGCAACAAATATTTTCAGAGCCGCGCTCAGAGACGGGGCCCGTTTTAGAAAACACCGCAATCCCTCCTGCCCAGCTAAAGGCTGATTTTGAAATTCCCATTTTACAACAATTTCCTATAAGCACTATTGACATACTATTATTTCAAATCACATGTCTTTTCACTGCAAGGAAATGCTACCCTTACTTCTTTTTAAAGGCCAATCCTTTTTGTTCATCTCTAAAACATGTTCGTGCCCATAAAGTATGTCACCATATGACTGTTTTAACACGATGACAGACACATTATCAAAGTATGACTGACCGCCGCATGAGTGACTAGATCTCGGAAGTTATGTCAGGTGTTGATTGAAGGGGCAGGATTAAAAAAGCATTTCGACAGAACAGGCAGGTGTCACGGGAAAGGAGTCAGTGGGTGATAGGTGTCTTTACAAACAGTTTAGTCCTCCCAGTGTCAGAGGAGCGAGTCTGGAGAGAGCCTTCTCTGCTGTCAAATTCATTTTGTTTGGCAGTGAATTAATATTGTGTGTTTGAAGCCCTGCGCGAGGCAGCAGAATAGCAATGCTGCTGCGCACGCCGGAGCGGGGCAGGCGCGGTGCCTCTGCTTCCCGGTCTAATCCCGGCTGCGGTTTGCTGTAAAGATTTTCTTTAGGAACGATGCTGAAATAGTAAACACAGTTCACCAGGAACCGTTTCACAGGTGGTGTTCGCAATCAAGAGTCAGCCTCACCGTCCACCAAGGGATGCCCCCTGTTTATCCGGAGGTGGCAAAGCAGCCGCGGCGGGCACGCCAGCTTCCCACACCCCCCAAAGCAGCGGGGAATCTGCAGATATGGACAATCCAGTTGCATGACCTGACCAGAAACAGTCACCAGAAGTACACTCACAGACAGCGGAGGCTGGAGATCTGTGCCGTGGAAACGTCTCCGTGAAGATGCGGAAGAGATCACTTCCTTCAAGCGCGCACAAAAAGCTTTCATAAGAACTAAAGAAAAGAAGGGAGGCAAGAATTTCTAGGCATAGTTGAGTATTTTAAAACAAAAGATTACGAACAGTTACCAACCCACACTTCAGGCAATTGGGAGCCCCTCCATATCCCAATGGATGGGTCCTGTGGGTCAGCAATTGGTTGCACAGCTGGTGTTGGCAACAGGGGGTTGGTTGTTATGACCATGGGACCCTCTTTGAGGAAGAGACGGGATCCACCTGAGCGAGAGGGAAAAAAGCATTATTTGCCAAGAGGCCTGCCAACCCCGTAAGGAGACATTTAAACTAGGAGTGACAAGGAGGGAGGTGACAACACCCAATCCAGTGAGGAAGTGGTGGGCCAGTTTGGCACGCAAAGTGTGCTTGGTGACATGGACAAGAGAGACCCCGTAATCACCAGCGAAGGGCCGAAGGGGGCCCCCCTCGAGTCTCTGCAGATTAACAAGGAAACACGAAGAGGACAGCACGACGGGGAAAGCTCCCATGCCTTACCCGGGAAATCACCAGCACCGAGTGACCCTGTCGAGCCACCAGCGTAGTCACACCATGCTCTACACAACTGGGTTTGCGCAACTTCACTTTATGTCTTTCCACCAACCATCTGACACTGCAGATCCTTTCATAAGCATTTCATTTGATTAAAAACAAAATAATCTGATGTTACATTCTTCGAAGTCAGTGGTTTCAGACACAGCACAGTATCAACATTAATTGTCTCCTATGCTCAAAGCCAACAAACTCATGGAATATATGGACTTCATTGACTATCATGGGAACAGAACTATATTAAATTTAATTTAAAAAATCATGTGCATTTCTAATGCCAAAAAAGTCCAGCAAGTTACAAACCTGAAAAACTCCTATACCCACTCATCTCATACAGCATTAATTTAACATATCACAACATCAGGTTCAAACTTAAAGAAGCTTAAACAGTAGCCTCTAGGTATAAAATAGATCCAACATAAAGAGAAAGCTTACAGTTCTCCACACTGCTGCTCCAATCCAGAAGTATAATAAAGTGAACTCTACAGGAAGGAAAGAATATGCTTGAATGCAGTGTCTTGGGTCTGTTCTTTAATACTGTAAGAAATAATTCAATACGTCATATTCAAACTTCCACTGCTGGGGTAGTAATATTTATTTATTTTGTTATTCTTACTAGTGTTGTCATAAACCAAGTACAATATTCTGAGAAAACCAGTATTTTTTAACTGAAAAATACATATTTCTGAACAGAACTTGTGTCACCTTGGATGCAATAAAGTGGGATGACAATATCTATTCTCAGAAAACAGTAAGACAGTCTCACATGAGCTCCTTACAGAACATGTACTCTGAATGAAATTATCCATGTGGTGTCAACACAGGCTATTATTAACACATTAGGTGAGAAAAAACATTTTGCATTATTAAATTAGTGAGAATATAATTCACATTGTGGTTGGACGTTGCCTCATAATTTATGAATAGTAAATACTCAAATATTCCCATGGTTGAACTAACTGTATTCATCAGCACGGGGCAGCACACGAGAAAAGCAAGGCTTTCAGCCCCTCCTAATCAATACAGCCAGAGGGACCAGATTCTGGACAGGGAGCCCACTTCGAAGCAAAGCTGTAGACTCACAACGAATGCAATGGTATGTTACGATATTCCAAGGATCCCGCACTGGTTGGTGGCTCTATCAAACTTAGAAGCTGTACTCTGGCATGAGACCACCAAACATACTTCTAGGTTAAGCAAGGGCCAGATTCTGATCCCACTGCAACCAGTGAGCACAGCGGTCACAGAGCTGGGTCAGTATCTTGACTGATTCCAGCAGATCTGACATGGAATAACCTGTCGTTTTAAACATGAAGTGACTGAAACCTCTAAGTTCTTGTTTCAATATACTGCAATTAAATGTTCAGGTATTGGAATCGCAAAGGACTACTTTTAAAGCAGTGGAAGCTCGTTGGGAATCTATTTCAGGAAAGAACAAGTATGAGGTGCTCTATCAGATGCCGTCAAAAGTCCTTTAGAAAGTGAATGCAAAAGGTGAAGTTCTAAACAGTGGTCCAGCCAGAAGACTTCCTTCGGGAATAAAATAGAAAAGGAAAGGTATAGTTAGTGAGACTTACGGGCAGGGAGAAACCGTTTGACCAATACCAGTATGTATCGATTTCCCTCTTTTTGAGGGGTGAACTTCATCCAAGTTAATGGTGAAAAAGCAAAGACGAGAAACGGCGAGCGGAAAGGCAGCGGAGCCCAGACCATCCAAGCTGCACGCGATGCTGAAGAGTCACCGTTTCGCCAACTCCAAACTTTGCAGATCATTTCAGAGCTGTCTTTGTGTGGATCAAAAAGTATCTATGTGGGAACCTCTGCAAAGCGTGGGAACGTGCGTGCTCCTCCGGACGCTAATTAAAGTCACAGAAAGCACCGAATAGGTCAAAAAACAAAATAAATAAATTAATAAATAAAGCTACCCACAAACATGACTACACCTACAAGTCATCACTATGAAAAATCAGTCCATAGATATTAGGTTGAAACTTAAAATAAATTTTCACTCAATATTGTCCACAGCCTTTTTAAATTCACTTCCTGGGAGATTTCAGCCTTTGAAATTTACTGGCTAGAATAGTCTTAAGCAGTTAATCTTTAGGGTGCCTATTCACTGGAAATAAAAGTTTAATGAAATATCTCATCTAAAATTTGCAATTCGTCCTGCAAATAATAATGCATTTGGAACTTGTAAACACATCTGAGAGCTTTTCAGAAGGCAGTATCAATTCTGTCACTGGGCAAACTGAGTCATGGAAAGACCTTTCCCAAAAGGTCACCATTGAATTAGTAGGAGTAAAGGGAGTAAAATCCAGATTCCCCAACTCGGAGGAGCCCCTTGCTCTTCTGGCTGCTGGCTCTAATTCTGTTCCCAGCCCAGAACATCAAAGCATGCACAGCAGCAGGAGGGAATAAATCAGGGATTCACATCCCTCACACAAGTTAACTAAGGAAATTCTGTAAAAGGCCGTTTCTTTTATACTTTCCACAGTTTACAGTTTGCGTACAACACCAACATTCATAAACCGAATCATACAATTCCAGAAATTATCCACCAATGAAACACAGAATAATTAAGCAAAACAAGAAGAAAGCATCTTCTATTTACAAACTACTTAAAAGGGGGGATTTGTTCAGCAAGTTATCTAATTCAATATATTTGTTCAACTCTAATGTCAACAGCAGTCTTAGAAATTAAACTAAAGATGAACATCTGAAAAAGAGAAAACAATCACAAAATACAATAAGAGGAAAGAATATTCACCTGACAAAGGAATAGGAAAATTCCCCTTCAGACTGAACCATTTTCAGCGTATTTACTGGGACAATTTATCACAATAACTCCTGAAAGCGTGACACTCCAGTAAGACCAGAATTAGAGATGCAAGGGTTCATTCGGTTATAGTCTTCCATTAACATGAAAAGTGTGAAATTTTGCATAGTTCCAACATGCACCCAGTTTTAAGAAGAATTTCAAGAAAGGAAATGTGGAGACCACCAGGCACCAGATCTGATGATAAAATAGCCATGAAGTGAAGCCAATGGATTAAAATCAACCCAGACCCAGACTCTGCTACTCTTGCAGACTGTCAGATTTACCTCTCCATGAAGGAAGCATTCTGGACCCCATTAATCACCATTATCATTACTGATCGTACCGCTTTTTTATAGTCAGTGCTCACAACCTGGCTATGGAGGCAATGCATGGGGCTGCTTGTGGAATAAGGCACAGGGACAACAGAACTTGCCCGGCAGTGATTTAACTTCACAGCATTATGGAACAGACTGGTTTTCTAATCAAACAGATCAGCGCAGACCATCCACAGAGCATATTGGCTTAGTACACGGCTGAGCTGAAACCAAAACAGAGTAACCGTCTTCACGGGGCAGAAATGCCTTTCTCTACTGGGAGACCGGTAAGTATGCATCCCGAGCACGCGCGTCCCGCTCCCGCCGCGGCTGACACCTGGCGAGTGGGTACGGGAGCCGTAAGCTCCGCATCCATGAACAGCGACCAGGCTGAATCTCAACTTTCAGTTATTACTCCGGCAGCCCAGGGAAGCTCATCTTGCACCTTCTATTAGACCTGAGTGAATCCCGACTTTAGGAGCTGGACCAATTTAAAAAGGGAGGAGGACGAAGAACTAAAATGTAACTTTTTTTTTTCCCAGAAAACAAACAAAAGTCCTTTCCTTTTACATCAAACTGAAATGTTTTCACTAATGTAAAATATTTCATATTATATTCATATACTTCAGTTTCGTTATTAACTTTTTCTCAATTTATTTTGGTCAGTGTTAAATGAGCAAAAGGTAGTTTTGAAATGAAAAGTGAAAAGTTCCATCTGGAAAACTTTGAAAGAAAATGTCAAATTCAAAAATTTTGTCCTGTCTTCTTTTTTCAAGATGTCTACTTTTTCAGTCAAACCAATTGTACAGACAGTGCCTGACCTCAGAAATTATTTCAGATATGTCACAACTGTATTTTCAACCACCTATCTATTCGGTCAGAAAAAAAATAAAAATCTCAGCTGTACCTCAGATCTCATTTACTCTCAAAGTACTGTCAGAACTATACTGTTTAAGTACAGCAAAGTAACCACTGTTTTAATTTACAGAACTGTGACCAACTCAAGGCTACTAAAATAAATGAGTATGTGTTGTTAGACCAAGTACAGCTATGCTGAAGTGGCTATCCGCATCAGAGGTCCTTAAAAAACTGTTTCTACATGCTAGCAGTAAAATTCACAGAAATCTAGTGGTGACAACAGTCACCATCACACCACCTAGACCTGATGCAGAATCCAATATGTGAAAGAAGGTTAAAAAAAAAAGAAAAAAAAAGCACCCGAGTCTTGCATTTTTTTCCTTAATCATATTTGTTTTCTAGGGAGACAAAGTGATCAGCTCACAAGCTAAAAGGCAAACCAGGATTAATTTTTTAAGTCTTTATTTTTCTACTGTTTTTCAACCATCTCAATATTCAATAAAGTAATTGATTTTCCAAAATAAGATTATGTCTCTATTTTGGAAGGATGGCAAATCAAAGAAACATTTGACAAGGTAAGGAGCTCTGATGACCTGGCAGTACAGACGTGCTGAAGCCCACGGAAGGACACGCTCAGCAGGAGGTATGTGATTTAACAGCACTCCAACAGTTACCCCTGGCCTGAGTTACAGTGATAAATTTTCCAGTTTTGCCTGAACAAAGAAAAGGAAAGTGTTTAATAAAGTAAATAGTAAACAAAGTAAAAAGTAAACCAAGGAATATGGAGGAGGAAAAAGAAAAAAATTCATAAAGCAAAAAATTCATAAAGAATTAGAATTGCATCTCTAATTCTGGTCTTACTGGAGTGTCACTGGATTTATAAGATAAACACAATGAAAAATAAAGAAAAAAATAATCTTTTGGTAAGAGTAATCGTGGTTGTACCAGTGTTTTCAACCAACAGAATATTCCTATTAACATCGTATGCAACGGTGCCCTCATGCATCCATACCTGCCGTTCCCCGGGCAGGTGAGCAACCAAAGCGCAGCCCCGTCCGTTCCCACTGCAAGAACCAGCCGCATCGTCTGACGCTCGCTCGGCTCCGTGCTTCGCTGGGCTACCGCACCACCTGATGTGGTAGGTCGAAAGGAGGTTGGAGCGAGGGGGGATCGGTCTCTTCTGCCAAGTAACAGCGATAGGACGAGAGGAAACGGCCTCAAATTGCGCCAAGGGAGGTTTAGGTTGGACATGAGGAGAAATTTCTTTCCTGAACAAGTGGTCAGGCCTTGGCCCAGGCTGCCCAGGGCAGTGGTGGAGTCCCCATCCCTGGAGGGATTTAAAAGACGTGGAGATGAGGCGCTTGGGGGCATGGTTTAGTGGGCATGGGGGGGCTGGGGTGGTGGGGGGATTTGATGACCTTAGAGGTCTTTTCCAACCTTAGTGATTCTGTGATTCTATGATTCTATGTGCCGCTTGCACACGTTCATCCAAAGGACTCGGACTGACATCAGTCATGGGTTACCTTCACAAAATGGCTCTTTAAGAATTAAAGAATTAATAATTTTGCTCTCGAGGGAGGGATTGCCTACATAGGAATGCGCTGGGATGCTGAGACTGAAACTCTGGCACGTAAGGACCCATTTTGTGTGCCAGCCTACAAGCGTCATCGCAAGCCTGCGAAGGATTTGTGCACCACATATGGCATTCTTATCTGAAAATGGAGCTTCTGTGTATTTACAGATTTGTTTAGGTATATATAATGAAAGTCTCTTAGTACCTGGTTTATCAACTCATCATTTGGGGATTTTAAAACTATTTTAAATACCCTCAGAGATCAAACCTCATAGCTGATGCTGCTTTGAGCAGGAGGCCGGTGTTGAAGACCTCCCAAGGTCCCTTCCAACCTGAGTTATCCTATGACCTTATGAACCCCCTTTGCTCATAAAGAAAAGCAACCTGGTGGTGTTGGAGAAATATTCCACAAAAAGGCTTAAGCAGAAACGTTGTACGAGCAGACTTTCCTGGCGAGAACAGGTCCCCTGAAGTCACCTAGAACCTACCCAGTGGAGAAAGACTTTGCAGGATTAGACCTTTGGCTTTAAAAATCAGTTTTGATGTGTCCTAATGGCTTTTGTTGTTTTGAAAAGAATATGAAAGAATGACAGCAATATTGAATTTTTTAAATCATACTCTGTCCACCTGCAGAGCTTTTCTCGCATGCTTTAATAAGGACTTTTACCATGTCATTATACATTTTAATTACACTGTTAAATGTCACAATCACACATGCTAATGACATCATTATACCTATTTACACCAATTATGTCATTTGATGCAATTACAGTAATTCTGCCAATACACACAAATCAATAAAAAGGTTTTGTTTGTATTTTTAAATGAGCAATCACAAAAGAAGAACTCCACTTTCTAAGAAAAGCAAGGCAAGGACTTAAATACTGAAACTAAAAAAGTGAGATTTGTGGCCTGATTCTTTCTCCCACCACTATGAACAGGCAATAACTTCCACACCCAGAAGACAATGCATTCCCACATTCAGAATAAGAGATTAGGGGGAACGTCCTAGACGAGACGGCGATGTACTGGAAGGACTTCTCCATCCTTCTGGAGAGCGCCAGGGGACCGGCAGCTCCCACCCACGGAGGGATGCTCTGCCCCTGCTCGCCCACGTCGCTCGGAACAGGAGCACACGCTGGAAGAGCAAGTGTTACTGACACTTACACGTCCATCTACAAAACGACCTCTGATAATAAGCTCTTCAGTCTAAGAAAGTTTGACCTTCGTAAGGACCTCTGGGTTTTGATCAAATAATTCCTTAACCATGTCTTCGCTCAGATAGGCAGATGAACTTCTATAGTCTTTCCGTATAAATCACAGGAACTAAAAATCATGGGGGCTTTTTCACTCCTGTAATCTTTCAGAGCACTCTGAAATTCATTAATACCCATCTCATCATGGCGCAACTGGACATGGCTCTGCAGTACCTCACTGTGATGATCAAGCCGTTTTCAGAGGGCGCGATTCCTACAATGGAATTCCTCCCTCCATGCCCTCAGCCCTCAAATATTTTTTTTATTCCTAGACATGTAGCCTAAATACATACTGGTAAATAAAACTTACCAAGTTTCTCTATTTCAGAGATCTTCCTTATTCAATATTTACTAATCCTTTTGTCTTGGTATCACTTGCAGACTTCGCCAGAAATGATTTTACACTTTCTTCCAGATCACCAGCAGAAGTATTAAATTGCAGAATTCCACAGCACCCACATTTGATTTTTAAATTCATGGATCTTTTCTCCAAACTCCAACAACAACTCATGTTTCACAGGGGGGAAAATCCTGCCTTTTCCAGATGACAGCACTGCTCACCTGATGGCTAACATTAGATCTCACACAGAACATCATGGAATGCAATTATGATTCCTTCCAAAATTCACTTTCTGGAGCCAAGTTCACTCAGAAACCAGCTCTCATTCCCAGCTTCACCAGTCACACCTGCCACCTTCACCACGGGATGGAAAACAGTGACAGAAACAGAAGCGAGGAACGCACAGAATTAAAAGCCACCTGTGACCTGTAGGCTGCTGTGGTAACAGCTTCAGGTGACACAATTCCTGCAGAATCAGGAGATCACCATCGTGCTTGGATGCAACTCTGAATGATATCTCATCGTATCGTGAATTCTAACAACTGAAATTACACATTTTGCCTTTGGTGGCACTACTCAGAGTGCTTGAAACTAATCCCACGCAAGTAACAGAAGCCTGCCACCATGCACACCTTGCAATATCCAATCCTTACTTCATCTCCCATCCTGTGCCTTGTGTTGTCTCTTTTGAATCCACTCAAAAATAGCCAAGCTCAAGCAAACCAGGCTCACAAAATTCACACCCCATCTCCTATACCCAAAGACTTTATCTGGAGCCCTGGAAGAGCTGGACACTAGGTATGAATTTCATTTGCAATTTAGCCATGTGTGCATGTTCAGATACCTTATCTTCCCCATCACCTTCATAAGCAAGGGAAAAGTACGTTCAAAATGTACCGGGCATGCACAGCATGTTGCTTTTAAAACTGCTGAGTCTAATCAGTTTTCTCTGAGATACCAAAAGGAATTTTGCGGTGGCTATTTCATAGTAAGTGATCAACTTTGCAGCTCATTTCTTTTTGCATTAAAAGTTCTTCCAAAAAGCTCGTGTGATCAGGGCAGGGGGATGAGGGGAAGGAGGAAGATACACGTAAGTAAAACACTTCTAACTGGAAGTAACTTAGAACTTAGTTTTAGCCCTGAAATGAACAACTCAAGAATACCGTAACTGGAATATACCGTAATTCCTTTCTCAGCATTAGTTTGACTTTGCTGCCACATAAACTATATATTATATGCAAAGCGCACACAGAATAATTTTATTTATCAAGTTGCTTTTGTTTTACTTATACAGGAAAACTAAGTTCTCCCATTTTTAAGCTATACACACCAGTCAGGACTATGGTTTATCATGTAAAAAAGGCAGAAATTTTGTGGAAGCCATTTTTCCACTAGTAGTTAGACATCACAAAGAACAGATACTTTCAGGAGTGGAGTCCTGCTACCGCCTACGACCCTTTGATTAATAGCAGGCTACTGTACAAACTATGAACTCACAGCAAACAGTTGCAATAATGTTTACTAGGTTTTAAAACTTCCATTCAGTACTGAGACTCATATATAAAAAAAAAAACTTGGAAAGCCAGTAACATTTGAATACATCTGTTAAAAGCAGGGAGGAGGGATTCAAATATGAAGCTCCTGTTGATTTGTCATTTCTAACAGGGTTTGAAAATTATTGGCATTGTTCAGTCATACACCACTTTATCTGCCCAAGCACAGGACCTACTTCATCAATTAAGATGCTGATAGGTCTAGGGAAATAAAGGGAAGCATCCAGTGAAAATGAACAAAACAAGACAAAACAAAAGAAAACAGCATGCCTCTGTACATCAGACCAACTTATGATACGCTGGTATAAAGGCACACTTAAAGATTTTTTTATAAAAAGACACGGAGTCTGCACACGTATACACGGGGTCAGACATCAGCCACGGACGCTGCTGTTGCTCTGCACAGTTCTCGGCTCACCGCTGCAGGACACACACAAGGTGTTTGCAAGAGCCGGTGCGTACGGAGGCAGAAGATGACTACTTTGGGCTTTATATATTCGGGCATTTTGCACTGGGGGAGAGGGAAGGGCAATCGGCTGGAGCTCTTCAGGAGCAGGTGCCTCTGTTGGTGTTGTATGAACAGCTTGTCCACTGAGATCAGCGGCAGAAGAAAGACACCCAGATAATCTGCTCTGCCCCCACCAGCCATTTCAGTACAGTTGGTTGGCTCAATGTTCACATTTTCAGGGCACAAGGGCATGATATCAGTCAAGTAAGATACAAAAACCATCACACATACAAAGTTTATACAGCTACACAGCTATAATGAGATAAATAACTAGCTACTCAGTTCTGAAGACAATTTTATGACCAGTTCAGCAAGGTTACATACCACTGTGCAGAAGACCTAGTCCTGAAGCTCATCCTAACCTTGAACTCCCTAAGTGAGGTGCCACAAAGACTTTTTCTCCAGGTTTTGTGTTTCTGCAAACCTGCTGAGAGTGCATCTGCTCTATCACCCAGGCCACTAAGGAAGATGTTAAAGAGTATTGGCCCCAGCATTGACCCTGGGGTGCACTACTAGTCATTGGCCTCCAACTGGACTTTGCGGCACTGCTCAAGATCAAGATGAGAAACAAATTAGTTTTCAATGTTGATGAGACAGACAATTCACTAGTCCCAAATAAATTGTTCCTAGATTTGGACCCTCAGCATACTGCGCTCGTGCGTGACCTCCTCCGCTCTTGAGGAGCGTGGCTTACATCTCAAATCCAAATCAAGCGAGCTCTGCCCCACATGAGGTCAGACCAACTCACACACAGAGCTTCAGGGCTTTTTGTACTGTTTGTACAGACCTTTCTCATGGCACAGCTAATACAATATCTTCACGCACAAAAAATATACATGGTTGATCACAAGTTAAAGAGAAAGCCCATTTCCACAGCAAGTACTGGTTCTCACCTGTCTTACATGAAAGCTATTGATGCCATTGACTCTGGCACTGCCGGTCGTGGTGACTCTTCATCACAGTGAAGATACTTCAATCATATACGAGCTTCCTAAATAATGTTGTGCAATACCGGTAATGTAGCCCGCCTAAGCTAAAGCTAACCTGGGCACTGAAAGCAGTGTAGCCGTGACACTCAGCTCAGGCCAAAGCAACAGTGATCAAATTCTTTCTACATATGCTTAGAGACTCCAAAACACACCTTAACCTACATGTAAATGAAGATCACGAATTACAGTTCTTTCCCACAAAAACAGGGTTCTCTTTTTCTGAAACACTGCTGGCAGCCTACAGAAGTACTTTTGTTAAGCTTTTTGTCCAAGGCTGCTCACTCTTTTCTCCCTACTACTGAAAAAAAAATATTAAGAGATTTCATTTTTTCTTAGTATTTAACATGATCGGTTTCTGTGTCTGGATGGTTTGAAATATGTTCTCCATTGGACAGATAAGTCTTGGGCAAATGACTGACCTTTTGAAATAATATTTATAACTTTAGAAATGTAAAACTTAACATTCTTTAGTAATCCAATATTAAAATACATTTAAGTTGATCTATTAAATGCTATGATTCAAACTTTAAAAACAATGTGCAATAGAAAAACATTAACAACATGTGTGGTTTAGAAAAATTCATTTATATAGCAGTTTGCAATGTCATGATGTATTTTAAATAAAAGAGCTACAGACAAAGGTATTGATTTTAGAGACTTAACTAAATAAACAGTATGTAAATTCTGTCTTTTTCTATAAAATTAGATCAGAACGCACATATTACACTGTCTTTTTCTAAGAGAATGACAGCTATTGAATTTGGCAGACATTGGAATTTGGTTAAAGAGTTAAAGACCTTTGATCTTTGGTTTACAATTAAATGATATCACTGTAAAAGGACAGTAGCGTAGTGGGCCAGACAGTATTTATGAGGCACAGCTGCAAGCGGGAGGTGTTATTGCTTAGGGCTCCCCGTAAAACAACTCTGGGTCTTCTTATGCCTTACTAAGGTAATATCATCTCAAGGAGGATGAGGAAGATAGGAGTGAGCCCAGCCGGGCACCAGCAAACACTTTGGGTGCCTTTCTTGCTTTTCTGCGAGTCCCCTGGTAATGCTGCCTTTTCCTGCACCACAAGCAATGATGTCCCTTCTGGAAAGGCCTTGTTGGGGATCATTTTGGGGGTGCGCCCAGAAATAGGGAAGTAAACTTTGGGCTGAATTAGTCTCCAAGCCAAGCTGCTCAATGAATCTTTTCTACAAGCCCTGGGTGGAGCAGCCCGCGGGCACCCGGGCAAGAACTTCTCCCTCCCACCCAGCTGCGGTGTGTCTCCCGGTTTACAGTTTGAAGAATAGCCACACTGACCATCATTATACCAAAAAAAGAGGAAGAATTATTGATAACCTTTCTAACAAAGGGAAGATCATTCCCCAAGTTCCTTATTAATTTATGCTGCTCTGTAATTGTCACTCAGAATGACCACTGGAGCTCTAATAAATGTATAATGAAAGCAAAAACATAGCACGCTGCAGTGCTTAATCCGAGATTACATATTTATAATAACAAAATATGCAATTCAAGCCCTAGCTCAGGTCTTTCTATCCCAGCCCACCCTCTCCGAGGACTGGTTTTTTTCCCCTTCTTTGTTATGTCATTCTGCAGACAGATCCCAGGCTGTTCCCTGTCACCCACCGGAGCAAACGGCTCAACAGAAAGCACAGTTGGACAGCCCTTAATTAGTGCTACTTGGGATAGTCAGGATGAGAGCCTGTGTCAGCATCTCACTTAGATCCCAATTCGGTGGGGTTCTGAGCGCCTCCGGATGCCGCCGAAGCCGCCACGGCGTGGGGCGGCCAGGATGCGCTCAGCACCGGCCACGATCCGGCCCTTCGGCAGCAAGGAGGGAGCGCTGAGAACCAGATGACAATTTGAAATGCAGGACACTGGGTCTTTCTCGCTCCCACCTACAGTAATACAATGCATGCTGCATGACTGGTAATGTTAGGAGAAATGTAGGAAATAATGTTCTTTATGTTAAATAGCCTCAAATTATTCTATTACGTTTTACAAAGTATTTATTTCTTTAAGCTAGAACTATGAAGGTTAGCTGCTCTACCAAAATAGTACTAGAGATGGAAGAATAAACACATAAATATCAAAATCACTTTTCAGATCGTTGAAAACTCAGAATGGAAATCAAAATACTATTATTCAGCTATTTGAACACGAAATCCTTATTTCTTACTCAAAAAGAAAGAGAAATCATGTTAAAGCATTGGATACCTATTAAGAACATACTGTAGTATTCCACAGTAAATAACCAATTACTTGAAAAAGCAGCAAAATTGTAACCCTTGTTACATTGACTGGAGACTGGAAGTTTGCCAGCAGATGTTTTCAAGGTATTATGTGAAGGCATCCTGAATTTCACATTTTAATTTTTATTATTTTAACAATTTCACTTTCAGTTTAAATTACGTGGAAATGTCAGCTTGTTGCCTGAATCAAGTTGTATCAGGCACTGCCATCCAAAATACTATATCACTCACATATTCCTACCCAAACAAATTGTGCTTTCATTTTATTGTGATCAACATTACACCCAAACTGGAGCTGATGGCATTTTCTATTGCAAATTTATCATTGTTTATGAAAGATTCATTAACTAAGTTGGGTATCTGCTAATGTCTTCATAATCTGTGAGTAAACTTGAACAGTTCAGATAATTTCCAGCTCACAATTTCTTCCAAATTATTTGCTTTGAAGGTTCAACATTCATGGTGTGTTCAGACACGACCAGTCACCTGCATTATTTCTGCTCCCAAATTGGAGGAATCCAATTTTTAAAGCAAAACAGCTAATGATGCCTGGAGCAGCGCAGAATACGCACACCCTTCTGCTTGTATGAAACCATGTAAAACGTTGAGATCCGTGAGCACTTCACAAATACCTTGCAGATCTCCACATTCAAGCAATTAAAGGCATGATCACGAGGGAAGAAAACAAAAACAAATGGGGCTTCGTTTGTGTGTCATCCTTCTCTCTAATGCTCTACCAGCTCAGAGTTCAGGCAGTAAACGGGATGATTGATTGTCTTCAATGTACAAGTAGCAAAAACTGGAGATTCAGCTCGTTCTCCCACTCCATTTTTCTTTTACTGCTACACCATTAGGACTGGATACCATCAATTTAAGCAGGTACAGGATCATACCCTAAAAATAACTCGCCTGATCTCTCCATTTCTTGTTAGAGGAGGCAGAGTCGGGGGCTTTGGCTACTGTATAACGTGCTTGTTACCGTTTTCTATTGTACCATCAATTGTCGAAAAGCTCCGTCGCTCACCAGCCGACAACGGACGGGGCACTACGTGTGTTTCGGTGGCACAACCACCCGCCCACCCCTAGGAACCGCTGCTGTTTTCGTGCAACGCACATTTTTAGCAGCCCTTCTCCCTTCCAGCACGGCGCAGAAGCATGGTGGCTCTCAAGGCTGGTGGCAGCGCAGCCTGCTTTATAAGGATGAATGAAGATGAAAAGGAAGACAAATAGAAGTGAATGAGGCACTGCTTTATGTGATTCATGATAGCTTGCAGTAAGCCTGTTAGCCTCCGCCTGGCTCCCTTCTCAGAGAATAATGGATAGTTACAGTGTGTATAGTGACATTGTCAAACCATCAGGAATTGCTGATTATAGTGCTAAATATTGATCTCTGCTTCACATGTGTCAAAATTCTTTCTTCCCTTAATTAGAACTTCCCTAAGCACCATACAAGAACAAACCGAATATATCAGATCTCCGTGAAAGGGAGTGTGATACCAGAATATAATTGTGACCTCTTGTCTTCTTCTTCTCTCTGGAGTTTTGAGATGACTTCAGCTGTCTATCCTGCCCTTCCCAGCACATGTGATAATCATACTCATTTTTCCCAATCTAACCATAGGAAGATTTTTCCAAGGCTGTGCTTTTCATCATTTCAACCCACCGGGGCTGCAGTCAGATGGCAGGGAAACTTAAAGTGCCAGAAGGTGCCTTTTTCTATTTGTTTGTTTCATGGTACACCGCACCAGGCAATGACCTGTGGCAAGAGTGTCACGCAAAACGGAGACAGGTTCACCCAATCAAAGGGAGCTTTAAAATTAACACGGATCCCTTCATTTCTTCATGCGGGATGGGGAAGGGCAATTTAATGGATGTCATAGTCTTCTGATTATCACCCTGCAATCGCCAGCTATAAAAAATTAACTTTTGTTATAATGATTACTCCGCATTATTTATATTAAAAGCACATTTCCTCATCAACGGAGCCATGACAATTAGTACTAATTTTGTATTACTGTTCAATCATCTTTCCTACTCTTTACAGTACTTATAATATAAAATAATGAAAGCCCGTGATGTATGGTTTCAATTTACTCCACAAACTGAGCACTTAAGTCATTTATCTTAGTTTATCTGTAATATACTGGGGCTTGGGGTTTTTTGTATTGTTTTTTTTTTAAACATGACACAATGGTACATTTACCTTTAGTTTGATGTGCTTGATAAAAATCAATACTTCATTAAAAGATTCCCCAAAAATTGTTCAGGCCAATTTCAGCACAGGAGAGGGAGTGGGGAAGAAGGAAGGTGCTTATATTTAAACCACTAACATTTGTATAATCATGTATAGGCTGTGCTATCCACTGCCGGCTTATAAAATAACAGGGATGAAGATGTGCAATTTGTGGAAACCATGAAGAAGGCAAAGGGAGGAGAACAGCCCCGTTCTGCGCTCACTGGGAAGCCAAAGAAATAAGAGTGAACTACAGAAGGGAGTTACTCACCAGCACGAAACTTCTGGGGAAGAGCTGCGACAAGTGGTTCGCCTTAACCACTCTCACCCTCGCCTCCAGCCCAGGGCACAACAGCAGAAAAATTACTAATAAATTTAATTTTCCATTGCTCTATTTTAACCTTCTTACTGAAGCCACCCACTCCTGTCAAGGCACTACCCTGTTTTAATTTAGGATGATCTTCCTCCGCAGAGTACCAACCGTCAGCGGGAAGAGCATCACACCTCCGCCGGCTCGCGCTGGCAATGCTAGCGTTTCTTGAAGTGTGGAAACGGTTTATCACTACTGTTTGGCTACTTGATTTTACTGATTTCAGCGTGTTCACTCACCGTGCTGCTGACCCCTTGCACCCACCCAACGCGCTGCGCTTCCCAGCGCCGTACAGCCGCTCCCTGCGCAACCCCCCAGCCCGTCCCGGGCGGGGGGCGAGGGCGAGCGTCCCCTTCTGCGGCAAGGGAGGCAGCCACCAAGGCAGCCGTTTTGGCAAGGCAGGTCACGCAGGAAATCATCGTCAGGGAGCACCAGACCTCCGGTTTCCAAACCCCTCCTCTTCGCTCAGTCCGGCAGCCTCTGCGGATCAACCAGACAAGCCCTAGGAGCACCGAGCACAGCAACGTACTGCGACTGCATCCCACCATGAAGAGCCCGCCCTGCTTCGCCATCTACCTTATGAGCTCAAATAGCTGTTACTAAAAGGACAACCGATGCTTATGGGTGCCTGTTGTGTCCTTAGAAAAGGAATACAGGCAGCATCTATTACTAACCAGCTGCTAAGCGTTGAAGCACGCTATTTTTTTTATTCAAATTCATGCTTATGAATTTTTATTTTTGTGTGTTGCCTTTTTGCAACAAGGAGTGATGAGAATTTGGATCCGCTCTGTACAAGTCCCAGTCTTCATGAATAATGACACAAAACCAGGCCAAGTCTCTGCCCTTCCCCTGGCAAACCAGCCGGTGTGTGATTCTCTTCTATACAAAGGGTATTTTACACTTCTATGGTCTCAAAATAGGAATACAAAAAAGCTCTATAAAGGCATGCTTATCGTATAATTTACACTCATTTCGAGGGCCCATTATGCTTCTAAACCAACAGCAACACGTTTTATCAGGTAAAGAGGAGTCAGGGCTTTTGCTCACATGGAGACCATTGACGGGGTCCTAGGGCTGCGGTCCTCCATACATCGACTAAGAGGGAACCACGCGCTGCTGCTGATGAGGCAGAACAACGCAGAGGGCTTAAGCTTTTAAAAATATTGCACCTGCAGATCACCAGAGACCTAGAAGAAAACATATCATTCCTTTATCCATAGCGCATATTTAGAGTAATTCAGGGGAGGCAAATAAGATCTGATTAATAAAGGAGCTTCTTGTCTTCCACACTTACGTCCTTCTCATGAATCTTAACCAAGAGAAATAATAATAAGTGACAGAGAAGGTTTATAGGACTTTAAATAAGCAAGTGAGCCTCCTAAAGCTAGGAGCAACATTCTCTGGATATCAAAAATAATAACTGGTTTTGCAGCAGTGCAGCATGGAAACACAAGGGTATAAGATATACTGTACTTTAAGCTCTGTTTGATGAATCTGAGCACAGTTCCTGGGGGATAGATTACTTTAAACCATGCTCTTTTACTTTCTAATCCTGACTTGATTTGATTTGTACTTTAATACAGCTGCCTGGCAATTCAACAGCAAATAGAGACTATTTATGTAATCATATTGTAAGTAGTGGGACAAGAAGAAACTCTCTAGAACCTTTTTGGAAAATAGTTTGTTGTACTTTTTTATTTATTGAACAGCAGGGCTTCGGGCTTTTCAGTGCTCATTATAATTGGTTTTCTGCTTGAACTTTCAAAAACTGTCATGTCAATACTCAAACAGAATTTTTTTGCTTACTATATGGCTGTGGGCTCTATTTTCTCATGTGCTACTTGACAAAGTTCTTGTAATATCTTAGAGGCAAGTTCTAGAGTTTTAGTTGCTATTTAAGAAACTGGAAGGCAGAGTTATTTTATCTTCTCCATTGTTCTCGTTCGCTTTCCCATAATTCTCTACTGTGATTTATTGGGATTTAGCAAACTGAAGAGGAAGTTGTCAGCTTGCTTCATGCCAAACATTAGCTCTGGAAGTCACGGTATACCAGTGGTGTGGTTGCTGCTATTAAAAACGAATATATGACTCACCACTGAATATGTAACTTTGAAGAACAAATATTCCCAGCACAAACAGGGACAAAACGCAGTGGATCACAAGAAAACCTATCGGGCATCAATTGAAGACCCACTGGCTAATTTCAGGTATCTCCCATGTTGCCCGTGCCCGTCACTAGAAGCAGAGTCCTGCCAAGAGCTGCCCCAGTTCTCCAGCACCACGAAGCTGGGGAATGCCCAGCAGAGGGGTTGGAGGGGCCGCTCCGCTCCTCAGCGCCCAGTCCTGCCCCAAAACAGTTTCCATAAACGTGAATATTTATATTCCTCAAGAATTTTCCTTGCCTGTTCATTTGTTCGTTTGTTAAACAGCCTGTAAAATTACTATAATAATTGTCTATGGTGTTAGAAACACCGGAGAATAAAAAACAAAAAACAAAACAAAAAACCCCACGCGGTTAGTGCCTTGTACTTCACAAAAATCCAGTTTGTGAGCAGTGGAAAAGGCTGTCATCTGCTGTGTTTCACTACGTAGTACCCTAACATCTGGTTACACAACGCTAAAATGGTGGTACGGAAAACAAAATTTTGACTATTTTAGTACTTCAACAAAGAAAGAAGAAATTCTCTATTTGCAGTTAATTACTGCTTTTTTTTTTTTTTTTTTTAAACCTTGGTCAACTACATAAGAAAATTAAAACAGAAATACAGCCTAAAAGCTCTTGTTCTTTTGATACTGATATTGCTAACTAAACAGTAAGAAAAGGAGGTGGGATCTCTTTTCCTAAACCTAGATAATGGCAAAGCTTCATTTGAGAATAAGTACTTTTAGTATTTAAGGGTATCTGTAAAAATGGTTTTCATTCACATCATATACCTGTACTGTAACACGGGCTGTACTAAAGATGTAGGAGTTTGAAGGATACAAGCTTAGCTTGAATGAAGAACAGCGATCTTATCCTACAGATAAGTAGGACTATATATAATTGAAAATCTGCTTGCTTGAACAGCAGTGTGATTAAAAAAATAAATATGGTTATTAAAATACAGCAAGCAGAATTTTGCTGTTAAACAGATAGGCAAAAAGAAAAAATGGATTTTTGTTCTTTACAAATTCATATTAGATTAAAAATGAATGACAAACTATATGCTTAGAACGCCGTAATTTTTTTCAAGTATTTAACATTGCTAATAGAAGAAAGCAGGCTATGAAATATTTCAAGTACATATAGCTAATTCCATGGAAATTCAGTGAATGGGAGAAAAAAGCCTCATATAACAGAAAATGCTATTTGAAACAATAATACAATATGCAGCACATATTAAAATCTATTCTTTCTGTCAAATATTTAGTCAGCATGGATGTGTAAACATATGCAACCGTGTGGTTTTATGTTAACCAAAATCTGACACATACTGTTGGACTCTGGAAATACAAGAGGGAAATTCTATAGCATAATTTCAGTGACCAAAATTCATATAAAATTAATATTTAAACTTAAAGCAAACATGCATGGAAATGCTGTTAATAATAGGCTGAATAATACCCTCAAAGCTTTTTTTTTTAAATTACTGTGCATTTTCTATTAAAAAGACATTCAATATAGAGTTCTCACTACAGAATTTATATTTGCTTTTTCATTTTCTTATTAACTCATGTTTTCTCTATGCTTGACTTATGAAATACTAATATTGCAACCCATTTTAAAAAAAAAAACAACTATTCAGTTGATTAAAAAAACCCCTGAAAACACAGTTTGTAATTTTTTGCAGCATTTCCAGAGACAATAGGGGGTCAACAGTTTGGCAGAATCAAGGGAGATCGTGGTTTATCCAGTGTGTGTGACAAGTGCTCGCTGAAAAGGGAAAGCATATATGATATTGCAGGTTTGGTTCCTAAAACTATATCAAGGCTACTCTTTTAGTCAACTTGGAAATTTATATACTATACACTAACCCTCCTTTAATATCCTCTCTCTCTTTCCTCTGGGCATTTATTGCTGTTCTTTCTAGTTCAGTAACCAGTGAGCAGAAGGTTCATTAAAACTAATTGAATTGGAAACTTGTCTGCCCTGGGAAATGTTAACTCTTTGTTGTTATCTCTAGGAAATTCCTTTTGTTATTTTCCTTTGAATTATATTATTAGGCTTTAATGTAGCAAACACCACCTTGAAAATATTTTCATTTCACAGCCTGTCTAGGCAGCAACTTTAGGGAGGCTCCTCTCCCCCCGGTTTTTCGCGGCAGAGAGCAATATTCCGCGTGGGTGAGCCCGAGCCCGGTGCTGGCCACGGCCACCACGCGCCCGGAGACTGCTGGAGCTCGCGAGAAATAAAACCTCTAGCAGGCACCTACCCCGGCGCCTTCCAAAACAGTAAAATAAACAGCAGAACCCCAGGTTTGGGAATCCTGGCTGCTCTGATGGAGATTATCGTGGCACAACAAACCCCGAGTGGACGCAACGTTAAATACGAGGGACTAAACGTTGCAGGGAAGCGATGGGGGTGATTAGCCTGCATGGTGCAGTGAATCTTATTTTAACTTCCTTCTTTTAATCATTTGGGAGCAATACTTACCAAACAGATAGGAAATAGTTCCAGGACAGTGTTTCGTCCAGCTCTTCGTAGCTTGAAAATATTGATGAAATAAAACACTTGATAATAGTCACAGTGGTAGATTTTTGACAGCTTTAAAAATCAATTGAAAATAACAGGCAACCCACTGTTGCTAATAAAAGTAAATATTTATGACTGATTTGACTGAGCTTCAATACCAGTCAATCACTTTCTAAAGGATCTTTGCAATTCATTAACCTCTTTTTACTGGTCTTGTCCCTGTTGGTATTAGCCATTAAAAGAGAATAAGGGAGGGGGACTTGATTTTTCTATTCTCATCATTCATAGCTTATTTGTTCATTCCCTCCATTCCCATATGTTGCTGTTAAATTGATTGTCTGTTTAGTCATATGAATGATAAAGTAGCTCTGCCAGGAAGAATGAAAGCATCCATTAATTTCTGAGAAGGGTGGGTTTCTTTGATTCAGCCTCAATCTAAACCAAAACTACTTCCATAGTTTCCTACAACATCAGTAACTAAATTTAGACCGTAACATATTGCTGATAATAAGTGCCATAATTCTCCTCACAAACTTTTCGATGTCAAAACTTCAGGGAAAATTATATTTATTAATATCTATTAAAGACTGTTGTTATCACTCTGGTATCCTTAACCTGTAACACAACGCAGTAGGAAAAAAGACAGCTATCCTAATTTTATAATTTAAATATGATTTCTAAAAAACAATGTCCGGGTGCTACAGTCGAAGAAGAATATACACAGTTGTTCCTTTAGATCATAAAGATGATGATAGTAGGTCTGACTTACCAACCTATAAGAATTCCATGTTTGTTTGGGTTTTTTGAAACTGATGAACTACAGCATTATTCTAAACACAGCATTAAAAGAGAAAAATTATACAGTACCTTGTCCCTTTAAAATATCTCAAAGAGATACTGGAGGCTATGCACATAGGCAGAATATTTTCCTTACACTGATACCCTCAGTGTTGCTGCAAAAGGGACTTCTAATTGCACACAACTTGCTTTGTTATTGAGGAACTAGCAGTAGAGACGTCAAGAATCGGTAGGAGCACAACTAAAGTCAACTTGGGGCACCTTTGTATTACGCATCCCCTCTAAGAAACACTTTCTTCTTAACTCTTGTCCCATAACCAGGGTGTAACGATGAAGAAAGCCTGTCCCACACCACGGTAATTCTCGACAGCTATCACTTCACTATCAACAGTCGAAGGTGCATATGGTGTAATTGTTTTCACCAAACCCACCAGTTTCCTCTGCTTTCTTCTTCAGAGAACTACTTTTAGAATAGAATATTGTAAAAGAGGAGAAGTGCCCAGCCTGTGAGGCCACAGAAGCCAGGGGCTTGCTTGAGTGCCCCTGCCCAAAATTCACACTCTCACAGTTCCCGTACTTTGTGAGGTGTCTGTTAAATACCTGTATTCCGACCCCATCTGCGCGTGGTGGGACCAGCACATCCCTGCCACCACTGATCCAAACAGACCACGTTCATGCGGAGTGGGGACCATCGACCACCCTCCTCTTTCAGCATCACAGCAACCAGACTGCGTTTTCATCTGGTCCTGAGGCACAGCAGGATTAATAATGCATCTTTTGCTCTTAACAGCTCTGAGGCAAACCTCTATTGTCATGAGTTTGGGCCACTGCATAATAAACCCTGAAGAACAGAAAGTGTCGGCAGAGGATGGGGCGTCTGGAAGGTAGGAAAGTTGGATGTCCACAAAACAAAGCAACGCTGTCCTTGGAGAACTCTCCTGCTCTGCAAAGCAGCAGCCTTTTCTAGAGCATCCACTGCAACAGCACAGGAGCAACCACAAGCACCGTCCTTCAGGAGGGCAAAGGGAAAACTTAATCAATGTTACAAACTTCACAGCTTAAATAGCTTTGGGAGTACCACGGTAAGTCAGAGTCAGAAGCCAATCATAGAAATCACAGAATCATGGAATCACTAAGGTTGGAAAAGACCTCTAAGGTCATCGAGTCCAACGTCAACCCAACCCCCCCATGCCCACTAAACCATGTCCCCAAGCGCCTCATCTCCACGTCTTTTAAATCCCTCCAGGGATGGGGACTCCACCACTGCCCTGGGCAGCCTGTGCCAAGGCCTGACCACTCTTGCAGGAAAGAATTTTTTCCCAATGTCCAACCTAAACCTCCCCTGGCACAACTTGAGGCCGTTTCCTCTCGTCCCATCGCTGTTACTTGGCAGAAGAGACCGACCCCCCCTCGCTCCAACCTCCCTTCAGGCAGTTGCAGAGCGCGATGAGGTCTCCCCTCAGCCTCCTCTTCTCCAGGCTGAACACCCCCAGTTCCCTCAGCTGCTCCTCATCAGACTTGTGCTCCAGGCCCTTCCCCAGCTCCGTTGCCCTTCTCAAATCTTTCACTTCCATCTCTACTTCATGCCTTAGCTACAGGACCCCTCTTAAACCTCATTCTGCTGCCTTTTTGGGGGGAAATAAAGGGACTTGCTGAGGGACCAGCTGACAGCAGGGTGAAAGCATCCCTAACGTACTGCGGTTACTGCTCCGCTTGGAACAACAGGCGTCCAGGCAGGGAGCGGCAGGAGGAAGGACAGCCAGGGCTTCGCATTGCTCTAGGCACTTCTAATCCCGAGCTCAGCACACCAGCGCGTCACTCTTGCACATGAGGTCCTTGCAGTAGTCACCCGTCCCGTTGTCACCTTCAGACTGGGGTGCTGCAATGGCTGCAGCACGGGGCCACGCCAGAAGGTCACTGACTCTCCATCTGGTGCAGAACGTGGCAGTGGGATAATTCCATGCCGTCAGCTGAAGACAATATATCTTTATATCACTGTGGTAGAGGCCATACTAATTCTTCATTCACCACCAGGACCAATTCAAGGTGATGATTAGAGTAACAGATGAATTATTTGCAGTGAAAATTGTTTTGACAAACGTACCACCCTTTTCTGCTTATGAATTATGCCTATACAAACTTCTGTTGATACTCATTTATTACATTCATTTATAAGTTACTCTGATTTATTCAACGACTCATTTACAGTAACAAGGATAACTAAAGATTGCCCATGGACTATTCTCAAACCTGTTGGCTTAAGCACTTATTTTGCTGTCTGATTAGTCATTTAAGTCACATGATGTTGTTTCTAGTCATTGATAGCTACCCTACAAATTCAAAAAGACTTGCATTCCCAGGTGAGGGAACTCGGTCCAGAAGTAAATGCCTTCAAACTTTGGCAGGGAATTTTCAATCAAAGAACTTTCTGGATTTTTTTCCCTGACAATACAGCCCAGTTTGAGTTTCAGAGAGTGAGGCAGGACTTCATTTCTGCAAGCTTTCACACAACGTAGAGTTGAGAATGTACTTTCATCTGCTAGTCAAGGTATTAATTTGCTGCACATTTCATTAGTTAAGGTCACTCCCTCCTTTGCGACAAGATTCAACTTAAATTTTCCTAAGAAGGGCAAGGTTTATGAACAGCAAAACAACTGCTACTGAATCTTAAAAGGTAAGTTCTTAAACTTCTCTTCTGGGATTCATCGACTCCCCTTGTTCAATGCGATGCTGCGTTACTGTGTTATATGATGAACATACCCATTTAAGTTCAGAAATGCTACGGTGCCTGCTGGCTGCCCTCCTGGCTTCTAGCAGTTTGTAAGTCAGAGCTGGAGTGGCTTGGGCTCTTGAGGGAGCAGCTCTGAACCCATCTAAGTCTGCTTCTCCATAGACTTTACAGGGAAAGACAGGATCTACGTAAGGTTAGACAACGTAAATTCTATTTAGATGGCAACTCAGACGATAAGATAAAGACTGTAAAATCCATTTTATCATCCTCCTTCATTGAGGATGAATGACATCCTCTTTCCTTGTTTGCAGAGGGTAAGAAAGCCATATGGAACCTATAGACAGAGGGGCACCCAAAATGGGACGGAAGGACATCGATACGTATTTCTCTTTTCACACCACCATCTTGTTGACTTTGTCCAGGCTATTATTCAGATCCAGCAGGGAAAAACGCAAGCGTGACAGTAATCCCAGGGGAGTTCCTGTGCTCGCTCTCCCCACGCGGCAATGGCAGCAAAGGCCCCCAGTGCCCCGGGCTGGTGGGGGCTCGGCCCCCGGTGCTCCCCAGCCTGGCTCCCAGGAGAGCGCCAAACCCCGGCACTCAAACCTCAACATTCCTGCAAAAGTTGCATTTGCAACTTTTCTCCGTGACAGCAACTGTTATGGAGCATTTTAAAAATAGTCCGTGTAACTTCAGTTTGGTTTCAAAATTAATGATCCATATGTTTAACCTACTTCAGGACATCCATATCTAAAGAAAATGCATGGGAAGCAAGCATTCAGACCCTCTTATCCTTCAGTAAAAGTTCTGCTCACTGCAAGGGGCTCTTAACTTGATTTCTTGTAGATAAATACAGAACATATTTACAGCTGCCAATGACAGATGTTCAGTGCAAATATTATTCCAGCAGATTTTTTAATCAGATGGTGTAATGCATGATAGTGTCATTTAAAAAAGAAAGTATGAATACAGTGAAAAAATTACCATTTGAAAGGCAAAACTATTTTTGCAAAATTCATAATGAACTAATTTTTCTCATCAGCAAAATGATGCTACAAGACACACAAAACTTATTTCTTAGTTGTAACAAACCAAATAATCACAAATTATATACATGTTCACCTTTATGTTCAGGTGCAGAGGAGTCCCACACACTGCGGCCAGTGTTTGTTCAGCACCATGGAAACCATTTCACTCCATTATCCAAACATTATTTACATAAAACCGAGGGGGAAAAGGTAAGAGAAAATAAAAGTGACACAGGCAGAAATAATAACAGCGATCGGATTCATGGTGGAGAAGTGGGCAGGGAACCAAAGAGCTTTAATGAAATTTGCATTCACGGAGGGGAGCGGTTGGGGAGAGCTGGTTGCATCGAAACAGGATAAAAAGGAAAAGCCAAGCCTACGTGAAGTAAGATTTTCTCCTTCCTGCAACAGCACTTGTACAACTACTTTATCAGAGTGATAAATCTTACTTAAACAGCGCAGGGGAAACTTGGCAGGAGAAACACAATGGTACAACAGGTAAACGAGCAGAAACTTGGTGATCACACCGTATTTGTAATAGGCAATCAAGCAACTGTCTAGAAGTGAGATACATGCCTCTCGTTGATGGGAAGAGACACTTTCTGCTGAAGGCTGCAAACAGCTACTCGACAACCGTGTGCTGGTTAAAACATTTTAAGGTTGCTGCTTTGAGACTGCTCCTTAGCGTTGCCTTGCCACTGCTGGCAGTGACTGCTTCGGTGCTGAACACGCCACAGCAAAACATTTCGCTAAAACACCTTTGCTTTATAACCTGCGGAAGCTTTCCAAATGTTATTCCCTCTCTAAAGGGAGAAAATATCCAGGATAATCAGAAAATCAAGAGACATGGACGTATTAAGACAAGCTGAATTTAGCGCAGACGCTTCCCTGTTTGTCCAGCTCACGAAGCTGCTGAAGCCAAGAATTCTGCAAACAGAGGAAGGGAAAAAACAAGCACACCAAGAACTGCCTCATCCAGTTTTTCTGCCTCGGGCTGAGTAAGATACACCTCAACTGCAACTGCCAGCTCTCCCAGGACGGCACCTCCAGCCGGGACATCAGCAACCCTCTCCATGGCCAGAACACAGCACGCGTGCGCGGGCAACATTTCACGTAATGACTTCCAAAACGATTTACAACCGAGTGTTGGAATACTGAATGTTTAATGTCACTTAATTAAAAGAATTTCATTTTAATGCCTTTTGCACATTTTGCGCCAATTAATGCAAGGTACTAACTACTCTTAAATCACATTTCAGCCAAGATGAGCTAAGGATGATCAACCGTTCACAAGATGAACCTTTTCTGGTTTGACAAAGGACAGTACGTCTCAGCTGAGATCCTGAGGTGTTCTTCCAGGTGTCCTTCTTCGAGATGGGAAGTCAGAGAGAAGCAGAAGAATTGAAGGCTTCCTCTATCAACAGCACCTGCAGATCGTGACAGCGCAGCCACTGCTATCCCAGAATTCACAGAAGAAAACTTCAGGGCTCTGGTTATAGTCAGTTGTGGGCTGATCTCACCCGTAATTTCAACTGAACATACAATCCTCTTCTTCCTCTATCGTGTCTTACCATTAGAGGTTTCGGAGCACTGTGATGTTGAATGTGCTACTAACTGTATGTCCTATTCCCATCTTACTCATGACCACGTAATACACAAGTAAAATGATTTTACATGTACAATGTATATAGCAGTGTGTGGTTTTCAGTGATTTGGAAGGAAAGGGACTACCGATACTTAAAATAATTTAGATATTCAACAGTTCTAAATTTTTAATTTTAAGATAACACGTCTCCATACCACGCCTCCTCTTTCCTGAGTAGTACAACCAAAGTACTTCATAGCAAGGGAAAAAACTGACCTGCATTGGAATTCCACCACTGGAAGATGTTAAAAAGAATTACAACCAAAAAAAGTGTTGTACCATTAGCTTTCTGTGGAAAAATAAGTGGTATCTTTCATGTGTTATAGCAGGAAATATAAATAGCCACTAATATACTGTCTCCATATGTTAGACTGAACAACCAGTCTGAAATACTGATCCCAGTAATTACCAGCTGCTCTAAACAACATGGACCTAGTACAGACCTACGTTTGTGTTTAACAGCTAACCAAACGGAAGGACCTGGCTGTGTGAGAGGATCCTTCTCCCCACTATTCCCCATTTAACTTGACTGCATGACAAACTCGCGTGGTTTGTTAACTTGTTCTTGCCTTTCAGTATGTGAAAACAAAAGACCATCGTAGGCGTCGTAAGGTATGATTTGCTACAGAAGCAAACATTGAAGATCTCCTTGTTTTCACTGTTTATAAGCCCTTACCATCCTGTTGATGTCACTGGATTCACTCCCAATTGACAAAGATGTGCCAGAACAAAGGACGTTTCACAGAAGAAAGGACAGCAGGGAGGAGAAGCAGCAGAAGCAATGAGACCAAGACGTATACTAAAAACAAAAATCGTGAAGCCATGTTTGTTGGTTTATAGATCGCTGGACACTAAAGAAGGCAGGGTCAATGAAAGAACTCATCAGATGACTGCAAAAACTGGAAGTTAAAAATACACTAGTAGCTACATGAACACTGGGAAGGAGACCAAATGCATTGCAAATTGGATACCACTGAACATATGCAAGCATAACAGGTTTTTTTGAAAAGTCATAAAACTTGGTATTTTATCATGAAGAATCCCTTCTAAGTCCAGAGGGATGCACAGAGCTAGAAGGACAGACTTACCTGTTGTTGAAATACTCTTAAACGCAGTTTGTCTCCTTCATTTAGGACTACTCAAGCTCTAACGTAGATTCCTCTGGGTAAGTCTCACTAGGTGCAATTTCACAGCTGATCTCTGATCTAGTTCAATATTTCCTTTGTGACTGGTGCAGTATCATCGCCTTCCTTTTCAGCAATTCTAATTTTAATCTCTTTTCTCTACAGCTTTTCTTTTCATGTGTCAGTTTGTATGAGGATCATGTACCCCAACAGGAAAATCTTCACTGGTATATATCTGAATGTATCCCATAATTGCAAATGTCCTAAATTATGTTAACTAGCCTGAGGTAAAAAAATATGGGCTTTCCAAAACATACTACTGCATCAATTAATTAATAACCATCAACTGAAACATAGCATAACAGCTGGTTTTTGGTTGCTTTGTGGTTTGTTTTTTTATTTTTATTTTAAAAGAAATCTTTGATGTAATTAAAAAAAAAAATTGACCCTTCTCACTCTTAAGTTGAGGAGGAGCAAGACTGGTGTTTTCAGTAAGGTAGACTCTACCCATTTTGTTATTTGCCTTCCAGGAAGAAAAAAGGCAAAGCAATCATACGCAGAAATCGCTAAAAAGGAGATTACATAGGAAAGATACCACAACAGGTACTCTCACTCTACCCAAAAAGTTGTTGAAGAGACTAACTGCAGTGTCTTCGCTGTGAGGGGATCGGTGCATCTGACCGGGCTCTTTCTCCACAGCCACGGCTTTTTGTTTTACGCGATCTCAGTGAATACTTCCACATCTCTGAAAGTTCCAATCAATACAAAAAATGAACCACACTTTGTAAACACTGTGATCACATCAATTGCTATTGTATTTGTAATTACGTTCATTTATCAAATGTGCTACCAGGGTGATCATAATAATCTCAACATATCCATAAAAACTATCTAACTAACATTATCTCAAGGTGTGCACACATCCCCAAGTCATGAATCATCCATCCTACGTTAGGAGTTTACCACCAGAAGTTACAGACAAGTATTTGTGAAAAAGAAACTTGCCTCTGAAATATTTAGAGACCTTATTTTCACGAAATATCATCTTCCCGTGCTCATTTAGCCTCCATAAAACAAAAATCTCAGGCAAAGCCTTTAATACTCATCCACCTGTGATACTGATGGGTAAACAAGAAAAAAGAAATAGAAAAAAAAAATAAAGAAAGATTAAAAACTCTTAATTTCACCTTTATAAGAGCATATTTTGATCCTGAAACATTGGCGACAGAGGGTACAGCTGACCAAGCAGAATGTAGAGTACAACGGTAGTACAAAGAATATCACTATTTATTAAATGCACCTCACAAATACTGCATTGATATCTGCTTATTTTGAGAAAGCGGGAGGTGACAGACACCAGAACACAACACAGAACAAGAACAGTGGATAGAAACTCTTTTTCCACTCCCCAGCAATCCCCTAACCTGCTGGAATCTACATTTCTCACTACACCTTCAGACAGCTGCTGAATGCACATATTAAAAAAGAGGTTTATACAAAATATACACTGGGTATGCACTAGTTAAGTGAATGGAAAAAAGGACAAAAGTAAGAGAAGGCAAACACAGAACCTAATTTCTATTTTCAGCCCAAGACTTGTTTTCCATTTCTGTGCTCTTTCCCTACACGCATCCAAATGACACACTCTACTGCTCACACTAAGACAAATCCTTGAGTTGATTCAATGGAAGAACCACCCAACCGGTCAGCAAAGGGTGTATATTAGGAAGATTAAAGGTTAATTAGCATTTTCCAAGAATTTTAATAATTCTGCTGCTTGTCTGTTGCTTTCAGAGCACTAATATCACAAAGAGCAGTCACATGCAAAGGCCAGTTTGACCTCTGAACCTAATATGATAAAAGATATCTGTGGTCCCAAAGAGTAGAAGACTTCAAATTTTGGGCTGGACAGAGAAGAGAATTGAAGACAAGACCTGTCCAGTTCTGGATTCTTCAATGCCATCTACTCGCCGAGGGGAGGTGCATCACAGCTCTGCGTCAGTAAAAGCCCACTGCAAGCCAGCCACGGTCACCCAACAAGTCAGGAAGCCTCTGAGCAGTGTGGTATATTTTAAAGGTATGCTTAGAAGTCTAGAGCAATTCTTTTATCCCTAAAAACATCAGACGGCTTTTCAACACCAAGCGGATGTACACTATTTTGCTAATTTGCTTCCCAATGGTAGCACTGTATTTTTAATACAATGTAATTCTGGTCCTACTTCCCACTCAGTCACTAATGTGGTGGGGCAGGGTGATCTACAGAGCCACACGGAAGCTGTTGGAAGAAAAATGTAACCCATTAAGAACAGCATGAATTAGTCATGGGGCACTTGCTTACCCAGTGTAATGCCGAACACAGACAGACGTTCAATAACATGATGTGGAGTATACGCTGACAGAGTTGTTCTGCATCTAACATGTCTGAAATCGCGTTATTTTAAAAATGTTATCGATTAAGTCTCATATAGGGAAGGAGCATTATAACGTGCTTGAGGGTTGCTATGAGATTTAACTGTTGCACAATGCGGCGTGCACGTCTTTACATGAAAACAGGAATCAGAAGATGTATCAGTGCCTGCGAATCGAAGTCGCTCTTCCCATTCCTCCGTGCACTCCTGCCAACAGGCTGCTGCTTGCCATGCCCCGGGCCACCGCCTGACCAGGATCTTCCTCCCGGTCTCTCCATTTGCGCCCAGGGAGCAGCAGGGACATCGACAGGCAGGACTCTCATCAAAGATTTCATACGGTGGATGTGCCCTGTTGCTCATAGTTACAAGGCTGCAGCCTAAGCAAAAAAAAAAAAAAGGTTTCTCTGGCATGATACGGGGGCCATAAACATCAAGCTTTTGATCAATCATAGGTATTTCTAGAGCAGACACCCTCAACCACTATCATCCCACGGGATGCGCCCCAAACCAGACCCTGATCCCCCATATCTGGTATTACATTCCCCTTGCACCACAAGATGTTCTATTTATTTTATAGGAGATTTCTAAATGACAATGATGCCAAGAGGAAGTGAAAATATGAGAACCTGACCCTGTAAATCTTACCTTTATTTATTTTACTAAATTCTTATACGCAAGGCTTGCCTAATTCCTTGCACATACCTCTGGGAAAATAACATATGAAACATTGAGTTTCACTCTTGAACACGAACATTTCCTAGACATTCAGAGAGAACTAGAAAGTTCTTGAAAAGCTCTGATCCCAACTTCTCCTTTTTTCCTTCCATGGACAGTAACACTGATTGTGATGATCCCAAGCCCACTGAAGTCAATGGAAACGTTTTTCCCTCCTATGAATTATAGATTTTGGATTATGTCCTACAGGAGCACAAAGTGTTGAGTCAAGACTAAACCACAAGCTCTTTACAGACAATTTTATCTGTGGTTACAGAACAGACCCATAATCTTAATTTACATATTTGTTTTTCAAACAAAGGAATGTTGGTAAATCAGATTAATAAATAAATCCTAGAATTACAAGATAGCACCAAAAATACAGCATTTCCACTATTTTTTAAAGCACGATAGTCTCCTACCTGAATTTTATCAAGAGTCAATAAAGGTATAGAAGACATTAATAAGTGACATTTTAGGTACTAATTGATAAAAATCCACTAAAAGAGGATTGGCTGTATAATCTCAGCTATTACGATTGATTTGTTAGTTAAATCTGTGTTTATAATCAATTGCCCTCCAGATAAATAGGTGGTTTAGCATGGGTGGTACATTAGATCGCTAGTGAAAGATCTAGGGTAATCCCTGAACAATTATGTAGTCCTGTGCTTACAAAACAGCCTCATATACTGAATCCATTAACAAAACTCAAGTATTTAAGCACTGTCTTTTGGATGTCCTAGAATATTAATTATACCTATTATATAAAATTATTTATTTATTGTATTTAATTACAGCAAAATGTGAATCCAAATGAATTAGCTACACACATAAAAGAATTACACACATCCTTTTCTCCGTTATGAACAATTTAGCATCAGCTCTGAAGCAGAAGCTTTGTAATGTAGAAAATGTTCGTAACGAGAAATCAGCTGTGAAGGGACTTGAGAAGAAACGTAGAGGACAGAGCATCAGAGACCTCTTTAGCAATTGCTCCACAGGCCTGGGACATCACCAGAAGCAACCTCTACCATCGCGCCAGAGCGCGACCAAGACCATCAACACGTCCCGGGTAGAGCCACGGCAGCGTCTGCGCCAGTGTGAAATGATTCCCGGCCCAAAGAGGTTTCAAAGGGATTATGTAGCATTTCCACTACTAACACGCATGGAAATCCACATGCTTTCAACATGCTTTTCTTGTGAGCAAGCTAGCATGAAAGTTCTTGGAAATGGTAAATACCTTCAAAAGAACAAAAGACTGAGAAATGTTTATAAACATCTGCTTCATTCAGCTACTTCTAATCATTTCTGGCCATCGGCTGAGTGACAAAAGTGAACGGTTCTCCAGTTACCCATCTTTTGACCAATGTCCCAAACAACTTTTCACTTCTGCCACCACTGGCAATTTACACTGAAAATCTGTTTAGAGTGCATCCACCTTGAGCGGCAAAAGGAGCTCGAAGTATTGAGTTTAAACAACGCAGATTTTCCAAAATGGAAAATTAAATTCCAGGGACACCACCCTCATTTCTTCTTTTGAAAGGAAATTAATTCATTTCCATGCAGTTCACTGTGTTGGGAAACTTTGGGACAAGACCTGCCAAAGGGAGATCCATTTCTGCATGGTTAGTAAGGGTCAGATTTTCTCACCTCCCCTCTGGAATACCTTTACCAGGCAAAATCCCAGTTTGCTGCCTCTGCCACGGTGGTGCGCGGTGACCCAAACTACAGCAGCGTTAACTGAGAGGATCATGACACTGTGAACTAAAATACGCGATTTAAACAAGCAATTAATTGGAATGATTCTGAGCCCCAAACCCTTGAAATAATGGCTTCAGAAGAACTGGTGAAGTCCTGTTAGTAACTAGATGTTTCCACAGCTGAGTCACAACGGCGCTCTGTCTTACGTGCCCTGGGAAGACAAGTTACATATGATGAATAACCCAAGTTTTCAGGTTCACGTAGCGCATATATGTTGGGCTTGAGCAATGAAGGATTTTGCCTGCATATGGAAACAACAGGCATCGGGAAACACCGCAGTCCTTCGTAGCGCATATATGTTGGGCTTGAGCAATGAAGGATTTTGCCTGCATATGGAAACAACAGGCATCGGGAAACACCGCAGTCCTTCGTAGCGCATATATGTTGGGCTTGAGCAATGAAGGATTTTGCCTGCATATGGAAACAACAGGCATCGGGAAACACCGCAGTCCGCCCAGACACAGAAAAACTGTCTTTGGGCAAACCAGCTCTAGAAAACTGAAGGTCAGCTGATCATTTCTCACCCTAATACTAAGTTCATTCATTTTGTGTGTGTGTGTCTGTTGTTATTGTCGGGTTTTTTTACATTACACTTTAAAAATATACATACCTTAAATAGCCCAAAGTATCACATATAAAGCAATTATCTGTTCCGGTTAAATGTGTTTTTACAACATTCTAATAAATAACCTTGCCTCTACACATGGATGTATATCTCTGTTGAGTGTGGACAACATACAATTGTTCTGCAGCTCCACTGCTGTATTCCTGAAACTAGTGAGATCAAAACAAACAATCTAATAGGACTCGCTTGGCTGCATCACAGTTGTTTATAAAAATGGCCTGTATATTACTGGTACATAAAAATCAGGCAGCTGGGCATCCCATGTGATCCCGGATCAGAGTACAAAGGCAAGAGAGACACAGCATATATATTGTAATAAAGCATAATCACCACGTCATATCATCTTTCTGAATAAAATAACACATCAACATTTTTCTGCATTCTTAGACATGCCCTTAGCTTCAAATTTAAAAAAAATGAAATGAGCTTCACAGAAGCTTGTGCCTGCACGCCCACACCACATCATTTCGCACGCCGCGGCCACCCGTGCTCCACGCGCAGGACCCACGCGCAGGCACCAGCACCAGAGGCACCAGCACCAGAGGCACCAGCACTAGAGGCACGGTCAGCGCTGGCAACGGCAGGAGGAGGCGGCACAGTCCTCCCCGGGGCACGGTCCCGCTGCCCGGCACCTGCCCCGGCCCCGCGGTGCGGAGGGCAGCGCAGCCAGCACCGCCTTCCCACGGCGAGCCGGGGGCCCAGCCCAGCCCTGGGGCACAGGGACGCCCGCTCCTGGGCTACGGCTCAGCACCCGCAGACCCAGCTGGGATAAACCCGAAAAAACCTCACGTGCTTACAAACCGCCAACCTGGAACTAAGGGCATGAAGCCTTGGGCACGTTGGTGTTCAGCGTAGCTGTCTCTTAATGGAAGTCATGTTCCAAAACCGCAGTCAGTAAGCTTTTTTTTTTAATTTTCATTGCCATTGCACTTAAAAAAAAAAAATAGTTTCTCCCAAAGCAAAGGCAGAAGTTGCCAGATCTGCTCTACCCCGTCCATGCCATCAGAGGCTTGTAACGAGCCGCAGCCGCACCGACGCACACGGGAGGCTCCTGCAGGGAACAAGCCGGGCAGATCCCCCATGGGCTGGGACCTACCGACCCCCTGGAAGGGGGCAACAACTGCTGCCAGCACCTTCCTTCCTCCGGGAACCCCCACCCGCCCCGCTGACGGCAGAGGGGAGCGCCGGCACCAGCCCTGCCCACCCCACCCCGGGGGGACACGGAGCCCACGGCTGCCACCCAGCCCGGACACCCGCGGCGGCAGTGGGATGACGTGGGGCTCACTTCGCGTTCGGAAGACAGCGTGGTTTGGGCGTGGGCATAAATGCAAAAATATTTAACTTGAATAACCTGGGGAGAGCTAGGCGTGTCTTAAGGAAGAGTCTATCTGTAAGCGGAAAAATAGACTTTTGCTAAAAAATGAAAGGACTTTCTCCTTGAAGGTCACAGTATCTGTGGGCCTCATTCCTTATCGTCAGACAAGCATGGTTTTTCCCCAAGAAAGCCCTCAGAACTCATTAGTGCTCTCATTGTCCAGCATTTCTTACCCAATACCCACATATCTTCACAATTAACGATGTCAGGCACGACTTGGAAGGCATCACTCGAAGCAGAGGCACGTGGCCGCGCAAGGCACGCTGCGGAGCCGCTGCGAGGAGGCGCAGGCGCCACCGAGAAAACCTCATGTTACGCTGAGATGACCATGACCAACACAAGCTACAAGAACGCCGTGGAGGCATCTGCTCTTCTGCAAATGCCCCGGCTTTGCCTGGGACTGGATGGAGGGGGCCAGCCTGGCAGGACGCCCTGGAAGGAAGCTGGTGACGCACGGAGAATGGCAGCAACAGTCCCCTTGAATGGACGGATCTCGCTAGAATTGCCCACAAGAAAAGGACAAGTGGATGACAGTTCTGACCCACCCTAAAAATGTGGCACTCCTACAATTCTGAAGTTACAGATATCAGAACAAGAAAATGCACGACTAAAAGTAAGGCGGAGAGCTGCTCACAGAACGGTGTTCCAGTGTCAATTATCCTAAACTGGCATGAGAGAGAAAACAGTCTAGGTTTAACTTAATATTCTAGCTACTCTCTCATATTCGTTCTTCAAAACATGAAATTAATTCCCCAAACCAAACTTCCCGCTTTTCCTCTATAATCAAACAAATTTCAGAATTCTCCAAAAGCATGAAAACTCCACCATACAGGATCTGATTTAATGCAGTGGCCACGGCAAAATCCTCATTAAATCTTTATCGCAAAATATCAGATCTGTGTTACTTTTTTCCGCTTCTCAGCACTTTCACCACTGCTTAATCTTAAAATGTTAAAACCCTTGACACTTATTGCTGTCCTGTGTATTCACCTGAAATACCTTGCCTGCATAACTTCATTGCATTCTAATGCCACTCCTTTTCCACCCTGCATTCAAAGAAAATGATTGTCTTTTAAATTAGTAAATCAGGTCCAAGTTCCCGTAAACCCATGAAATTTGGCACTGTTCAGGCTTAAGATTTATGCCTGAAGCACCTCTAGATTTCTTCTGAATGAGCGCAGGGAGTCCCAAGGTAGTCTAACCATCTCATAATAGGTAAGCACATTGTTTGCCACTTCCAGAACACTCGATTAATAACATCACTAGGATTTTAAAGTAGAGTTTGAAATAGATGCAGACTGTGAGAAAAAGAGATGAACATAATTAAAAGATCTGTCACATACATACGCCATAAATCTAACAAATTCCCTAACCGTTGAGCCACATCTGATTCGGATATGGCCAGGCCTCATGAATACTGTTTTAAAACAGAGTTCTTTGATATCCTTTTCACAGTGAAACCCTTTATTGAAGAACCATGGGAGACAAGTTAAAATTCTAAATTACACATTCTCCTTTCCCTGCTGCCCTGCCCCCAAAGATGCCAGAATCTCAGCAAGACAGGTAAAAGTATCTTACCATTTTAAAACTCCCATTAAAGTATTTAATCTTAGAAAAAGAAATAATCATAAAGTAAGAAGCTATCAAATCCAAAAAGTTTCTGTAGAATGTAGGATTTCTAAAAATGTCAAAGAGAAACGCAATAAATATATGCTAAAATAAAATTGTAAGTGGCAAATGATTAAAGTGTGAGGCCAATATTAGAAAATACTCCTTATAAGTAAGTAGAGAAAATGCAATCATCCTGCCAATGAAAAGCAGTCAATTACAATAAATAGTGTATGAATGCATCTCATATGCTTTCAGTGCAATACACATACCAAAGGAGAACTGTCGAATTGTTACAATTTGCATGGGAGAATTACAAATAAGACATAAAATATTCTTTTGAAATGCAAGTTATTTTTATTTTGGAATTACCATGATCAACGGTGATGCCCTGCATCCAAATCACCAGTCAAGGCAATAACAAATCACAAGGACTTATGCTGTAGGCAGCGCAGAGAACAGAGGGTCACTGACTGTTTTGCAGATATATTATCATATACGCTTTCTATCCTACGTATTCACAGGACATTTGTTTTCTCAAGGATTCAAGCTGATCCCAGCATCTGGGTGTAAAAAAATTACGTAATAGATGCTAGATATTAATTCCTTCAGTCCATCCTATTTCCAATTCCTACTTTGTCATCAATGCCTTTTTAATTTATCCTAATTTATCACAGGCAGTTTTCTTGGTTGGAGTTGCATAAACCGAACCAGTGACCTCAGGTGCCTTAGTTAATGTAAGGAAAAGAAAAAAAATATTTGTAAATTGTTAGCATGCTATGTTTTGTGGCCCAAAAAAAGTCCTTGGTCATTTGTCTCCATATAATCAGAGAGAAGCCGTAAATCATTCCAGGTCATAGATTAAAATGGTACTTCAAGAGGCACAATTCCCAATTTCAAAGTTTGACTAAACAGACACCAAGAATTACATCACTTAGCTCTTCTCCATTACATACTTAAATGTGAGGGCCATTCCTCAGACCCTATCAAGAAATCAAAAATATAGCGATATATGTACTTTGCACGATGTTTCTGAACAGTTGCATTTGCCAATATTTTTCCCACTTCAGACCTTGTAGAAAGTAGCAATGGGACGTTTCAAAGTAGTGTCGTGCTTTGGATTTGATTTTACCTGGAAGAAGCTTAACAAGACAAAACCTTATGGCTGATTCACACCTCATGTCCTAGTTCCGGAAGCTGCAGGTCATCTTTTAGGAAGAAACTGGCAACCTAACCCAAGCGCCAGGTTTTCCACTGGTTAAATTCAGTTAGCCCTGTTTGTTTCATTAGAGAAAGGCAGATCTATCCTATATGAATATCTGGTGGATGGTCTTTCCAAACCAACCTGTCAAATCCTTTTGACAATTCTAATGATAATGACAGGTTTTGTCATCAAGAGAGCTTCTACATGGCAGTTAAAATGCCCCCAAAGTCCAAAGTGCAGCATTATCCATGATGTCCATGCTGAAGAGATTGTGATAAGAAAGGGCTCTAGCCTCCCTAGCCCTCAAGCTCGATATCTGCATTGGGAACCTCAAAACCTTCAGCCTTTACAAGCAATACACTAAACAACCTGAAGGTTTCCATTGAATTTCTTTTACTACCTTTCTTCTCAAGTAACTGGTTTAATTCACCCAGAAAGAATATCCTCTTATCACAAATCCTTCAAGCACTGTAGTCCCATCAATTATGGCATAACGAACAATAAAACCCACTGCCATCCCATTGGGGTCAGCTGTGGTGTATTTTGATTCCTGTGTTTAGGCATAGGAAGGTAAAGCAGACAATGCCATACATAGCCATCTCCTTGCTAAGAATTTGCGGAAACTTTGTGAGCATATTCCCCCCATAGCTTTCAGTTTAAGTTTTCCCACTTTCCCACTGAAGATCAGCAACTCCGAAGGAAGGATCTTTCACTTGGCTTTCATTGCTCCTTTACAAAATAAAGGCAGGACCAACAAAAATCAGATTTCCTTTAATTGCCATGGATTGCAGCTGATGATATGCCCATATTAAGATGGGTAAACTCAGAGATAACTTTAACATTGCCATAATGCTAATCTACTTTGAGCTACAGTTGCCCAGTCCATGTTGATGACTGCCATCCCCGTGAACCAAAAAAGTGGAGAGAATATCAGGGTGACTAGAAGTGTTACGTACGCCCTTTGGGCTTGTGGTTTAGCTTCCCAGGTGCAAATTTTTTACATTATTTTTTGAACTCTAGTGTATTCTAAAACAAATAAGTACACTAAAAAGGAGCTACGGTGTTGGATTGCCATAGGGTTGATTTTTCAGGGGGGTGGGGGAGGGGTGGGGTGTTGCTTAGCTGGATGGTTTTTGCCTGACTACTTAAAAAGTTGCAGGGAGTCCAGTATCCCAGATAATCTAATGTCTATGGCTAGTTGTCGGCCCGATCAAACAAAAACGCAACCCTGATTAATCAATACTGATGGCCATTATTCAATTTCCCTTCTGGTTTCTGTAAACGGAGTATTTTGTTCTGCCAGAAATCCTGTATTTCTTTGTAGTTGCTGTTTATAGTGTATTATTAAAAGTAATGAATTATGTTATTGGCCTCATTATCTCCATAAGAGGCACACGAATGCTGTATGCTTCTTTGACTTAATCTTTGCCAATCAGCATGTTTTGCAGAAAATGTATAGCCAGCCTGGAACATGAGCTCTGCACAAGGAACGAGTATCAACAACTTTATGTAAATTTCCAGAAATACAGAAATACATGAACAGATTTAATGTTTGAAAGTGGTGAAGATCCAAATTTCTTCATCTGCTGATACTTTAAGCTACCACATCTATCATACATCTGACGCCATCTCTAAAGAGAAAACACTTTTACAAAACAATCTCACAATTTTGTTGTATACCAAAAAGAACGAACAGAAGCTAGTTAGATAAAAATGTTTCTATATATTAATATCCCTATAAACTTCCAATATCTCTCAGAAGTTCTCTCAAGAAAGCATGTTTTTTTATATATTGCTCTTGAGAAAACTCTACACGTGTGACTAGGACCAAAATGAAGAAAAGCATCTTCTTCATACTCAACGGACAGCAGCAGGAATGCAATCGTTCAGTTTTGGTGCGTTTAATTATTTGAAATAAAGAAAATGTGCTGTTCGGTTTGCAGTTGCTTGTGCAGGTCAAGATAAGCTAAATTTTTACATTTACCTATTTCCTGTCACATGCACATCTCCTGGGCAGCGCATTCTACCAGCGCGGGAAATTCAAAACCAACCTCCAAGTTCAGGAGCTCAGAGCCTGTCTCTAAATTTACCCCTCATTAATTTTAGATCTGCCTCCAAATCCCTCCCACAGCTGCCTTCTCTTCCATTTCATTTTCCGCACAAGTTCATAAAAAGGAGAGCAGTACTTCTTCCACTGTCATTTTTCGTTGTCAGCAATACCAGAACCACAACCTTCTTGGCCCCATTTTCTTATAGCTCTCTACTGCCCGTTCACACGTGCAACGCAATCCACACGGTCTGATATACTCTGTCATTATATCACCCCGAGATCTAACTGCCTGGCTGCAAAGTTTTTTGGTATAATGTCTTTACTGTCCTGACAAAAAGAGGTTTTTTTTCCTTACAGTTGTATCAGTGCTGCAGTGAAAACAATGGTCGCTTCTTTCTTCCCACAGCTACGTCTTTTAAATTTTTCAGTCAGTTCCTTTGACCACCTGGCTCTCCTCTTCCCTCACCACCAGGAAGGATGTCCCAGCTCTGCCCAGCGCCTCTGAACAAGGACGAACGCCTGCAGAACTGGCGACTCCCCGCAGAGGGGGGGTCCGGGGCTGAAATGGCAGAACTTCCTCTTACGAGGATTTTTAAAACATGTGTTGCTTGCATTCAGCAAGCACAAAAATTTTGGTCAATTGAAGGAAATCAGATAAGGGGCGTTTTACTGCAAGGTAGGCATTCCCAAGAAAGTAATGCCTGGGTTCCTTAAAAATAATTTTTTAAGCAACTGGGCTCTTGATCTACGGAAATTAACGTGCCTCATGTCTCTCTAATTGTTCTTCTCGTACCTCCCTATTTTCAGTAGCACATTTGTTAATTGATTACAATCAAATTTCGTCCATTTATCCCACATTCCTCAAAGTCTGCTAGTCTACAGACTAATCCTTTTGAGCTACTACCTTTCATATAAGCCCTCAGGTGGATTTCAAATATGATATGATTACTAGACCCTAGATATTCACCAGTTTCCATCATATTTATCATACTTGCTTCATTTCCTAGGAGAAAGGGTCTGATTCATTAAAAATTATATGCCCCATTTAAGCAGGTTTTCTGCATACTTTACTCAGGAAAAAATGCTGAATGCATTTTTTTCCACATAAAAGTATGTCTCTTTTGTGATTTATCAACCTTTTACACCCTGCTTGTAAGTGGATGCCTCTCAGTCATGTACCCTAGTGGTACATAACTCCTGAAAAGGGTGATAACAGGCATTTCCAACTTCCAGCTCAGAAACTGAAGCTATTTCAGACAGAACAAATGTCACGTGTTTTTACTGTTTATGTTATTTTTGTGTGGTTTTATTCAAGCACTATGATTCACTACTTGAATTCCCTGGAACAGTTAAATTCACACTAAGTTTCAGTTCGGTTTTGAAAGATGGATATCCAAGTATTTGTAGGTCAGATGCAATCCAAATAATACTAGGGTGGTTTTTTTGCAGAAGTACAGCTTTTCACATTACTGTAATTTATCTATCTTTATTACTTTGGAGATTTAAGTGATCATTTGCTGTTAGCCATGCCACAGTTAAGCACAGGAGCTTTTAATAACATCGAGGATGAAATTCACTCCTGGGCACAGAGCACAAACAAGGTTCTCTGGTCCACCTGAAGCCTTCAGCATGGAGTTTACATAGCCAGGCACCTTCGCACAACCTCTTCGTTATTATGACAAATTTCACAGCTGGGGGAAAAAAGTCTTTCCAACACCTGTGTCATGAAACTGTTTCTTCCTTTTCTTCCCTTTTTCATTGTGGGCAAGGTTATGGGATGGGGAAAGAGCATTAGAAAGAGGTAAAACAAGTAGCGAGGGGCAGATATCTCTCAAGAAGCTGGCAACCAAAAAGAGTAAGAGAAGGCTGTTCTCTATCAGCATACTGTTGTTTTGGAAATCCTGAAGCTAATACGGAAACTAATGCTTCCATATATTTTAAATCAGAGAAGAAATGAGACAGAAAGTTGGTTTTATAATGAACCCCTCTCATAAATGACTACCAGAAGGGTTGAAAAAGTCATTATCAACATTTGTAGAGTACAAGTGAGTTCTGAACCCTCAATAGACGTGAAAGTATGTTTCTTATTTAACAACACTGCAAGAGTCACCATTAAATAAAACACCGTGGTATTTATCAAGTCTTGCTGATATTCAACCCAGAGGAAAATGAAGGTGGTATCTGACACACAAGAGCACTGTCAGAATTGACAAGAACTGCCTTTTAGGCAGTGACCAAGTACTAAGCACTTTCATAACAGAAGCTAGTATTAACTTCAGCGAACAACCACTGATCTTACATGTAAGAGTTACCACATGCCAGTATATTCAGGCATAAAGAAACTTAGAAGTATAAAGAGGGAGTCACCTGTAGTTCAAACCAAAAAAGTCCAAAATGTCCCCAGGCATGTACTGTCACATGTTTATCACATAAAAGAAAATGCCTCTAGTAAAATACCAGGAGGATGAGAATTGCAGACAAAGGGGGATAGAATCACAGAACAGTTTGGGTTGGAAGGGACCTTTAAAGGTCATCTGCTCCAACCCCCTGCCGTGGGCAGGGACATCTTCAACCAGATCAGGGGGCTCAGAGCCCCGTCCAACCTGACCTGGAACGTTCCCAGGGATGGGGCATCTACCACCTCCCTGGGCCAGGGTTTCACCACCCTCAGCGTAAAAGATTTTTTCCTTAGATCTAGTCTAGGGCAAATTTTCAACACACTGTTCACACAGATCTCAACAGATATTCCACAGATACAGCAAGAAGCTCCCACTGACCAAGTTTTGATTTTCTTGTCAAAAACACAGGAGTCTCAGAGCTATGAAATTCATGGAGAGAAAAGGTTTTGCTAGACTCTCTGTGGCTGTCATGACTTTATTCACATTAGTCTTCTGCTGCATTAATCCAATGAGCTTCTGCAAAATCACTTCACCTGCCATAGCAGAGAAAGTCTTGAAAAGCGACCTCCTAGGAGCAGTTAATACCTGGTACAAGGCGAGACAGTCCTTGGGCTTCTCCAAATGGTGCCGTACACGGCGTCCACATACAGCCCGCGAGTGTTACAGCTTCCTTCCTACTCCACAGCCTTGTTGAACTCAGTTTCATAAAAGCAGTTAGTGATAGAACTGGTGCTTTCCCGTCTTTTCCTCGCTGTGCCTGTATCTCATTTGGCAAAGGAGACAAGCCTGAGACTTCTGCTACTCGTCTCGTTTGGACAGGGCTTCGCACCAGGGCAGCTAAAACAAACCCTTCTTTTCAGAACTATCCAGCGTAAGATTCTGCCTCCATCATTTTCCTTTTTCCCAGCTAAAGGACAGAAATTGTCTTTTTTCTGCAATCTAGGTTTATCCTGAAACACAGATAGTTCATTTTTCACATAACAGACATAGTTAATACATGCAAATGCATAATTCTAAGATTATATTAAACAATAAAAAGATTACCAAACTAAGTAAAGCACTGCCTCTCTTAATCTTGCCAATGTTTGAAATGCTATATGTTGTGCAATTGTTGCAATGATCTAGACCCCAGCTTAAGAAAGCAGTGGAGATATTGTTAATACACTAGAACACTACCATTTTACAACACACTTCCACCAGGAAAAACCATCCAAAAAAATCAAGATATTTGCTTACAATGCAAGGGACATTTATTCTGTAATACGCTTTTATGATACCTTGATCTGTTATCCCATATAACCAATGACTGAACCATACAGTCTCATGGATGCTCTTGCAGAAGACGATCACTCGCTAACCTTTACTAAGATGTAGTAATAGTAACAACAAAGAATCTGCGGTCTCAGTCCCTGTGGATGTCACGCAGTTTTACATGCAGAATTAGACAATGCCCAACAGAAAAGAAATGCACATATCGATGGGGAAATAATCTCTCACGTAACTCTATGAAAAACTGTCATAAAACATGCCTGGGACACGACTGAGCTAAACTACAAGTTTTCTGTATAAGAACAGGGTATCAGGCTTTTGAGTTCCATTTTGAACTCGGTAATTATACAACACAAAAAGTAGGCAGTTAGCATGGAGAACAGATTTAGCTGCTGACAAAACGCTACTATTCGCAAAAGTTCAACCAGCAGAGCTTCAGTTATTCGGAAGTGCTCTATTTGCAGTATTATCTGTACGTTTTTCAAGAGCATCTATTCCTCAGGCTAGCAAAACCAAAACATAGCCATGACAAACTATGCAAAACTTTTCCATTTATCTAATAAAACTGTAAAAAAGGCCAATTTAAATTATATATGGAATAGACAGAGAAAAATCACATTGCAATCAAAGTTCAACTTATCTTTTATTAGTCTCCTATTAAATCAGAGAGAAGGTATCAAAGAAAAAAATTTTTTCCTCCATTTTGAAAACGCTTTGTCACAGCTTCATCTCAATATGCCTTTTGATACTGGTTACACAGTTTCTTCTAATTGTTTAGAAGACGACTGACTCACTCAGCTTTGGGGAGGCTACACATCCTAACCCACAGAGGCGGGCATGCCACCTACTTATGCTTACAACATCAACCTGAAATCTGTAAAACAGTTAAGCCAATGACAGCACAGAAAAACATACACTAGGCACCATCATCTTCAACATGCAAGTACCACCAGGAGCTCTCATTTCTGCATGCAAATCGCATATGGTTTGGTTTTTTTTTTTTTTATGAAATAGCATCCAGTTAAATTTTATTAAAACTGCAAATGAAATTATTTTGCGGAATTTCCCTCCTCTTGACTTAAAATGCTCTTTTTGTGCACGTTTTCCACTTGTTTTACTATCCAGACCACTGTTGTCCACATAGAAATATCTTACAATTTTGCAATCATTCCCAGTGTTCCTACAATTCCACTTGATCCATTTTGCCCAGCATCTCCTGCTAGAATACATCTTCACGCAGACACCATTTCAGTCAGCACCTACCTTATCAGTCACCTTTGCCTTGTTTTGCATTATTTTGCATGCACAACTTTGCATTTTTGTGCTTTGTATTATACCCTCAAAACATGTTTCATTTATGTTTAAATGAAAGAAAGAAGCCGCTTAAATATTTGCTAGAAGTTTCCTCCCTTATGCAGAACATGACACTCATCCCAGCCAGATCATGGAAGCGAGATTAAATTGTCCAGAGTGTTTATTGGGAGAAGCGCCTCTGACATGGAATGAAGCTCTGGAAGGCACGAGTGGGAGGAACAAGAGCAGCTTGAAAGATTAGAAGGCCTAATGGAGTTTAGAGGGGACGCATCCTGAATCTATCAAACTCTGACATTTGAGGTAGCTTTATATTTTGCTTTAAGAATAGTACAGACCCCAGTGAATTATATAATGGAATATGTCTCCCCAATGTAATCAAAGTTGACCCAACAGATTTGTCTTTCTGGTGATACAACCCGGTTCTGATTTCCTTTTCGTACCGAAAATCTTCACTGTAAGGAAATCAGAACCGGATTCTAATGACAAACAGAAAAACCACTTTTTAAATATGTAACAGGTCTAGAGAAAGCAATTCCTACCAGTTATAAATACTGCAATGAAAAGCGCCATCAGGAAACCAGTAGCTCTCCTCTTCACGACTCCCGAGGAACGTGTGCTCCAGAAGGTGTTGAATGGTCAACGTTGAATGGGCCAAGAGGGAGGCTGGTGGGAGAGGAGAGTGCGGCGTGACCTGCCCGAGGTGGTCGGCTCAGAGCTGCAGTCCGGGGACCACCAGAAGTAAGTGAACACCCCAACACAGCACTTGCGTGATTCGCACGACTTCACCTTCAATATCTACCTTCAGGTGTCAAACCAGCCCAAGAGCAGCAGCCCGTTTCCCTCCCCTGCCTATGTTGCCCTTGCACTTCAGACACGCACTCGTGAGGGGAAGGCAGACGACAGCAATGCTCCCGACACGGCGCTTGGAAAACCCTGCAGCGCTTACCTAAACGTTACACGGGGTGCTGAATAAGTACATGCAATTTTTTTAAAAAAAAAAAAAAATTGTCTTTATTAGGCTTGGGAAAAGGACTCCTTTTTCATCTAGAGGAACAAAAGGAATGGACTTCAAGCTTGTATTAAAAATGTATTTCAGGAGGCACTTTTCCAGGAGGTTTATGCAAAAAGACGTGGCTGTGAATTTGTGTAATCATCAATTGATTTTATTAAATCCCTCAATACAAAAGCATATAAATTATTTTTCCCAAAAAGCATTTTAATCACAACCTAAGTCAAGTTTACCTGTTGCTAACTAATCTCAATTTTAGAATAGCTATTAACTGAAGAACATTAAAATCTACAAAGTTAACAGTAAAGAGTAAAATTCCAAAAGTGGATGCAGAAATTCAGATTTATATTGCCAAGCAACTGAGCAGGCGAACCTAAATCAAAAGGCAGAAGCACTGCTAGTCTCATGAACATGCACAATAAAGCCAGTCAGATTCCATTTGTTAAAACACATTATTCAACTAATTTTGCCACCTTTACTGAATAATTTACTTGATTAATCAATTCTTCCAGTAACTAACCGCTTCTGCATCCCATTGACTTCTGTGTGGGCAAAACCGATTCTTCTTTTGGCTCTACTGGTATTTTTCAGAGCAGGGGTGGGTTAGCAGGTAAACCCAGGGAAGCCCCCAAAGAGCACCTGGCGTTGATGAACCAGGAGGTGACCAAGGCAGCACCTTCCCCTGCAGGAGAGGGTTTAAGCCAAGCTCAGCAAATCAGCAGGGCCACAGAACAACCCCGATAGCTTTCAGCTGCTGGTAACCCATGTTCATTCAAACCAGCAATATGGGGGATGACGCACTTGTCTATTTTTCCCTAGTTTGGTTAGCTACCAAGATCCCCCGTGGATATTAAATGTGATATGGGAACTCTTAAGGACAATATTTTATTTAGATAGTTATATGACTAGTTAAAAATGTTATAACATTTTTAAAAACGAGGCTTTCCTCTAAGCACCATCAATTTCCTTAAAATGTTTGCTGTGAAACCTTTATCTCAGAGAAAAGCTAAACATAAGGATACAGAGACAGAGAAGAGATATTTCTGCATCTATTTGAAGAAATCTCATCCATAAAGAAACAAATTGCCATGGTAATTATCACTATCTTACTTGTAATTGTAAGAATAACCGTACATGGTTTATACATATGGACCGCTCTCATTCCGTTTGCTTTAATTCTCCCTAGAAAGAAATGATCTTTTATGGAGCAGCAGCATTAAATGTGTTCTGGCAACCAGGGAGGGATGGTTTATTGAGGTGCTCTGGCACAAAGCAAGCCCGGTTTGCAGATTTTGAAATGTTCCTGGTTGTGCTTCAGGGCAGTATTACCGGAGACTGAAACACCGAAGGTTCTAGGAACACTAATTCAATATTCACCAGCAAAGCTGAGAATTACCTGCGTGTTCACGAGGACAGCGCTGTCGAAAGAGTCACAGATGTAATCTGCATTATAGCAGAGTTAGTTTACATTAGACTTCATCTCAAAACTAATTACTGCAAAACAAGAAAGGGTCTGTGTTATCGACATTATGAATTATTTAAATATAATAATTGTGGGGGTGAGTAGACCTACTGTGTTTTCAGTTGTGGGGTTTTTTTAAACTGTGGCAGAGCACCATGTAAAACTAAAAATCAAATTTGCATTATAAAGTGATACATGGATTAATATTTAGTTTTTCTAGTCACTGCAGATAATCTATTCTGAACAGCCAAAGAGTGAGAGTACTCATATCCCTAGTCCAATCAGTCAGTGGAAAGAAATCACCGAATTCTTCTAAACGCTAACCAGCTCCCTACCAGGAATAACAACTACCTACCCATTCACCCAGTCTTCAGACATAGCAGGTGACACCCACAAGCGAGTCATAACTCCAGTGTAATTAAGTAATGCTTGTGTATTTATTCCCCGAATGTTTGTTAAACGTTGGTTTGATGTCCAGGAAGGACTTTCGTGCAACTACTTGAACTAGAAGCAGCCAGGGGCTGGCAGAGCTCTGCACGGAGCCGCGAGGTGATGATTTCCCCCAAAACAGCCCGAGCTGCTGGCGTGGGAGGGCTCATAAATTGTAGGCAAACAACAGGCGCTTAATTTGTGCTTGGAGCCAGGCAGTTAGGCCAGGTTATGAAACAGCAACACTACAAATACCTTTGTAAGAGCTTGTATCGACACGATAAAATCTTGACAAAAGGATGCAAGACTACGCGTAAGTCAATCTTTTTGCTTTCCTAATATATGGCTATATATTTTAAAGGCTACTCTTCCACATCTCTCTTGGTGGATGCTGTTTCTAAACATATGAAATTTCTGTGAGAGCATTTCTATTCCAAACAGGATTAACCAGGAGAGAGATTACCATAGGAATGAGTAGTTAAAAATAAATCCATCTGCTGTGGATGGAGGCAAAAAGGAGAACCCAGGCCACAGTGAGGACCACCTCCTCACCTTGTGACCAGGGCTTGTTCCGAAGGGTGCAGTTCCTCCCCTGCTGAGGGGCCAGACTATGGGGCTGGGAAGACCACCCTCAGCAAGTCCTTAGCGGAGAGCAAGGAGAAAGTGCGTCTAACAGTTTATATACTACGAGACTGATGGATAACTCCTCTGTGAAATTTTCAAATTTTAAGGTCTGCAATAGAGAACTGGCATTTACAGCTTAATCTTAGCATTGGTATGTTTAAACGGTACTTATCATTTGCATGCTTGAGGATTTATTAATCTTGAGGATTAATAAATTAAAATTATTTAATAAATTATTAATCCCTTTAAATAGAGAAAAATCAGATTCCAAAACTTCCATTTTAATTCATTTGCTACTGGTGCAAGTTCCTACTGAAGCTAAAGACTGCCTGCATAAGGATGAAGCGTGTACCTCCAAATGTAACCATATACCTCCAAATATAACCAAGCACAGTAAAATAATCTCATCGAGAAAATAAACCATAACTTTCACATCACTAGTTGCATCCCAGCTTTGCCCTCGTTGGTTTTGGGAAATGTTCTATTACTCACTGCAGGATGAGGGCCGGCCCAGAGCTTTGAACCTAACACATTTCAGAAAAAACAAGAGCTTACCTTGCCTAAGGAAAATATTTGCAAGTAAACTAGAGACACAATAACCCTAGTCGTTCATGAAGCAACTGAAAACTTTCTGCATTTCACTTGCTGAAACGAACACTTCCATTAAATATTTTTAAAGATGATATGCGTCTGGTTTCTCGGCCCACAGCTGCAACATATATAGTACATGTGTACCGGCTCCCGTTATCCGCGACAACACGCAGAACAGAAAACAAGCTTCTGCGCTTGTGTAGGAGAGAGCACGAACGCGGATCGCAAGGCACCCGCATCGAGAAGCGTGCGGCGGGTCTCTGGATATTCTATTCGCGATGGCCGAGGGATGCCAGGGCCGCTGCGGCGGCGGGGCTGTCCCGCCTGCCCAACACCCGCCTCCACCGACCCACGTTCCGTGTGCCCGCTCCTGGCCTTTAGCTTTATTAACACAAAGCTAACTATATCCCCTTAAGATTGATAGCTTCGCCGGGATGAGGACGGAGCAGCCTGTGTACACACGCACCTGCGGGTCTAAGGAGCCGCACATGCCCTTTAGCATCCGAAAGGCACATCCAGCAGACTCTCCTATTAAGTCGGCAGAATCACTCGCTGCTTTCCCAGAAGAACTAGCCCCAGTTGTCAGGATAAAGGATCATTTTTATCACGAGGCAAGTGCTACCAGTGTATTAAAATCAGGTCTAACAAAACAAGGTCAAACTTGATACAGTGGGAAATACTGCAGCCAGCAAACAATACCTACACCTTAACTTCCACTGCAGTGTTTTAAACAGATCAGGCACGCACCTTAGATTAAAAGCATGAAAATAACAAATAGCCTCATTTTACAATGTATATGTTTTTCTACTGAGACACAGGAAGCGGGCAAGCCATAAATTTGCCAGTCCTAGAAGCGCAAAAGTACTTCAACTTACTGCTTCAATAGTTCTAACACCGAAAATATTGTACAAGATTCTTGTCTATAAAATCATATGCCAGATCTGTGCAGAGAGCGTTCCTGGCCTCTCGGCCCAAAAATTAAAGCTCTCAGAAGTATTTTTTTTAATTTGTCTTTAATTATTTTTGACTCATAGATGTTTACAGCAACTGCCCTTTAGAAACCTGGAATTAGAAATCTCCTATTAGTTAGATTTTTCTCCTTCTGCATGGAACTGCAATTGTTACTGTAATCTTATTTACGAGCAGCTAAAAGAGACGTTGATCTCACTTACAGCATCAAAAAAGGAAAGATTGTTACAATGAGTTCTGCAAATAGATACTGGGTTGGAGAAAAGCGCAGGGCTATGATACACCAGTGCACCCACAGCCAGAGCGTGGGTTTGATTTACACGAGAGCATCCGCGGGAACGAAACGGCACAAAACAGGGTTTCATCCCCATGAGGCACCTCCCGGGGAGGCTTCACCGCGGGCACGGGGGAGGAAGGGTCTCGGAAACGGTGCAAACCCAAATCTGGAACCAGGCAATAGCAGCACACGCCTGCCTCCAGTAATTCCCAGCACTCCCAGCCGCAAGAAACCTCGGGCTGGCTGCGGTCTCTGCTGCCACGATGCCAGAGGCGTCCCCCAGTGCCCTCCCCAGTGCCACCAGCGCCTGCCCCTGCGGCGTCCCAACCCCTGCAAGCCTCTGGCTATTAGTGACGGGGAAGTCTTGCCCTGAAAGTCATGCTGGTCCCAGCTTCCCCAAGAGTATAGGGAGCAAAGGGTGTTTTAAAGCAACCTCACAACTCTCTGAGCTTACCCGAAGAGCTGATCAGCCCTGACTACTCTCCAAACGCAGGGAATGCAAAGGTCTGAAATAGCCTACCCTGTGCACCCGTCCTACCTTTGACTCCTGATACGTGTCCATGAGGAAAACAGAAGCAAACTTACTTTAGAAGTTTTTTTTCCCTCAGATTTTTGGCTTCAGGTTAAAAAAAAAAAAAAAAAAAAAAGAGGCCCTATTCCTATCAATAAATGGAATTAAACTTCAAGCTACAATGTTAATTCTAGCTCTCAGTCCTTCATAATCTGTTATTTTTCTCCAGCGACAGCTACAGGACTAAGCTGTTCACTTGAATCTGTGCACAACACTTCTACAGCAGGCATCTAAGATCTACCAAATTTTATCATCCACGTCCTTTGTGTCTTCACATACCATTTTGAAAGCTTCAGCACGTCTTCTAATGGTGTCACACTCTATAATGAGATAGGCAAATCAGATTGTTATGAGAGAGTCTTAATTGCATTGCATCATTTGAGCTGTAAGTGTTTCTCTAGTTACTGCCCAGGTGGGGCGATCAGTAAAAGCAGGGAAAAGTCCGTTCTGACTCCAGAAGAAGACAGACCCCGTTACTCATGGGCACGCTGCACTACACGCTTCTCCGACACACCCTGCAACAGCGGGTAAACACAAACAGCTTCAGGAGATGCATCACTTTTTCCCCTATTAATGCTTCAGGAACCCTGGCTTCCAATGTTTTGGGGTCCTCAAGGCGTATTTCATATATTGTTTTTAAAGCTTATTATAGACCCTGAGGAGGAAAACTTAGATCAAATACAGTTTGACAGGTAAAGGGCACTGTGAAGACTCCGTAAGCCTACCTGCTACAGGGGGAATGTCTTACGATGTAGAAAACCCTTTCTATGCCATGCAGAAAGATGTCTCCCATCCACATTTTTCCACGCACTCCTTACTACTGCTCAGGAAAATCATGGTTTTACTTATGTGAAGTATAAGCACTACCTCACTTTGTGCTTTCTTCCTCACCGTCACCTTGGTACTGTGCAGATCAGCTGCAGAAACTGCAAACCAAGGAAAAGGGAAAAACCAGCATCACGGGTATCCTCTTCATATTTGAAATAATGCACTTAAAACAAATCCTTTTGTATAAAAATCCATGTACTTCATAGCAACTACAGGAAAGCTTAGAAACATGTGGATGTTTTAAAAAGTCCTTCTGCTTGTTCATCAATCCAGCCAAGATGAAAAGCTGACGTTTTCATGAACATTGAGCATTTTTATGCACATAACTTCAGAATATCTTAATGGTAGAGGACTCCTTATACATCTCCTCCTGGAATCTCTAACACGTCTAGATGCAGGTACCCAGAGTCTCTACTCACTTTTGAAAAAATTGTTCTAGGTCAACTTGTTTTAAATATTGCATTTTTTAATATATATATATATAGTGTTTTTTGTAGTTAACATAATGCTCAAGAAACAATACTGTGTTGTTCTCTTCAAGACAATACCTGTTAGGCTCAGAAGGGTTCCTGCAGTAATAGCCACAGGAAGAAAAATGCCGTAAAATAGTACGTTATGGACTTCTCTTTTTAGATACATGAGATCATAATGGACATAAACCTATTGCTGTAACAATTTCTACTTCTACAATTCCTTCTAAAAATCTCAAAACTTTCTGCTCAATCTTTGCAATGTTCATGTTTATGTTCCAATTTTTCCCACATATTTGATGACAACTGTTTTTTTAAGAGCAGAACAGCCAGACTCTCTTACTGAGATATTACACAAGAAATTTATTATCGGAAAAGCGGATGAAAACAGTACTGAAAATAACTTGGAGGTCAAATTTATGTCATATATTAACTTTATGTAATCAAACCCGGTTCAGCTGAAGTATGCCAAAAAAAAAAAAAAAAAAAAAAGAAGAAATCTAACAAGAGGGAGACGGCCACAGCTACTCCTTCAGTGTCCACGGCCGGGCACGCGACTTCAGCCCCTCAGGCACGGGCAGACGTGCCTCAGCTCCGGGCTGAGCCCCATCACTTGCGCCGTGCCTCTGGCCCCCAGCAAGGACACCGCCACCTTCTCACGCGGTGTCATCGCTACCCAGGTCTCCTTGCACGCCCTGCAGCTCTATCGTCGGGGAAATCTGTTGCAAGGAAGATCTGAGAACAACTGACAGCAGATTTACTGTAAACCCCACAGATTTAGTAGTAGAGGCCTTCAGAAGACTGTCTGGGAAAAGCAGCTAAGACTGGGCGTAATCTATCCCGCAGACAAAGAGGAGCAATGTGGGCGGCTATAGAATCATAGAATCACAAAGGTTGGAAAAGACCTCTAAGGTCATCGAGTCCAACCGTCAACCCAACCCCTCCATGCCCACTAAACCATGTCCCTAAACCTATCTTTAACTATAGAATGGGTTTTGATCAAGAGCCCACCAACGAAGAACTTCAAGTAGCATAGGCAGTTTTTCAAACCTGAAGAATGGCACCTTACCTTTGTCCTGGAGGAAACCTGTCCATCTTTTAATTACAGCTTTCTGAGTCAACAAAGCCTATCCATCTTTTAATTGCAGCCTTTTAAGTCAACACGCCCTTGCCACTCCAGCTCTTATTTTTCCAAATGCTTCCCAAATGGTGGGATGACTCCCTCGTTATAGCTCCTTTACCCCAAAACAAGGAGACATTGCTTAAAACAGCGCTAGTCTTGGTCCTGAATTCTTCTGATGGAAGCAGATCAGCCTCATCTGCTGTGTATTAAATCAGTTCATATAAGTGACAGAAGGAAAGACATTTCGTTTACCCCACTCAAACAAGTACCACTTCTTCAGACCTTCTCAAACAGCGAGAGGGAGCCCAGAGCCTGCTGGCAGTTGCGCGGAGCTGACAGGTTGAGACGCGTCGCAGTCAGACGTTCATCACGCACCAAGCACACACGTGGCATTACTCAAGTACCTCACCGCGTACCCAAAGAAACAGCAAAAAGGTTGTTAGATGAAGGAGGAGCTGAAGGCAGACCAGCTGCATCCTGCATGTTAATTACGTTGCTTCTGCTAAACAGTCACATGAAAACTAAAAAATTAGAAATAGGAAACAGAAATAGGGAATACGTAATTACACAGGAGTGCCCAAGAAGATAACAAATGCAGTGTTACCGCTCAGCAAATATGGTTTCTGCTCAAGCCCGAGCCTCAGCGGTTCTTACGTTGATGACCTCGGGCTTAGCAGAAACAGGACAAACGGCAGATGATCTTCCGAGATGTCCGACTTCAGCAATGCCTTACAAAGGCACTCAATGCTAAACCATCCCAATTTCCAAGGTTCCAACTACCTGGAACACAAGGTAACTAACCGGACAGTTCTCCTGGTAGTTCGTTAGCACAAGCCGTGTGACCTCAATGAGATTGAAGCAAACCGCGACACATTTAATTCACTGGAACCAGGGCTCAAACACTGCCATGTCTGCATTCAGAAGCCAGCAGAACTTCATGTCTCCCGGCCGTTGCTGACGTGTACTTGCTTTGCCGTTATCGACGGCTTCGTTAAGGGGCAGGCGGGCAGCCTTGTGTAAGCAGCTACCAGAGCAGAAGAGGGACCTGGCTGGTGCGGTGGAGGACGGAGCACCAGGTCAGCGGACAACCCCCGCGGGTCCCTGCCTGCGGGATCCCCAACTGGCTTTTTTTTTTTTTTAAAGCAAGTCTCCCTTAATATTTTGAGTTCATTCATACCAAATCCAGAGGCTTTTCAGCTGGAAAACAAAGCAAAACCAGCTGGGTTCCATAAAGATTTACTGCTTCTGTTGATGAGGATTCTTCCCTTCTTCAGCTTTCTTCTGCCTACAAAGTTGATATTTTGCGCTGCTTTAACCCAGGAAAATGGAAAAGCTTTTTTAGAGATACTTGATTCTATTTTTTTTTCCCCACTGTGCTGCCTGTTAGGAGTATATAATCCTTCCTTCGGAAAGTATGCACGTCTACAGGCAATAGAGAGAAATGCCAAATGGTAAACTTAAATACAGATATATTCTCCCAAAATCTGGAATTAAGCTATTGTTATTACACCGTTCAAGGAATCGAATGACTACTAACCATAATTTAGCTAAGATCAAGTGTAAAATCTGTTTAATAATACCCGATACATCCTCTATCTAGGAGATTATATCCTGCATTTGCAGGGCATTGACTCAATAATCTAATAGGTCTTTTCCATCTCTGACTTCTATTAGCCTATGAATTACAACAAAAGGACCATTAGGCAAACCATAATTGTGGAAACAGCCTTTGACACATGAGACTAACTACTGCCATGGTACAGAAAAAACCCTAAAATGAAAACATGGACAGACAATTGAAAGTAAAGCTTTCCCTTTATCCAAGTGTTAACTCGCTTGATTAAAATCATGAAAAAACCTCAGTAAGTCACAGAGAAAGCACTTTTTCTCCCCATCTTGTTAGGTAAAACCGCCTTGTTTTGACAGCACAGCAAACGCTGGTTTGTCACCGACGGAGGGACTGGGACCAGAGGGTACGTGGGACATTTTCCTTCACCGCTGCGTCTGCCCAGCCAAACTCGCCCTACAGTCCGGACCAAGGCTGGCAGGCTGCCTCGGTGCTGCTGAGGAAAGTCACGTCTTGGCTTTCCATGAGCGTTACCTGGGGAAGAAAACAAGAAGCAAACCAAAAAGCCCAAAAAAGGCACAAAGCGTACAGCCAAGGTTCGCTGTCTGCGGAAGAGTTGGGAAATGCAGCCATCCTCTAACAGCTCCCTCTATCACACGTTCCTGCAAAGAAGGTCATCAGCTTTGCAAACACCTTGGAGAAAAAGATGAGTTAACAAATGAAGTCACACATTTTAATGCATTTACAGGGAAGGTAAACTTCACAAGAGCCCAGCAGTGGAGACACCTGCAAAGAGAATCAGCAGAAAATTCAGATTTCAGCTCCCTTCTGCAAGGGCTCATTTAGATTTCTGAATTTATCCTGCCGGCTGTATTAGCAGTGGCCAGGTACCGCTCTCCCTTGATGGCGCAGGAGCTGCCAAAACCAACGCGAGACAGAAGGGCTGCCGACACGGACGCGTTATTTCTCCCGAGCATCCGCCCTCCCGACAGCACCTACGACCCCGGGCGCCGCATCTCGGCCACTGCCAGCCCAGTCCCCCCGCATGGGGATCGCAGGACCATTGTGTCCGCTTAAAATTGACCAAAGACCCGGGATCCACGTCGTGTGTGAATAGCCGAGTTAATTCCCGAGCCATTCACCGAGCACGACGGTAACCACACGGCTGAGCTCCTGTGCCAAGGCCTCGATGCTGCCGGTGCACAGACGCTGTGTGTGGAGATCTGACATCACGGTCCGGGATCCAACACTCCATGAAGTCAGGTCTCCGTGGCCCCGTGCTTTCCCCGTCCCTCGCTGCAGGGCTGGCACCCCTCCGCTCAGAGGAATGGTTAGAGGAGCACCTCGGCATTTGGCCTTAGCAAAGCACCACCCACACTGGAAGCGAACCATCGCTTCTGACAAAAACCGCGGCTTTCAGTTTTCCGTGGAATTTCTCAAGCTCAGTTCATAAGTACTTTTTACGTGAACAGCTGTTCCTTTTTTCCCATTACCTTCTAATACGACTGTTCACGCAAAACACATTCGTTAAAGACGGTTCTGCAGTATCATCTGTTTACGCTGCTATTTGCAAATACCGCAAAGAAAACGCGCTGGCTGAGATCTTACCTGTGTAGATTCTACCGCTTCCAAGATGCCTGGCTGTAGGAACCGCGAACTGGAGCCAAGCCCGTGCATCCATTTGTTGCGGAAGCCTCCTCGCCCAGCTGTGCCGCTGCACCGCGGAGCAGACTTGCCGCACATCTGCTCACCCAGCCCCAGCCCTCTGCCGCGGAGAGGCTGCCAACCCTGCCTCGCTGCGCCAAACCGGGCGGCAGCGCGGGTTGATTATTATTTATGAAACCGAGGGATATCCAGTCGGGATTAGGAGGACTCTCAAGATCACTTCTGTTTGTGACTCGAGCAGGATTTGAAAACATGTCTTCTCAAATGGCAGTGAGTAAAATTATACGTTTCTGCAACAACATGCTTAGAGCTATATTAACACTTTCATTTAAAAATCGGTTTTCCAAGGGGTTTACGAGTTGCCAGTAAATATTCTCCATGAGCTAACAGCGGCCACACATGAATTATTTTTCTCATTAAAATCAGATCCTGAGAAATATCCATGCAAAGAAGCTGTTGACCAAACAGAATCCATGAAAAAGCATACGGGCAAAACCCACTTGGGTTAAACAGGAAAGTTTTACCAGTTTAAGGTTATGACACGCTCGCTTTCATCACCTGCTGTACTTTATAGCCACTGGCTTCAGCAAACAGCCACGAGCAGTACAGGAAACAATCCGGCACTAGCAGGAGCGACAGTATGAGTTTAATAGAAATGTTAATACTGACTCTATCACAAATACAACAGCCACATTTAAACAGGCTGCTCAGCATTTCGTTCTGCTGGACTCCTGCGTTCGGAAAGACTGGGCTGCTCATCTCGCCTTTTCACCCCAAAGCATGTCTCCAATTTTAACTTCGTCTGCATGTCCCATGACAAGCTCATTAAACTCTTACATTTCCTTCCAGCTCCCACTTAACATCTTTTCTTTAAAGTTACTTCCTTCTCACTAATGTCTGTGGCCTGCATTATTTCTGCACTAGACAGCAAAGTACGAGTTAATCTGGAAAATAAAGTCATCCTGAGCCTGGCCCTAATTCTAGACCCGGCTTGTCTCAGGGAGTTAGAGCAGGTCGCCTTCACTTACCAACTTCTGTAGGGCCTCATATATATTGGTGATCTCTAACTGTCCTGCTTGTTTGAAAAGAAACGCATTCATTTCACCTAAAAATATGACACGCTTGCTGTTTGTCTTCCAAACCATCAGCGTCGATGCTCGAACACCCCGAGCTTAACACCAAGGGCTGTGGCAGCTTCCCTGGAACCTCCCCAGACCCAGCACCCCCCGGCGCTCGGCTCCTGGTCCTCCAGCCGGCTGCCAGCCGCCGAGGTGCTGACAGCCCGGCCCCTTTTAATTAATCTTCCCAGTAAGGTTTTGTGAGGCACGGCATTGAAAGTTCAAGTATGTTGCCATCTTCTGCATTCCCATGCAGCGATTTGTAATTCAGCCTGAAACAGGGGATCTGACGGCACGGGTTCCTCTGCGCTGAAAGAGCTAACCACTCCTATTTCATTTTCATGTTTGTCTGAATAAAGAACACCACAGTATTCATCCCAGTTAAATATCTGCTTAACTTGCACAGGAATTGTGGATGTAGGAATAAAAACAACACAGGATTTCTTTCTGAAATTGCACTCCAGTGCAGAAACGTCTGTAAATGTTCTCAGGGCTTGTACATCCTCTGATCACCACAGAAAATAAACCTGGTCAAAGTTTCCACGGCACGAGTATTGTAAGATTACAAAAATAACGATTCCTATCTAGCCCCTCATTTACTGAACCCGCAACTTTCTTTCCTAAGATTTTAACAACGGCATAGATAGCAGATGTTTGTAGTTAATTTTAGCTAACCACCTCGCTCTGGTTTTGCTAATATCAATAATTTTTCCAAATAACTTTATGCCATTATTTCATATTTGTTTTGCAACTCTGCTAAAAATACAACTCTGAAACAAATGTATTGTAGGAAATATGTATTTCTTAGTCATAGCCATATTGCTTGCTTACAAACGATCCCAGAAATAATGTGAACACATGAAATTTGTTTTTGTTAGGAAATGAAATGAAGTAAAAATTTTACAGTTCTTTAAGTTCTATAAGCTCCATCTTCAGGAATTAGCACAAAGATCCATTTTTATAGAGGTTTTTCAGGAGAAAAGACATCAGTATATGACTTGAAATTAATTTGTAATAGAGGTGTTTTATTGTCCTTGCTTATGCTCTCAGTTACACAGTAGATTATTCTTGCTATAAATATCATAAATAGACGGTTTGGGCTTTCTATTCTTTGGGAGCCTCTACCATTTATGTTATTTTTATACATACATATATATACATAACGGCGCGATGCCACGCTAACATGTCCTTAGCTTCAGAAGTTTATCGATGCCAGCACTCTCGTGTGCCTAAGGTTTGCGAAATCAGACTGCTGTTACAGAGCAAAATTCACAGCCAGATGCTGGAAGTCATGTCACTACTCAAGAATCATATCCGTCTTATTTGGACACATCATCCAGAGAAATACCCAATTTTGCATTAAAACAGGAAAAAAGCTTACTGTAGCATCTAGTCACGTAGCTTCTCGAAATGCTTAATTGCAGCTATAGGGAAATGTTGTGTTTTGAAAATATGATAGTCCTGAACCTCCACTAAGTAACTTCAGTTACAAAATCACACAAAAAGCACTGTCTGCAGGAGCAGCGAGTTCTGTTTCCGCGGACTCAGCAGATTCCTGCTTTTACACTTCTACGTTTGCAATTTCTTATAACAGGAGAGTAAAATTGTCAAAACTGAGGATCTTAAACTACTTAAATGGCTCTGAAACAAAATCACCCAACAGCGTTAACGATGCTATGGCTGCTTACATAAAGGACTTCTAGAAATGGAGAGAGGTATGGAAAAAAAAAAAAAAAAAGGCAGAGTTTGTGAGGATGCTCGCTGAGCCGTGGGCACCCCCCACGCCGAGCACCTCGCAGTCGGGCTGCAGCCCACTCAGGACGAGGGCACGGAGTGGGGAGCACCCACCCCGGCAGCCTCGGGAAGCAAAGCAACCTCGACACGGCTGCCCGGGAGAGCCGGAGGCAAGGAGCTGTCGCGGCAGCTGACGAGGAGCAAGGGGAGATAAAACCAGGAGAAATATCTGGGACAAAAAAATGTCAACCCGTACGACTCGGGGACAGTCTTAAGGAGAATAACGTTTAGAAACAATCCTACAGAATTGGCCACGTCGGTGTTAAAAGAGAGCGATCCCTGTGTGCTGGAGGTACCGAGTCACCGGCCGCACCTTCCGAGCGAGCTCTGCAGAGAGGCGGCGGCACGTGCCCCCGCGCAGCAAGGGCTTCGCGCTTTGCACCTCGTCCTGCAAAACGCTCCTGCTTACGCTTTCCCAGGAGCGCATTTAAGAAGCCGAAGGGGCACGGGTACCGCTGCGGTAAAGCTGCGGAGCACCCGCTGCAATACGCAGGGCAGCCCTCGCTGCAGCCACGGTCCTTCCCCCAGCCCCCGCGGGCTCCGGCCGCTGCCCCCTCCTCGCCCCGGGCCGGGGGATCGCGGGGACGCAGCATCCCTGCCCGCCGCCTCGGCCATCACACGTCCTGGCTCTTCCCTGCCTTCCAAGCCCGGGCTGAGTACAACCGAGTGGAAATGGAGATACTGCTTTTGGTCAGAAAGGCGGGCCCATCCTGCGTTGGCAGCGGTTCCGCTCCCCACGCCGTGACCTGAGCCCATCCCTGGCTGACGGTGACGTTCCCTCCCCGCAGTCAGAACATGTCCAGAGGGGCCGACGACATCCCCTCGCTCCTCCCGCAGCGGAGCCCCTCGTCGTTGGCCTTTTAAGTTTTGCTCCAGAGCTTGTCGCTTCGCTTTATTTCTTGATGAAGAAGCTGGAGGGTTTCTTGTTTTAAGGGACATACCTTAACTATTTCAGAGAGATGTGCCATCAGCGCAGCCCTAGCCTGTTCCTTGCTGTACACCGCAGCGCGCGTCAGTGACATCTCACCCTGGGATCTAACACACGCAACTACCAAATCGCCCGTCGAGCAGCTGTTTCAGTAACTAAACGTAGGCACTTTCTCAGGATTTAATGATTACAAATCCCAACCATTTTTACAAGTTTTGCTGGAGAACAGGAACACATTGAAAAGACGTTTTGCTGTTTATTTTACAGCCGGATTACAGCTACATTTTATTGTCTGCAATTCTGACTGGGTTGTTACAGTATACTGTGTAATTTGCATGGAACATTAAAATGATAGAATAATTAAAATTTTGGGTTGATGTCTCTTCGTAGAAAACCAAGTTAGTCAAGAAAAAACAGCCACCTACGTTATTTGGTATTTATTAACGTGTGCGAGCCCCTATGCCTTCAATAAGATACGCAACAAGCATTAAAAGCTATTTTTGCCAGCGCTGTAGAGCAGATTTGTCCTATTCAAGCCATTACTTCAACCACCAAACCTGAAGTGCTGCTATTTAGAGCATTAACCCCGCACACACAGCAACAACCACTGCCTGCTGAAAAACAGCTGTAATCACCACCACCGCTGTGAACGAGGAACCAGGCTCCAGTCCCACCAAGGGAGTTTACATGAAAAAGCCACCTGTCTACATACAAAAGTTGTTCAAGTATCATTTTTCCTAAATAGAAACATTCGTCTGCATTAAACTCCTCCTACGCTCTGAAAGCCACTCAACCGTAAACGAGGGGGCTGAGGAGAAAAGCATCAAGTGACCAAAACACCCGACCAGCGTCATGGAAGTTCCCTCATCTTAGGGAAGGTCCCAAGTTTGCTAACGAGACTTCATACAGAATATTGTATGTAGATGTGGATAAAAATTAGAAATCATCTGAATAGACATGAGGCCTATTCAACTAATGTATTGTTTACATTTACCCAAAATTAGTGTTATCGTCAGGCATTCTGTGGCCTGGCACGTTCTCCATCTTGCAGAAAACATTGCATTGGAAACTCGAGCAATCACACATCATCTTGCTGAGTTAAGTAGGGCTGCCTTGCTAGCACTGTAATAAACCTAATACATTTATATTGCATCTACATTAAGTTCTAGTTATGCAGAAATCCCTTGCCTTCAGATTTTTACAGATCTGTATGCCAGACATGCGTCTTTTGAAGGAGAACACAAATCACCTGTTTTGTCAAAATGAGCTCTTCTGGTCATAGTTGCACCACATTAAAATGCAATAATCCCATTATTTACCTAGACACATGCTTTGAAGTAAAATAAATTTAAAAAAAAAAAACAAAAACCACAAAGCTTAAGTTAATTTGCAGACCAACCCTTCTGTGTCCAAACCAACCCAGACCACAACAGTCTGATGAAGGCTACTGTTTACTGCTAAAATAGGGGGGCAAAGACAGGAGGAAATCAGAAAAACAGAGAAAGAGCACACCGTATAGAAAATGTCAAATATGTCAAAACATTCATGAATACCAACATCTCCCTCTGCACCATAACCAGCTGTAAAGGTTACTTAGGGCTAACGTTTCAGCAAGCGCAGATTATGCAGCAGTGAGTTTACTTATACATAAAAAATCAGCTACAGGTGCATCCGAAGTGCTTTTATGTATGCAGCCAGTACAGGGATTTCTACCACTAAAGAAAAGTCAGAAGGGTAGAATCACATAAAACACAAATTTTCTGGCTTTGACTCCCCTAGACATAAATTCCTCCGGGCTGCTCTCTCTGAATGTGACATATGCAATGAGGATAATTAGGTAAAGGACTAAGAAAGCCGGTGTTGCTGATTGCATTCCAAAACTGATAAAGCTCCTACACAGGTCTCGTGCCTGCGGTAATTCATCTTCCTAGCGCTACGTTCAGGAAAGGCGGTTTCAGAATATGTCGCGACATTTTCTTGTCCCTAAGTCACCGACTGTGAATTACATCGGAATTACTGCAGCCAAGCACAGCTTTATGGAACTCGAAGCATAACACATGCAAGGCATACGTTAAGTTATCCAGGCCCTCAGATAAACGAAGCCTAAATTAAACATCACGAGTTGAATACAATATATTGTGTAAGCAAACACCTGACCTGAATTCACTCCCAGTTTGTAAACCCTAGCATGTTTTGGAAAATTATGCCTTAGTGCAATATTCTCATCCTTCCACATCAGGAGGAGAAAGGCGTCCGGCTCTGGAGAGGAGCAATGAGACAGTCCACAACGCAACTGCGTGGGCTTCGCTGGAAATAGAAATGTGACTTTTAGATAAATAAAGCAAACAGGCTCCATTCTTATGCACCGGTGCATTGAAGGAGTAGCTCTGTAGAAGGCAGCGCAATTGCACGAGCAAGAAAGTTAGGTTCAAATGAGCCCAGCGGCCTGATAATGAACTACAAAAAAGGAAATCCTGCAGGAACAAAACAGAATGGGTTTCGCCTGCCCTCTCACAAGCCAAGCAGAAAAACCAGCAACAAATTTTCATAATCGGCACAGAGCTAAAATAATTAAGACAGATACTAATGTGAACTATTGTGTGCCTACAGAAGTAAAATCTTTTAATAAATCCTCCCATTGATACCACCATTTAAAAATTATTACTTCAGCTCCATATTCTGTGTTGAGCTTCCACTCCAGACATTTTTCTAAACGTCTCTATACAGTGCGTGCGTGCGTGCTTTCTTCTTTCCTTCCTTCCTTTCTAGGGTCTGCAAAACAGGGAAACCAGCAGACTCCTCTCTCAGGGAGCAGAGGCTCCAGCAGCCCTTCCCTCTCCAGCCTGCCCTGGCTGCTGAGGGCGATTACCCTTAAGGTGAGAGAGCCCCTGACACCTGGAGACGTTACCTCCTGCGAATCCTAACCAAACCCTCCCTGGATGCTCCCGTCCGGGCAGGCAGCGTTTCTCCCAGCCTTTTGCACTGCTGCAAGGCACCGCTGACCGGGTGCCACACCGAGCCGTAGCAGAAGCCCATCCGGAGGGATGCGGAGTGGAAGGAAGAGCCTGGAAACCTGCGGGAAGATGGGACCGCTTGGCTGCTGGAGGGAAAAGCCAAGCCAGGTGTAAAATGGCTGCAGCGGAAGGACAACTTCGGCTCTCCCCCAGGTGTAGAGGATTAAGCATGTGAGAAAAGTTATTACAAAAGACACTCAGGAAAGCGTTTGGTGAAAGCAGCTTATTGCTCGAGAGAAAATGAGAGCAGGTGGAGACTTCACGTAAGGGTTAAAGTCGCAACGACTTCAGCCCCGTGCCCGTGGCAATACCCAGCTCCGGACCTCGCTCAGCCTCCCCCAGGCCCTGCCTAACTCCCTGCTCCCGGACCCGCTAATTGCCCCGCCGCACGCCTGCAACGGGACCGATTTTTATTTCTTCTCACAACTCCTGTTATGAATTCCTCGCCCTCATCGTGCCACAAACTCCCTACTCCCGAGCAACCCAAAGGGGCCGTTTCATCCATCGCCACACCGGCGCCGGGGCTCGCCCGCATCTCCCGCGGCAAGCCGGGGATGCTCGCCCGGCGGCGACNCCTCCCGCCCCCCCAAACCCACCTCCGCAGCGGCGGGACCGGGTTTAGGAGCGAGACCCCCTAAAAGAAGGATTTTTCCCGAGCAAACGCCTGGGCGGCAGCGCGGGGGGCCGCACGCCGCGGGAGCGGGTCTGGGGGCTGCGGAAAGAATCTGGGAAAGGACCGACCTTGGAGCCTCAGGTCTTCCTCCTCTTCCTCCCGCAGAGCCGGCCGGTCCCGCCGCACGCCTTACTGAAAGGAAACTGCCCCATCCATCCTCCTGTGCAGTTTATTACTACATTGTCAGAGGCTATTGTCCTCTACGGGCAATGGATGCTGGTGGTGGTGCTTCTCGCTTGGACAGAAAGAAGACGAAATTCTATTCGTTTACATGTTTTATTGTTGTAAACATTAAAATTGTCTTTCTCAAAGAAAGAGTTATCAGGAGGGGGGGGAAAAAAAAAAAAAAATCGGCGTTTCTAACTGTCATACACCATAGAAAAAAAGGCAGCGACTCGTATCATGTGCCATACTGGGAATATACAAAGAAAAATACTACAGAATATGGCAATATTAAAAATATTACTCGAACATAAAATAATATATTAACCGACAATTTTAGACATAAAAAAACGGAACAAAACAAACCGAAAATTCAAAGTGCTCAGTAATTTCCAGGGAGTTATGTATATTATAAGCACTCTGGAAACAGTCAAAAGCTGCTGCATGCAAGATCTGTTTAGCTTTAGACAACAAAATAATCAAGATATAAACTTCTTTTTTAATCAACATCAACAGTACATACAACACTTACAAACAAGGAATGTCGGACGGTGTTTACAAACACTATGTGTCCCTTTGGGGAGGATTTCGGGGTTTGTAATACTTGTGCCCACCTATTTTACAATTGAGAAAATGTTTGAAGCTTAGATAACTACCAGTCTTTATAAAAGCTAACAGACTACATAGTGTCTGAAATACTATTTATAGAATATAGACATTACTGAAATAGCAAGTGCCTATAACATTGCCACCCTAGAATCGTCATGCTTTCCTGGTACGGAGAGATTTATTTTTCTTTCTCTTTATTCTCCTTTTTTTTTTTTTTTTTTT